>JBBPDJ010000017.1:2917779-2958644 GCA_037974625.1 Cucumis cinereus
ATATATAATCATTTGTAATGATAGGCTTAACCGATATCGATTAAATCGAGAAAATCTCTCCAAAAGATTCTTTTAACAAATTTTGGAATTCAAGAATAAAAGTCTTCTTTAAGGACGATTTGGATGGCAGATATTTTGTTTTATGTGTATAGATATTAAATATCTAGAATTTGAATGTTTGATATAATTAATATATGTGTTTGAATGTGCAGTATAATTAATGTCTAAAGTTAATTAGTTGTGTTCAATTTAATCATTTTAAAAAAATAAATTAAATAATTACTTAATTGAATGTTGGTGATTAATTAAATTTAATATAAATTAATTTATTGTTAAGTCCTCCACACTTTTGCAAGGTATTAAAAAACTCAAAAGTAAAATTATGTGAAACAAACAACTGTTTGAAATCTCATGAAAAAAAAGGTGTGAAACAAACGAACCTAAAAATCTAAGAAAATGATACGTACTCTAAATTTTATGAATCTCTTTAAAGTTAAATATGAGAACACATTTTGAACTTCTTAACAAACTCATCTAACACCAAATGAACAAACAAACAAACACAATTATCCAACTTGATCAAAATGTATCAAAACCTAATTTTGGAGAAAATAAACAAAAAAAAAAAAGGCAAAATTCAATATCCCTCTTCAAAGTACAAAGAAACAAGAACCAAGACATAATTTTTTAAAAAAAATAGAAGACCAAACAAAACAATTAATTAATAAAGTCCTCCAAAACAACATGGAAAAAGTCAAGATGTGAGTAGAAGACAAACAAGTTGCAATGTCAAGATGGTACTTGAGAAGCTTGTAATCTCAATCAATACTTTACAACCAACAATTGTCTATAGAACTCAAAAAATAGTAATAAGTTGTGGGAGAGAGAATCTCTGAGAAGCATCATCAGAGCAGTAATAGCATAAACAGTAGGGTTTGTATTTACAGAGAAATATGCAATGGCATTGAAGAGATGATGTATTATTTAAGCTAAAGATGCTCATTTGATGGATGGAACACTTTAGAAACTGAAGGGGTTAAGGAGAGAAAAGGGGGAGCTTTTAGGGGGCAAAGTGAAAGAAAATAACAGGGTAAGATGGGGGAAAAACTGTACAAATATGGGGAACCCTAAAAAATTCCATACAACCCCACCTACAAACTTGATTCGTTCAGTACAATGTTTTGCACCGAAATGAGAGGACCCCTCTCAATCATGCTGGCCTAAAAAAAACCTTCCTTGTGGATCTGGGAAGCTGTAGCAACAAATTCTCAATCATCGTACGGCTCGCGTTTGTCGTGTCAGAAGTTTGCAATTAAATCTGCACATTATCGGGAAAAAAAAGAGGCCGTACCATTGACAAAAGTAAACAAAACCCAGCACTAACAAAATCGTCGAACCTATTCCGCTTGCCATTTGGGCGTAAAAATCAGTGAGCTCGAGCAATCGGAGGAAGTTGTGGTGTGGTCATCAGGTTTTGTGTTCTCTTTGCTTCTTTATCCATCACCATTGGAGTCATCCTCGGAGGCAGCTTTCATTGCTTCAGCGGTCATGATAGCAACCACTGCCTTGTGAATTGCAAGGTCCGCTCTGTATAGCAATCGTCTGGCCTTCTCTCTCTTGAGCTTAGCCATATTGCGTGCATGTTGAGCAGCACCAGATGCATCGCGGAGCCTGAACTCGTCAAGATCGGAACCTTCCAATTGTTCGAGGATCTGCCTTTGAGATCCGTCAAATGGATAACGTCGTGGGCTTGACCACTCAGAATAACCATTGTTCCACCTATTTAGCCCGTCTCTCTTTCCAATCATTCTCTGATTGAAGGAAGCCATCCCCGAGTCGTATGGAGAAGACCACGCCCCATACTTTCTGGGCTTGCTCTTGTGAAGTTTTGGTAGAAAATTCCTCTCCAACCCATCATTACTCAAAATGCCGCCTTCAAGTCGTGGCGAAAATAAGCTGGACGACGTGTGAATCAAAGGAGAATCCTCCAAAAACTCATAGTTATGGCCAATATAGGCCATCTTATCGTCCCCAAGGGTAAACCCATTCAATCTTCTACCTGGTACAACAAACCAACTCAAACTGTAAAAGTCAAGAAAATTAATAACTACAAAAAAAGTTCTTCAACGCTGTCCGAGATAAACAACAGTAATTAGATGGATTGAGAAAAATGGACAACAGAATTTACCAAAACCATGCAATCCATCCTGATCATAAGCGATGGAATTGCTATGACCAGACACCGAAAACTTCCGATGTGACCTTTGCTTAGAGCCTTTATTGAAGACTTCCAAGCCTCGGGGTTTCAAACAGAATGCAAACATTTGTGGTTTCTCAACTGATGCAGCCTTCTCATGATATCCATTGCAGAAACTGGTGTTGCTTTTGTTAATTGTAGACTCCCAATCTTTTAATTGCTGTTGATAGGTTTCCCAAAGAGGAGGCTGGAAAAAGCACAAGATGCATTTTTGTATTGTCAATTTAAATATATACAAAGTAATATTGTGCACAAAATAAGAAAATAACACTGACATAACAAGTAATATTGTACTTCTGTTTCCTTGAATTTTAGTATTTTGTGTTTTTATTTATTTATTTATTTCTTTTTTTGAAAAGAAAACAAGTATTAATATAAATTTAATAACGAGACAAAACTCATAGTACAAGAGAATTATACAATGAGCAGTAGAAAATTGGATTCGCAGATGCACTTGAACATCTCAACTAGGTTGACACACCCTTAGCACCATCACATCTCCACAATTACAAAAGAACATTCTAGGCCAGTCAAAGCCTTTTACAACCATATCCACCAAAAGCATATAATGAAATGGAAAAACAGAGTACAGGAACAAGAACAAAAATGCAGAAAGAACAAAACATAACTAAGGAATCTATCAAGCTGTAAAAATAAATACTCTCCAATTCAAGTTGAACTCCTGAATGCTATACCTAGCAAAACACTTCGAAAGTTTAAGTTTAGCCTTATGTTTAAGTTTTCATTCTGTTAAGCTTTATTTGATTACTCAAGTTTTCAGGCTTTTGCCTTTAGTTTAGTCCCTTGTGGTTAGTTATTTACGCTATGCTTTGGTAGTATCTTTTGTATTTCAGAGTACTAGTCTCTTTTCATTTCCTCTTTTCATTTCCTCAACGAAAAGTTCCGTATTCGTTTCTAAAAAAACATACATAACAAACTGGAGATCAACAAAAGATAGGAGAGAGAAGATGAGGAAAAAAGGGTCACGATTGTTTTATATGAATAAATGCAGGGAATGTCAGTCTGCCTCTTTTTCATTTTAAAATCTCACAGTAATTGTTATCAATTTCTTATTACTATTATTATCATCATTATTACTATTTCTATCAAAGCAGTCGCAGTAGGCAAGGAATGGGCAGAAAAGGCAGAGAACCCATAATATTCAGGAATTTAAAGACCTAACAGCTACCTGAAGATGTCGAATTAAAGGCATTCCCTTCCGCCTCCTTTTCTGCTGCCAATACTCAAAAATGGCCTTCGTCAAACCTGACACCAAAGTTTCATTCATCACCTCAGCTATCTCATCATCTGTGAACTCATCACGTTGCTGAGAGTATGCAGCCTTCTCAAACGCGTCCACTGTCTTCTCAAACACCTCACTTGAAACCTCCCCCAAGCCACTACTACTACCAACTTCTGAAGAAGTTTGAATATCCTTGATCCACTGCTCGTCATCACTATCCATGTCATACAAGACGCGGGTTGGATTCAAAGCCATTTCAACATCCGTTTCTACCTGCCGGAAGTATTTGGAAGGATTCCGCATAAAGGCAATTTCTGCTACATATTCATCATTTTCTTCTAACAAGCAAACACCAGGAATTGGAATATTCTTAACGGACGCTGCTCTAATGTTTCGATTGTAACACTCTTCATGCAACTCCTTGAAGATTGCCCACTGGCTTCTATCTGGAAACTCCAGGATCCAATCCTTTCCTCCTTTCCACATCATGGCATGTGTGTATCGATTTGTAGATCCAGGCTGCAAAAACTGATGAGCCTTGTAAGAGTATTTAGTAATTCCTGAGAGTTTCACAGCAAGCTTCCACTCATTGTGATCAAATACCTCCAATACCACCCTTGCTCCACATTCCCTCCAACCTCTATCACCAAGTGTAATTAACACATTCGCATCGCATGAGAGTAGTTCTAAGTTTCTTTTGGATCCTCTAGCCACATCCGACCTCTTCTCACTTGCCCTTCTAATTCGCTTGTAAGGAATTGTTTTAGGGTGAGAGTTTCTGCTCTTTGAGCTATAATCAAAACCTCCAAAAGGCAACGAGTAAGACACCTGCGTTCGAGGTTTCTTGGTCCTATTTCCCAAACCGTTGATAAGAAAACCCTTTCCATCTGACCATCCATGTGAGGCTAATCCAAATGATGTTGAGTTATTCTTATTTCGATGCCAAGTGCTACGTGGTGCTGTTGGGTTAGGGCTGGGAATGATGCCAGCATTTGCATTCCATCCTACATCAATGGACTGCTGAGGGCCGTGCAACTCCCCATCCACAGGCTGAAATGATGGAATCTCAACACTAAGGTCATTCAAAAATGAATCATTATCAGATCTTGCCACATTAGGTAAAGGCATTGTTTTCCCTGATTTGTTCTTGCCCGATGGTCGAATCTGCCTCTTGACATCATTTCTAACCTTGCCTTTATGCTGAGACCCTGCACAAGTTGTAGCAACAGGAGTACTTCTTTTATACTGAGAGGACTGTACCCCATCTCCATCCTCACAATCTGATATACCAGTCCCTAAATCTGACTGAGGACAGGAATTCCATCTATCAGATGCCTTTGATGACGTGCTAAGACTATTAGCACAGTCATCCGTCAACATATCATCCACAGTCAATCTATCATAATTTTCTGGATGCTCTATTGACTCATGATGTTGCAAACTTAAATGAGCCACACACTGTTCCATAAGCAGCTTGAGATGCAAACTCAGGAAAAAGGTAGGCGCAGCAGTAAAAGAAAGAGCAAAAGCTGGAAAGTTTCTTTTTGTTTCATTGGAACACAAATTAGAGTGACCACCGTTCACGCATGCAGCTCCTTTGAGGTTGATACCAAGACTACTAATCTTCTGTGTGCCCTGATAAGAGAGAACAAACATTGAAGGAGTTACTACAAGTTGAAATATCTGGCCTCGTTGAAAAAACATCTAAAACAAGAATACAGAGAAAGTAAAATTACATTAGAAATTCTTGGAACATGCTTGAGCAACAATATAGTTGATAACATAACCAAAATAGAAGAAGAAAGAAAGAAAGAAAGAAAGAATATAGATTAAATGACTACCTTTACAGAGGAGGACCTGCCACAAAATGGAGATGTGCGGAACTGAGTTTTGATATTTTGAAGCCTTTTGATATTATCGTAGGTGCATTCGGTTAATGGAAGCTGCTTAGAAATCAAGCAATACTTCTTCAGCCTGTCTAGGTGAACCCACTTAGAATTTTTTATTTCTGAGAAGTTATAGAGAGCAAACACAAGCTGCTTTCCTATATCCTGAAGGCACGAGAATTTGAACCTGATAGAGGTGACAGGAAATTGAAAATCAGCATACCTTCCCCGTTTACCGGGTGACTGAAACATTTTCAGGACCAGGAAAATGAAAGCCACTGCCTGCATCAAGCAACCTTCGAACAGAAGAAATCTCAACCCAACCACATTATCTACAAATAACATCTCTAATTGAACCTTTGGCCATATTAAGGTCAATGTACCGTGTTGGATGAGCATTGCCAAATGGAATAACCAAAAAGTCTCTGCACTAGAAGTGACATTCAAGAATGAATATTCCGGAATGCTTAGCTCAAACCTGAACTGCCCCACTTCCATCAATGGAATAGCGAACTGTAATAACCCAGCATCATCAACACACCATAGTAACCTATGCGCTTCTGACCTTCTGGGAGAAATATCTGGTTCTTCCACATCGTCTATTATACCAACATTAGAAAAAGAAAAGGCAAGAGAAGCATGAGTTCTTCTAGAAGCAAAATCTGTCTCACGCTTAAGGGGCATTTCAGTGCCTATGTTGCGGAACCTTTTCCTAAAATATACAATTGGAAGTTTGCGTGTCGTAGAACAAGTGGTTGTTTCTGAAGTAAATTTCTCTAATCCATCCACATCTGCTAATCTTTCTGGCAATCCTGAAGATTCAACAAGTAAATTTGCTGGCTTTTCATTTGCCTGGGACCCTGATTTTGAAGATAAGCTGGAAGTTTTCTGCCTCTTTGAACTATGAGAGGGAGATGATTTATTGCGGTGAGTAGATCGAGCCAACCAAGAGATGATTGGCTCGGAATCCATATAGCTACCAGTATTGCAATCATCCTCCAAAATCACAGCATCAGTTTCTTTTCCCTTCCTGGACCTTGATCTCCCTTTCTCATTAGCAGGATCATTTCCCACTGCTGACTTCCTGCGTTCTTCCCTACCAGGAACTTCACTGGGAAGCAGCAACAGTTTGAACCTTTCATTTTGAAGATCAATCCATTCTTCATCGCGGTCATCATATTTTACATGATGAAGCTTCCTTTCTTCATCATAGTCATTCACGAGCCCATAGTACCAGATTTGGTCCAAAGGCCAAAAGACTTTGATCCTCCTGTTCAATACCCAGGCTGCATCTAAGTCCCCAAATAAAATTTCATAAAAATGGCGTCTTTTCCGTGAACTTTTTTTTTCTTTCCTTTGCTTCCTAGGCCTCAATACTCTTCCAGCAGCATCAACTGATGCAGATTCCAAACCAGGCTTAATACCATGACTAACAATATCATGCCCAGAAGACAACAAGAAGGATAACCCATTTGTTGGCGGCAAAGAACCCTTTGTGTTTGACGAAAACCCAGTGCAATTTGGATTAAATCTTGATGATAACATTCTCGCAGCATTCTCCTCGAGATTCTCTTCATCATCTTCTGGGAAGCCATCACGTTGCTTAGTAGATTGTGATATAGATGCCTCTCCCTCCTTTGAATTACTTTTGCTCCTGGATGCAGAAATCTTTCTTTTCCTGACATTCTTTTGTGATTTTTTGGATGACGGACTTACAGGCTTTACAAATGAATGATCGATATGCTCACCTTCCTCCTTCAAACGCGAAGCAGTATTTAATTCATTTTCTCTAGTCAACTGATCAACCTGCCCATCTACCTTCTTCAGATGCTGAGCTGAGCTTAACTCCTTCTGCTCTTTCTCCTTTAAATCTTTGAATGCAAGCTTTCTATTAGTCTTACAGCATTCCACCTGATCACTTAAATCTTTGACACTAGGTTTAGCAATCTGATCCACAGTACCAGCTTTATCATCCAATGACCCAGCTTTGGCATCCAATTGCCCAGGTGGTTTCAAAATCTGGCCATCAAGAGATTTCTTTCTCCTCACAAAACCACCCCTCTTACGCTTAGGAATGTGCATAACATTTTCATCTAAAATAAGTGGAACTTTGTTAAACTCACTACTGCTATTTAACTTGTCTCTTGACTCTGACTTTAAGGCCTTCTTTGAATCATGCCCACTTGAACCTAGCCCAGCATCATACACTTCGTCCAAACTCTTCCTGCTCCTACTATAAATACTACTAAAATTACTGAGGGACACTTTTTTCCTATTTCTCCTCTCATTCTTCTGCCCATCACCATCCTCTGCCCGGGCCTTTCTCTTCAACCTCTTATTCTGAACCTCTTTGGACACCTTTGATTCGTACAAACTCTTGAGATCCAAAGATCTCGATTTCTTCGGTATATCAGTACCATGTGAGTTTTCTAAGCTATTTTCCATCGACTTCCCCAAACGAAAACTCCGAATCCAGAAACCCCCAATTTTCATGTTCCATCATTGTACATGCATATAAACATTTCTCAGATCTGTCCCACCGAAACCATGCCAAAAATGAAAAAAAAAAAACGAAAAATTCTCGTCAAACGGACGCACAAAGTGATCAAATCCAATTATCCATGCATTCATATCAATCTTGGATGGATTCAGATTAACCAAAACTCATGGCAAAAAAAAAAAATTAAAAGACAATGAAAAATCATATACCTACCTCGACTGATTGAACCGCGAAAAAAACAAAAAAAAAAATCCCTTCGTCTACAAATTGTGTCGATCATAAACCCGAATGGTAAATTAGGGCTTGAATCCGAGCCATCTCATTCGAAACCCTAATAGATTCCACAATTTCCCCCAATTAATTTGTTGGCAATTTTTTGAAATTTTTGCCCTAATATTTTTAATTTTAACCGTGAGAAACGGACGGAGCTAGGGTTTCTTTTGGCTTCCCCGAGCAAGGGTTTAGATATCGAAAATAACAAAAAGAAAAAAATAAGGTTCATAAATCTGGCGAGAAAAAAAAATATTGAAGCCCCTTGGCCCGCCACGTGTCATAATGTGAACCGTTGGATCGGAATGTTATGGTGGCAATCTTACTCTCCTGCTTCCGCGTCCTCGATAATTAAATGCAGCTCACAATTCCGCCGGCCAAGAAGGCGAGTATCAACGGACAAGATTCATCTTCAAAATTGGACGGTAGAGATTCATGACCATTTCGAGAGTTCTAAGAAGACACGACTTCATGAAATTTGAATTTAACCCTTTTTTCAAAAAATAAAAAAAGAGTTTCCGTTTAACGTAAAAATATAACAAATAAAGCTATTTCCTCTAAGGGAAAATTAACTTACCCTTGTCTTTCAAAAGTATTTCGAAAATGCCACGGAGATTTGATTTCGGAGGCGCCATAAAAGAACCGGAAATTCCAATCGCTGAAAGTAGTTGAGATTTTACACTCGCTTTGAGCTGCTGCCACGTTGATAGTTTTGGCTACATTGAACTTTGACGAGAAGGTTGTGTTATACGCGCTTTAGTCTACGCGTGGGGGAGTGTTGTGCACTTTTAAAAGAACGGTACAAAGTGACGTGGTCAAAATAATATTACGGAATGGAAAGGTTAACGTGACAGACGGTGCTTTTGCTGAACCGATGGACGGACGGCGTTAGTGGTTTGGCTAGTTTAGTGAGTACTTAGCCCTAATTAATTGTTGAATACATTTTTGGGGTTTTTTTTTCTTTTTAATCTTTATAATTAAGTTAATTATTGGCTTAAAGCTACGAAGTTTGCCAAATTTAACTTGAAAAATAAAAATTTGACCGTTGTAATGTGTGGATAGGTCAATTTTATTGTCGAAAATTACTCAAATTGTAACTTTGTATTTTTTACGGGAGAGAAATTTGAACATAATCTTAATTATTAGTGTAGTGTGGTTGTTGAACTATGTTTGCTTTGACTAATCTTATTATTTCATATAATCCTTGTGGTTTGATGGGTCGTTGTAGAACATTTATAGACCATGTGGATACAATAAAATTAATTGTGAATATAATCTTCAAGATGGATCTATGGTTCGATGCATGGAATCAATATTAAGGGAACAATATACTAAGTTGTGGTTTGGGAGGGGTTTTTTAATGAATGTCACAAGTCTTGAAAAAATCTTTGTTTGTCTTCTGTATATAGTGATCGGTTGTCGTCAATTGACGATAGTTGTCAATCGACTATCATAATTAATCATTATGTTACCATTGTCGTCGACGATAGCAATTATCATGCGATCGTAGTTGCGAAAGACATTGATCAATTGTTACTTGCCAGTCACATTGTATGTCGTGACTGATTGTTGTTGTTGTCAATTGAATTTTGATACTCATCAATGATTGCCCACCACCTTCATCGAACGTTGGCGATCAATTGGTGGCAGTGTGATCGTCAGTAATTTTCGCCAGCCACATGCTGGAAACTGCCTGTCAACCACAATTGACCATCAACTGTCAACGACTTTTTTATTCTTAACTACTTTTTATGCCTTGTACCCCATTTCACCTTATTCACTCATGTTAGTCTCTTACTAATTGGCAAAATATATTTGTTTATGTTTCATAGGCTGTTGTCTAACAGCTTTTGTGATTGTCTCATAATATGCTTCAAAGTGATCATGTCTCGGTTGTTGATTCATATGTTGCGAATACTGCAAAATATCTCCTTTCGTGTTTAATGATTAGGAAGATTTGACTCGTCGTGATGTTTGTCTTTTTCAAAGCTCAGTTGATTTATTATGTGAATACTTTTGCTTGCTCCATTGTGCTATTTAAGCTCAATAAGCATTTGTTGCTGGGGTTGCACGCATGTGTTGTATTACTTGTTATTCGTTGTGAATTTGACAAGACTTTGTGTTTGAAGCAGATGACTTTTTGCAAGTGTGGCTACAAATCGTGTGAGTAGTTTGTTGAACACTGCATTGATTTCAAGCATACTACATTGCTTTAGGGAGAACCTAAAGTTGATTCAAATGAGAAGGATTTATCGCTTAAGGGTTTATACTCGAGGAAGGAGTTCTCATTCACTTATAGCTGTAACAAAATATAGAAAGGAAATTCTCATTCACTTACGTGAATATAAGGTCAAATTAGCATATTGAAAATACGTGGATAACAAAATTAAAACGATAAAAGTGATAAACAAAAAACAAAAGATGAAATAAACTTAGATATTTTCAAATTTCAGTTAAATGAACCAAGATATTTTCAAATTTTAGTTAAATAAACGATAAACAAATCTATAATTTAATAATTATACACATTTCAAAAAAGTAGTTATCTCAAACCGATATCAAATATAATATTCAAAATTAAAAATAGAGAAATTCGGTTAGTTTAACTTGCAAAAATCTCATAACCAACCGATCAAAATACACTATATTTTAATAATTGGGCTTATTCATAATTTAGTTAGGTTTGAACAACACATTGTTATTTCGAATTACACTGAATTAAAACACAAAATTATTATAAATATATAGCATATCTGTAGCACACTTTTGCAAAAAAAAAAAAAAAACTTAGGATTTTGACAAAAACCCAACGATCATTCACAAATTTGCTATTTTCACAAATATTCCAAAGAATAATCAAAACATCCAATCCAAAATGAATAAAACAATAAAAAGTTATATTAGTTTAAGATAAACTTTAGAACTAATTAAGAGGCTAATCAAATCGTCCAATTATTATTATTTTTTACATCGAACTATCATTTTTTTTAATAATGAAAAATTGTTACGTTTTTTTTTGTTTAAATAAAAATTTGAAAATTAAGAAAATCATAAAAAAAAAAAAGAAAACTAAGAGACAACATAAAAATTGAATAAAAAAATAAAAACTTTAAAAATTGATAGCCATCCATTAATATTGTGTAGTTTGTTAAAAATATTATTCAAATGCTTAATTTATATATATATATATATTCAAATTCGACTTATGCACTTGATTGTATGGATACATGAAAGCATTTTTGGTGTAAATCATTTGTAATCAATTTTAAATACTGATTTGATTGTTTTTTTTTTTTAATAATTATTAGATTTTTCGTTTAATCTCAATTTACTTTTAATTTTTTTGATTGCATCGTGGCAACCAATAGATAAATTAAATGATTTTAAATAATAAATGGGAGTTTATTCAAAAAAATTAAAAAAATATATTTATAAAAAAAAACTATTAAAAGATAAAAATCTATTATAGTTGATTTGATTTTTTTACAAAATGTAAATATTTTGTTATTTTTTACAAATTTTTAAAATTATTAAAATGGGTTTTTGAAATTAAACATCAGTTTTTTTAATTATTTATTTGATTGTTAAACTAAAGTCGTATTATTATTATCTTTTAAATTAAAATCGTTAAAATTAGAAATTTTATTAAATGTAAAAAAAAACACAAACTATTTACCATTCATAGAAAAAGTTAAATAAAAGATAAAAATCAGTTACACGGGTGTAAATATTTTGTAAATATTTATATTTTTGATAATTTCTTTTAAAATTATTGTTAAATAAATAAAAATTAATATAATTAAATCTTATTATTATTAAAAAAAAAAACCGGACGTACTATCAAACTAGTGAAGGAAAACAACTAAAATAATTATCTTATAGAATATTTTATTTTCAAAATAGTGATAGGAAACGGAAATTATCAATTTTGAAAGTTTGACCCAAAAGAAGAAGGAAAATATTCTTAAAATTACAAAAAAAACATCTACAAAATATCGTGATAATTGCAATTATATCCTTAAATTTTTAAAATTTAAAATTACTCCCTCAAATTTATTTTTAAAATTCAACCCTTAAAATATAAGAATTAAATTTTTATCATCTATGAATCTAACTTCTGTAAATTTGATATTCAATTTTAACACTTTATAAATTTACGAACTAATTATCGATTTAATTAATTTTGGATGATACGATTTGTTTTTTTATTGGGTTAAAAGAAAAGAAAAAGGAATATATTATATTTACGAATCCCACAACCAAATAGTGAAAAATAATGGGTTGCATGCGAAAGGCATAAAAACGGCGGCGTATTATGATGAAATTTCATTTTGTAGTGACAGATCGACAACACGGGCACCGCCTTTGGTAATTTCAAGAAATATCAAAATTAATAATAATAATAATAATAAATCAGAATTTGCCCTAAATGCAAATTCAACAAAATTCAGGCCCTTTTTTCGAAAATTCACGCCTATAAACTCTTCTCTTTCGTCTTCCTTTCTCCCATTACGTTATCGTCTCTTCCGTTTTGCCCTACACTATCCATTTTTCTCCTCCTCGTTTCACGTATAATCCCACCGATTCTTCTTCCGTGTCTATCATAGAATTCATCAAATCCTCAAATTTTGTTTCCTCTTCAGTAGTTTTGTTTGTTAATCTTTCATCTTCAATCTGTGCAGAACCCGAAACCCTAATTTTCTGTTGCCTTACCGTCGAATCTGTCGCTAATCTTTGATCTATCAATAGAGAAATTTGCATCGTTTTTTGTTTTTGTTTTTGTTGTTGAGAATTTTGTTGGCGAATTATTGATTTATATTTTTCTCTTACTCTTCGTCGGACTTTGGGCGTTGTGTGATTTCTGTTCGCTGCCCGGAGATTTGGTTTCGCCAATTAAATTCTTGTGCTTCGAGGAATTTTGGAAATCCGACCTTCGTTTTTACGATTTCATTGTTTTTGGTTGATCTGTTTTTTCTTATTCTGAAAATGGTCGGTGGTGGAAGCAGGAGGGATGAGGGTTCTTTGGTTATCAACAACACCAATGTTTTTGCCGCCCTTGAGACTCTTAGGAAGAAGAAGAAGTCTGACAAGGAACGCAAGAATAAAGGGTCGTCTAAGTCTCAGTCGTCCCAGCCTAAGGAACCTGAACCTCAAGTTTTTTGGGCACCAGCTCCATTAACTTCAAAATCATGGGCTGATGTTGATGATGAAGATGACGACGATTACTATGCCACCACTGCTCCCCCTCAGGCTGTGTGGGGCTCCTCGGAGGCTCATGAGAGCAAGGAGAGACCGAGCAATGTAGAGGTGTGGACAATTACTTTTATCTCGCGAATCAGGCTGATAAATTTTCTGACTTGTGTATCTGAATTTTGTTAGCTTATTCATGTCCATGTTAATCTTTTGTTTGTTGGCTGGACGTGGAAGAAGTCTGCATTCAGATTTTCTTAAAAACAAATAATTGGTCTAGAGAATGACCCTTAAGAGTAGACTCAGGCACTATTTTTCTATCCTTCATATGATACTATGTTTGGTGAATAGCCGCATCACAAGCCTCATAAAATATTGAGGAAACGATGTGAGTGGAAGGAACTAGCTTAATTTCCATCACTCAAGTATCCATTGCAGTTCTTCTGATGTTTTTGTCAATGCTGAAATAGATTGAGTGGGTAGACTAGCTGTGATTCACATTGTCTTGTATGATAGTTTAGGTAGATCAATGACAGTTGTGTTTTATTTTGCTTTTCATTTTTTGATAGAAGTATATGTTTTCGTAGATTTCTGAAAGTTTTATTCGTAATAGTATTCATCCACAGATGCATAGGACAGGCATTGCAATACCCCTACATGCTATCCTGTTGAATAAAATATGTGGGAAATATGCTTGTTGGTATGCCTCATAAATACTTTCTTATTTTTGCAGGAAAGTGAGAGTGATGAGGACATCGATGAAGTTGATTATGAGCTTGAGGATGAACATGAACATGATCATGATCATGAGCATGAATCAGAGGTTCCTGTGCATCCTGAGCCATCTGTGAAGAAGGTTCCTGAAGCCTCTGTGGCACCAAAGGAGGCTGAGAGGCAACTTTCCAAGAAGGAAAGGAAGAAGAAGGAACTTGCTGAACTTGATGCGCTTCTGGCTGATTTTGGAGTAAGCCAGAAAGACAGCAACAGTCAAGATGAGTCTCGCGGTAATACACTTTTTGTGCTTCAAACCTTTTACTGTCATTTTTGCTTCCCCCTTATCTGTCTTTCCATGTTTATTGTTCTAAAGGTTGGACTCTACCTCTACTCCACCGCATGTTCTCATGAAAGTTTTGTTTCACATGGCAACAAGAATGTTGTCTGTGTTCACACATCATATAAATTTGTAATTGTGAGTACAGATGCATGTGAAGCCCTATAACTACAAATATCTCGATTTAATTGTGGCATTGTTAACTCTCTACCATTGACAGCCAATTGCTGAATTTGTATCTTTTGTGATGAGGGATTCATATTTGGAGTGGGAATACCCTTCCCTTCATAGTCATCTCTATAGATGGCTGTGATATTGTCCTACTGTCTGTCTTCCCCAGCTTTTTTTTTTTAATTAAGTTTTTCCCATTTTTTCTTTTACTAATTTTGAAACATGTTCATTCTTCTCGTTATTTATTCGTACATTCAAATCTTTATGGATCTGAGTACAGGCAAATATATGTAATTGATTATGGGTTCTTGACTAACAGAGGAGGGTGCAGACCATGTCCTTACTAAGTAGCCTTTTTTTTTGTCTTGGATTTCTAGATGTGCACGAAAAGAGAGATGGAGAATCCAATGGAGATGGGGAGAAGAAGGAAAATGTCCCTTCAGAGTCCAAAAGTGCTAAGAAGAAGAAGAAGAAGGAAAAGAAAGAGGTTAAAGATCAGGATCAGAGAAACAATTCTGATGTTAACACTGGGCCAGATGAACTTACTGGGAATGGTGATGTGGAGGAAGATGCATCAGCAGTTGATGTGAAGGAGCGGCTTAAGAAGGTGACATCTATGAAGAAGAAGAAATCTAGCAAAGAGATGGACTCAGCTGCCAAAGCTGCCGCCGTTGAGGCTGCAGCAAGGAGCGCAAGACTCGCAGCTGCAAAAAAGAAAGATAAGAACCATTACAACCAACAGCCTGTGCGGTAAAATGTGTCCTTGTTTTTTCTTCTTTCCGTTTATAACTGGACATATGTTTCTCATTGTTTGTATAAGCAATGCAGAATAATCTCTCTGGGCTCTCAAATCTGGTTTTGTGGACAGTGGCATTAGTTGTATTAAAAAGGATTCGGGGAATTTTCACCTTTTTCTTTTCTGGATCCCTTGTGTTTGATCATTTGTCTCCTAACTCTGTTGTTTCACATATCTACTCTTTAAAATATCTAGGGTTCAGCTTGTAGCAGTAGTTACAAATCTGTCATTTGATTTCCTCCTTAGAGTTCACAGTCACTACAAACCTACGGGACAGGACAGATCCATGTTCAAGTGATTTCATTACTCCAGTTTCTTTCATTGAACACAGATCGGGTTTATGTGGCATCAAATAATGAGAATAGAGCTTAAAAGTACTTTATTTTACTGTTTTGAGTTGGCTGGCATGGCTTTTGAGAATTGATTGTTGGAAATTGTTTAATATTCTTGAATATGCTCTGCTTGGATTGTCTATAATATTATATCCAGTTGAAGCCATTGGATAGTGATGGGAGATGAGATTAGAATTGTTATCTGAAGCATGAGATGATTGGATTATGTCTAGTTGTTGATTCCTTAACGTCACACAAGTGACAACATTAGAAATTATGATGTATTCATTAAAGTCAACTACTTCATTATATGAATGAGGCTTGGATTCTGGATGGCTGCTATATTAAATATAAGTGATAAATTTAATGAATAATAATAAACTTGCGCTTAAATTATTAAATAAGATTAATAACAATAATTCGGTTTCATGATTCACAACAACTTTATGCATACTATGTTTCATTGTCCTTTCCTTAAATTAAAAACAACATATGCCTAATCAAATTTAAACTATGCTTATACTCTTATAATTGTATTTACTGATCTTGTTTTGATAACGATTATAATAGTTTTATATTCGTACTTTCGAGTACATTTGAGTTACAACCTACACATGTGGTAGGTGTTCTTAACTCACTGTACCAATGCAAGTCATTCTTACTTGGTTTGGTATCTACGTATATTATGCCATTTTTAGCCTTTTGAGCTTAAATAGTGTTCAATTGTTTAAACTATGTGCCTTCGTCGACCAATGGGCTTTAGACTAAACCGATCATTTTCATTAATTAATATTAATATTATATTCATTCATTTAAATCATGCTCCTGTATAAGTAGCATGGGGTGGAATATAGCAAACTTGGTATTGAGTAAAAAGGTCATGGTTAATATTCCACACATGGCCTCACCTATCTACTTTTGTTGGAGTTGTTCTTGGCCTTCTAAATTCACCCAATACCTTGCTTGAATTGCAAGGCAAGTACAATGAAAATTGAAAATCTAATATCGTTGGCTAAGTCCAATTTCGATATGATTAAATTTATCATAGGTTATTGAGTTGCATATACTCACATGTAATACTTCGATCCTAATAAAGTCTTCGCGATATATGACTAGTGGATAGAAGATTTTTGTAGTTCCACTAGCTAAGGTTTGAGAAAAATGTGAATTTATTATTTATAGGCTAAAAGTTATAAATTTATTTTGATAGTTCGATAGAATGTTATAAATGAATTTTTTGGATTTGATAACACCTTCAATGTCTGAACCACTGATACTAAATTCTAACTTTCTTCAAACTATGAAGATAGATTTTTTTATCTAACTAAAATTTCAGGATACAATTAAACTTTAGATTTTTTTATCTAACTAAAATTTCAGGATACAATTAAACTTTGGCTTTAAGATTTTCTCGTTGTACTAATTTGCAATTTACATTTTAAATTTCATTAATTTTGACCTTAAACTTACACGAGTGTTGCACGTGGATTAAACCTCTTATTTTAGGGAAGACGATCATTTTGATTATGGTAAGCTAAGACTTCGTTTGGTAACTATTTGATTTTATATTTTTGTTTTTGAAATGGTTTATTTTATTGTTATACATCGTTTAAAAAACGAATAAATGGTTTTTGTTTTTTTAAATTTAACTAATAATTCAACAGCAATATAGAAAGGAAATAAACTTAATTTATTAAAATAATAACCATATTTTAAGCACTTTATATACCAAAGCAAAAATTTATCCCAAAACAACTTTTGGCCCAAAAGGGAAAAACGAAGGAAAACAAAAAACGAGAAAACGAGAAAACGAGACTTTATCGACTAATTGCTTGAATGTTCTTCCATATTCACCCACCCGCGCTCTCAAAAATTGGATTCGCGGCTCACGGTGACGTAATCTCCCTCTCTCTACAAGCAAAGACAAAATCGTTACCGAATGAGCTCATACTTGTCCAATAATTTCCAATTCTTCCGTTTTCGATTCATTTATTCTTCAAGTTTCTCACAAACGCTTTGTTCAAATCGCTGCAGGTTCTTCATTCATCCCAATTTCCATGTGTTTTTGTTTCCAAGCCATGCAGTTAGGCAGATATGTTCAACTGGGAAGTGTTGGCGTCTCGTGCTGATTGATTTTCTTGCTTTTTGTTTCTTTTGGAATGGGTGTTGGAAAGTGTTGTGTTGCGAGTGATTGAGAGGTTGTTATTTGTCTGCTAATGTGGGGTGTAGGATTTCGAGCTACCAGGGTTATCTGATTCTCATATTGGGTGTAATTGTTTTTTTGTCGATAATTTATGATTAGGGATTTTTGTTTGTTAGATGAAACGCAAGTAGCTTTGTTGATGTTGAAATTGGTAGATGATCGATTCTATTCTATGCCTGAGTTCTTGCTGAGAGTTCGAATTGTCAGGGGACTAAGAACTGCTTCTTGGTCCCCCACAGATGAATCGTTTTTGGTTTAAGCTAGACTAAGAGGATAATGAATGTGAAACTTGATTCTTCTTTCTTTGGGACTCAACTTCATAGCTCATTGCATTGCATACAGAATGGAAAATTTGTATATTTGGGTAGAGGCCGATTGTCGAAACGGGACTCTAAGAAGTATGTATGCGCAAAACATAACGATTGGAATGATCGAGTAGATAGGTTTTCACGTTTTTTTGGGCAGCATTTGAAGTCATTGAGCATAAAGCTTAAGCCAAGACATGAGTCTTTGATGAAATGTGCCAATGAGCCTTTTATTCAGACAAAATCTCTATCAAGTTTACTACGTCCTGTGTGGAACGAGGGGTTGTTTTTTATTAGATGTTCTGCATTTGTTGCTGTTGTATCTGGTATATGCTTACTGGTTTGGTATGGCCAGACAAAAGCCAAGGGCTTTGTTGAAGCTAAGCTTCTTCCTTCTGTTTGCAAAGCAGTCAGTGACTGCATTCAGCGTGATCTTGATTTTGGAAAGGTTAGAAGTATTTCACCCTTGAGCATCACACTAGAGTCGTGTTCCGTTGGTCCAGATAGTGAAGAATTCTCTTGCGGTGAAGTTCCCACCATGAAACTTCGTGTTTTACCTTTCACCAGTTTGAGGAGAGGGAGGGTAATAATTGATGTGGTATTGTCTCATCCAAGTGTGGTAGTTGTGCAGAAGAGGGATTATACGTGGTTGGGGCTGCCCTTTCCATCTGAAGGGACCTTGCAGAGGCATTCTTCTTCAGAAGAAGGCATTGACAATCGTACAAAAATCAGGAGAATTGCCAGGGAAAATGCAGCTGCTCTCTGGTCCAAAGATAGGGATGATGCGGCTAGGGAAGCAGCTGAGATGGGTTTTGTTGTTTTTGACAGGAGTTCTGGTTTATATGATAGTAGTGATTATAAGGAGGTTGTAGGTCCTACAGTAGATATTGAAAACTCTAAAACATTTCTTTTCAAGGATGAGAATGTTCATTCAAGGGAACATCACTGCATGGATACAGATGCGGACTATAAAATAAAGCATGCAAAGTCAGAGAAGTATTTTGATTTAAAAAGCCCTGATACAAGGCTTAAATTTTCATCCAGAGTAATGAAAATGCCTATAAAAGGACAATCAAAGAGGAAGGCTAGCGGAGACGATGTGTATGTAAATAGTTTCACTGCAAAAAAGAGAATTCTTAGGCGTAGTACACTGGCAGCTCAGGATTATTTCAAGGGTGCATCTGAGGGGAAGTTTGGCGAGCCTTCACAATTACACAAGAGTTTCAATAATGTGAACCTTGACTCCTACTTGATCAAAAGTGGGAATGAAACTAATGCTGACTCCTCCATCACAGATACAGATGTCCAGTATGGGAAACAAAGTTCAGATGCCAGATTGAATTCTCTTGACGAAAGGGATATTGATATTCCGAACCATATGGATGATCGGACTTCTACAGTTACAGGCTTGGGAAATAAAGAAAGAAGGTCCTTTTCAGTTACTCCCAGCATTGATGAGTCCAATGTGAGAGAGGGAGATGTTGTAGGATCTGATCATATTCCTGATGGAATATCTGATCACATGCGTAACACATCTCAAACACCAACTTCAACAGGTCATGAACATCAGCATGGAACATCTTGGCCAAATTCTTTCTGGGTACTAAGCCCTGAATCAGCTTTATCTTATTTTCCTAAAGATGTAGGCAAGAAGCTGTTGAACCATATTAGCATGTACGTTCAGAATCTGAAATTTGGCTTTGTTCAGCACGCTAGAAGTATCGTAGATGGTGGAGATGTTATGAAGAATAAAGGAACCGAGACAATGCTTCCAGTAACGATTGATTCTGTTCATTTCAAAGGCGGAACACTTATGTTACTTGCATATGGTGACAGAGAACCAAGGTAGTGTCTTCTCAAAAGTAGTTTATCTAAAACAGGGTTTTTTTTTTTTTTTTTCATTATATAAATAAAAAATCTTTACTGTGCAAGACAGAACAAAAAAGCAATATTTTCTAGCACATATATATCTTGAGTTATACTTCAAAGCTGGCCATCACGTGAGTTTTGTAATTATTTGGGAATTGTATATTGTATCAAAAGGTTATAGATGAATTGAGACACCTTAGGAACACTAATATACGGTTTTATATGCTGAGGATTAGGAAAAATGCATAATGGTGCTGCCTGCTAATAGTTTGATAATGAACTGATTGAAACCATCTATATGAAGTGATTAGCTGGCAGGGAGCTTTTATAACACAATAGTAGAATGCTTTATACGGGGAATCAAAATCAACGTGGTTAAAATGGTGTTTTCGATAATGTAAATAAATGCAAGCTCCATATGGACAGTGTGTTTACAATTTTAAAAATATGTATCCAGAGAGATGGAGAATGTTAATGGGCATGTGAAATTTCAAAATCATTATGGCAACGTGCATGTTCATTTGAGTGGTAATTGTAAGACATGGAGATCAGATTTTGTCTCTGGAGATGGTGGCTGGTTATCTGCGGATGTTTTTGTTGACATCTTTGAGCAGGAATGGCATTCAAATCTGAAAATTACCAACATATTTGTTCCGGTATGCTTCATTAGCAATAATTATCTATATTTAACTGCTGAGTTGAGATTTGGAAGTGCCCATCTACATTATATGAAGTGCTTACTCATCATGGGTTCCCCTTCCATTTTTATGCAGCTTTTTGAGAGAATTTTAGATATTCCAATCACGTGGTCCAAAGGAAGAGCCACTGGTGAGGTGCTTCTCTAACCTTTTGTCCTGCAGATTGAGCTTTTACATTTTTTAGAAGGATGTTAAAATTTTAAAGGTGTGACTAAACGGTATATGTTAACCTTCTGATTTTATTTTATCATTATTATTTGTTTTAGCAAGAAATACATTTTAAATGGAAGTAGTGAAAACAGACTAATGTTGTTATTTGATATTATTTCTGTCTACAGCTTTTTATTGGTGCAAATCTGGGCACCCATTTAAGAATTATAGCTTAGATATTTTAGTCGCCAACTGACAAACTTTTTGTAACCACCTTTAGGTATTTGGGATTTCCCCTTATTTCATATTATCAATGAAATGTTTCTTATCTAAAAAAACAGACAAATGTTAAAAAATGAATGCCCACAAAGAGAAAAATAGAGACAAAGCAAAAGAATTTAGAAATGGAAGGTCATAACCGGTTGATGATTTACTAGAATGAAAATTTTAAATCAATATTTTAACAAAAGTTGATACTGTAATATTGCATTTATTTATTGTTGACTGCTATCTTTTATTTTATTTTCTTTTGGAAATTTATTTTGTGAATCTGTTGTCAGGTTCACTTGTGCATGTCAAGAGGAGATACATTTCCTAATTTTCAAGGGCAACTTGATGTGACCGGTTTGGCCTTTAAGATCTTTGATGCTCCATCAAGCTTTACTGTAAGTCTGACATTGTCAGTGTAACACGTTTTTTCATTTCACGTACTAATTCTCTGCTATACCCGTAGAAATTTAAGTCCGTTGCAAGATTACTGCCTTTCGTGGTTTATAGGGAAATATGCTGGTCATGTATAGATGACTGTTCTTGTTCTTTTGATTCAAAATGGATACACTGTGGTAGGAATTCTTTGGTGCTTGGTGAAATTTCTATCCAACATTTTATAAAATTGAAGAATGGGCGTCATGTTTTGACGGTAAGTGTGACTGAGGAATTGCTTCAGAGAACAACCCTTAAACTCCATCCTAAGTACTATATTTAAAATTATTCAAATGTCTCCAAGGTAAAAAGAACACACACACACACACACAATCATATATTTTACGAACACTTTAAACACAGTTAAATTGCTCTGTTATCTGGAGGATCGGAGTTTGATTCTGCAAGTCTCTATGGATGTTGAAGCTGCCTCAGAAATGTGAGGTGTTTCTTTTGTTTCTATTCTTAGGCGGTGTCAATATGAAAAAAAAAAGTTTCAGAAATACAATTCCTCTTTGATGCTCCATCCAAACTGGTGATCCTGATGTTTTTCTTCTTAGGAGGATGCCAACCATCTTTTTTGTTCTTGTCTGACTGTAGTTCCTCGTAGGGTAAGGCTGATGGAGGTTTTTGGATGGCCTGGGTTCATATGTCATATTAACTTGCAAATTTAGGGTTTTCAAGTCATTTTGGGTTAGAGTTTAAGCGTCCAAAAGACAGTTCAATGATTAATGTTTGCACAATCTTTTTGTGAATATGTGGTTAGGCTTACACAATATTTTTAAGAATTAAATGTTTTTTTTTCTTTTACCTATAATAGGTTTAAATAATATAGATTCATTATTTTATTCAATGTGCCTGTCTTCACTCAAGCGACGCCTTTTTGTCGCCTCTCGCCTTGAGGCAATGAGGAGACTTGTTGCCTTAGAGTGCATCTTGCACTTTGAAAACAGTGGCGGGGATAGAAAATCATTCAGGAAGGGAGAAATCAAGGGATTTGCGGCGGGAAGAAATAGTTTTGCCATGTCTGTTTGGGATCTTTGAGGCTTTGATACTTTTTTGTTTCTCTCATAATTTTTCTGACTAGTTGTAAATCTTCTCTTCGTTACTCTGGCTCTGAGGTTAAGGGTTTTATTCATTTATTTATTATTTCTTTCTGTTCTCAAACCAGTTTCTTATATGAAAAGAACAATAGTCCTGGGTTGGTTTTGTTTACTAAAATTTATTATAGTATAGTATTATTATACATTTCAAGTGGAAATCCTACTATAGTATTATTTTTTTTAGCATGTTGAATACCGGTGTCTTCTTTCCAAGTTTCATTCTTCATACACTGTCGAAGCATGAATCACTGCTTTCAATGTTGATTTTATTTAATTTTTATTTTAAATAATTTCTTAACATATTACCTAGTGATTGGATTGAACATTCGGCTCATTGTACTTTTAGCTATCCTCCAATGCTCATTTATAACTGCAGTATCATGGTGTAATTCAAGCACTTATGCAGGAAGTAGCGGCAACTTTATGTTTTCGTGGTCAGAGAATATTTGTACAAAATGCAAGTGGTTGGTTTGGCAGCGCTCCATTAGAGGCATCTGGTGACTTTGGCATTAATCCGGATGAAGGAGAGTTTCATTTGATGTGTCAGGTATGTTCGTTTTTAGGAGAAACTGTAGACAATTATTTTGCCCTGATCTCCTCAAATGTATTTTACTCACTGTTTAGATGTATTTTGCCCTTGTCATCTAATGAATAAGGTAACATTCTTCAAATACGAAGTCCTTTTGTTTAGGATTCTAAACAAGAGATATATGAGGAGTCTTCAAGAGCTTTTATTTAAAATTCTAAACGAGAGATATATGAGGAGTCTTCAAGACAAGTGTGGTGTGGTGATATTTTGGAGATTTGGGAGCAGATTTGTTTGGCCTTCCTATGGTTTCAATCACCAGTTTTGCTACTTCATTTTGGGTTTGGAGAAGTGGATTTTTTTTAAATATATATTTTTTTATAATCCTAATTATAGCTTGTGTTAGATTTAAACCTCAAGCGGGTGTTTGTTTCAAGGGTTGGAATTGGATGGCTTAGGCATCCTAAGCCCAAACACAACTCTTGTTTGGTACAAATGCTTTGGAATCCTTGGCTTCCTACCCACTTTCCAATGGGTTTGAATTGAATAGTAGACACTATTCAAACCCATGGTTTACCTCTTTTTTTCCTAATTTAATTTAGAAAGTTTGTTGGGCAACTTCCGGACACCACTACCGGTGACCGTTGTCGGTCAACTTCCGACCGCCATTTCTGGCGACTCCGCCAACAAACTTCCGGCCACGAACTCTGACGAACACTGCAGACCAACCTCAGATTGCCACCGGTCAACCTTGAAAATATTAATAAAAACACTTTTAGTATATAACAAACCAAACAAAACTTGTATATGAAAGTAATTTTAAAAAAATAGTTTTCAAACACATTTGTGTTTTTATTTTGAGAAGTTTTTATCAAAAGTGTTTAAAGAAAATGAATTTTTAAAAACCATTTTTTGGTTCTAAGTAATTCTATTAAGCTCTTAGTTTAATCACAAATATTAATTATTCTATTTTTTTTCTTTTTTTGGAGCATTTTTTAGAATAATTATTATTAGATTATCTTTTTTAATTATCTCCCTTCCCTTCTTTGTTTAAAATTAATGTTTTCTGTTATTTTCTTCTATTTTTCCTTGGTGATAATCGATCACCTATATATTGTAATCTCAATTATAAATCAAATATATAGTTAAAATAGTGAAAAATGTAAATATATATTGCATATACTATTGTTTATGTTTTAATTTAATAATATTTTTGTTTTTTTCGTTGGTCAATTTAACTAGAAGACATATAATCATTTTTAAAACTTAAAGATTAAAATGTTGGAAACAATTTAGTTGTCAAATAAAAATTATAATTCAAACTTTATGATTACTTTTATTCCTCAAATATAATTTGATAAAAAAATTTATATTTTTCCAATAACTGAATTTAAGATTAAAATACTAATTTATTTCAATTTGAAGTTAGTAAATTATGGTTAAAAAAACCAATCTTTTTTAAATTAATTAAAGTGACAAAAGTCTATGAAATGTTATTTCAAAACCTAGTAAAATCAAAATATCAAATCAATAAACAATAAATCAAATAAAATTATAATTTTAGTCAAATCTCTATTTCAAAATAGAAAAAAGCAATTATTCTTGGAATTTTTTAGTTTATTTTAAATTTAAATATGTTAAAAATATTTAGATGACAAATTTAAACTAATTTAAAATCTAATAAATTATTAAATACAAGAAAATATTTCACAAACTAAAAATTTAAAAATCTGCACTCCAAACACAGTTTTCACATTCCCAGGCTACCTAAACCTCTTAGCCTAATCCCTTGACTTAACATTCTCAGGCGCGCCAAACGCCCACCAAATGGTAAATGTCTACTTAAGACTAATGGGCAAAGAGAGAAATTTAGCAGCAGCCAAATCACTCATTGACCCAAAAGTTTACGCTAGTGGGGTGAAGGTAAATTTAATATTAGTGACCCAAAAGTTTAAGCTAATTTAATATATCAACAATTTTATACTTCCCCTCACTTGTGGGCTTTAAATATGTAGAATACCCAGAAGTAGAAATCGATATTAGTTGGGGAGGAAACGAGACATTGTAAGGGTTTGAACATAAGACCTCTTGGACCTCATTCTCTAATACCATGTTAAATCACTAATTGAGTCAAAAGTTTAAGCTTATGAGGTGAAGGAAACTTAATATTATATCAACACTCTAACCGCTGCAAATAACGAGGAGAAGCAGCAGCAGTTTCTCTTTGGTGGTTATTTATCATATTGTCAAATGGTTTCAACCTGTAACCTTGTATTTGTTATATTCTCAGGTTCCTGGTGTTGAAGTAAATGCCCTGATGAAAACTTTCAAGATGAGACCTTTCTTATTCCCAGTAAGTTTAAACATTTTCTCCTGGAAAATGAAATGTGTTAAGAGGGAAGTCTTTCTTATCACGACCAACCCTCCTTGGTTAATGTGCTATTTTCTTCCTTTAAAGTTTAAAGGCACACACACATATGATTTGAATGAAATAAAATTTAGATAAGAATCTCTTAAGGAAACATTTCAGGCTTGTTGATTATTCTCATAATATTGATCACAGTTAGCTGGTTCGGTAACTGCTGTGTTCAACTGTCAAGGTCCACTGGATTCCCCCATCTTTGTAGGAAGTGGAATGGTTTCCAGGAAGATGAATCATTTATTCTCGGATCTTCCTGCATCCTGTGCTTCAGAAGCAATTGTGAAAAGTAAAGAAGGTGGTGCAATAGCAGCGGTCGACCGTATTCCATTTTCCTATGTCTCAGCAAATTTCACTTTCAGCATCGACAACTGTGTATGTTTTTGAGATAGCAATTAGCTAAAGAGTTTTTCTGGGTCACAGCATTAACAAATTCTATTGTATTTTTGCTTACTTGGTTAATGATCATTAAAAATTGTATTTGACTAGGTTGCTGACTTATATGGAATTAGAGCCAACCTTGTTGATGGTGGTGAAATTCGAGGTGCAGGGAATGCATGGATATGCCCAGAGGTGAACAACAGGCTATAAACAGTTGTTGTTGGCGTGTGTGTGTGTTTTTTCCCTTTTTAAGACAGCTGTTTAAGCTAATTTTGTTCTTCTTTCCTGGAAAAGGGTGAATGCCTAACCTCTCATCCTTCCAAAACTTGAACTTTTCCCATTTTGCAGTTATAATCTTAGAAATGAAGTACGAAGTTGCTGGAGAGGGCAGCAACCTTACTGGCCTTTTGGATCTTGGTCAGGCATTAACTTGAATCCCATATTTAATCCATCCTTCTTTTCAAGGAATTTTCTCTGATAAATAAATCTCCATAGTCACTTGACAACTACGGTGTTGTTTCTGGCTTTTAAAATTCTATTCCAAGGCTGTTAAAGGATTGAGGAAGAGTAACCCATTTCCAGCTCACAAGGTGGCATCTTTGTACGGAATCAACACATTCCCCTATTAAGTCCCTTTACAGGTTTTCCTCAAGGTTTTGGTAACGTTGACAGGAGTTTTGAAAGGGGAGAAAAAAGATAGCAAGGTACTTATAAGGATATACTGTTTCAAAGTAATCCTTCCACCTTGGAGATGGGTGTATTTCTTCATTTGGCCAATGTGGCCTTGAGCTTATTAGCAGTAGGGTCCCAAAATGAATTGTACAATGGATTGTCTCAGAAGGAGAAGGCAAGTCATAGTTTCTACATTGTGCCCAAAGTAACCAGCCTTGATTGCAACATCCTCATTAAGGACGCTGTTGTGCCCTCTGATTGCAGATTATATCTCTCTTTGTTGCATGAAGATTCTTGAATAACTCCTAGTATATAATAATTCTCAAACGGCACTGTTATGCCCTAAAGAGATGTATTCATTTATTATAGTTACATTGGATGTTTTTAAGTTCATTGGTAGGTTGACCGATGAGTAAATAGCCACTATTGGGTACTTCTGAATAACTTTCATGAACATAGACTAGAGGAATTATTTTTTTCGCATCCGTATCTTTAGGTTCTAAAGTTTTTGTTATTTTTTTTCTGTTTTGTTGGAAGTTAATTTATGTCCTATTCTAATGTCAAATTTATTTCTTTTCAGGGTGAGCTGGATGATACAGCAATGGATCTAAATTTTTCAGGAAATGTATCATTGGATAAAATCATGCATCGATATATGCCTGGATATTCAGATTCGATGCCACTTAAATTGGGGCTTTTAAATGGGGAAACCAAAGTTTCCGGATCCCTCTTGAGACCGTAATACTGTTGCTTTTCTTTTCAATTGTTAATCGAAAGCTGTCTCTTTCTTACTCTTTGCATCTGTCAGGCATTATTTCATGATCATGTTTCCTAGAATCTCCTGGATTTTCATCATTCTTCGGGCTGGTTACATCTTTCCCTCTCTTTCTTTCGGCAGGAGGTTTAACATTAATTGGACTGCACCACTTGCTGAAGGATCATTCAGGGACGCTCGAGGAGATATCAATATTTCCCATGATTATATCACTGTTAATTCCTCCTCTGTTGCTTTTGAACTCTTCTCAAAAGTGCAAACATCGTATTCTGACAAGATTATGCTTGATGAAGAAGTGTTTGATACAAAGAGGACTCCATCATTTACTATTGATGGAGTGGAGTTGGACTTACACATGCGTGGTTTTGAGTTTTTGAGCTTAGTCTCTTATATTTTTGAATCTCCAAGGCCTATGCATCTAAAAGCAACTGGAAGGGTTAAGTTTGTGGGGAAAGTTTTGAGACCTTCTAGTCAAGATTTTAGCAATGAGAAGAGTAAGCAGCAGGGGCAGACAATTGATGAAGAGAATAAAAATGGTCTTGCTGGCGAGGTTTCAATTTCTGGTCTTAAGCTGAATCAGTTGGTTCTGGCACCTAAGCTTGCTGGGCTATTGAGCCTGACGCGTGAGTCAATCAAGGTTCTATCTGAATCACTCTTCTGAAAAAAATTAGTTTTAATTTTGAAACTGACATATGAATTTATTTGTTTTATGTTGTACACATTTCCCTGTGTTTCTGTTTAAATGTGATGTCTCATTAGGTTTGGCGGGATGTAAAATATCCTAGAGCTTGAATACTCCTCCAGATCGTTGTCTTACATGTTTTTTTTCCCTAGTTGGAGCCAGAATTTGAATTGTTATTTTTTTTTTTTTGAATTTTTAGTCGAAGGAAATCAAACTTAAGTTTATTTGGTGAAAAGAACAAAAAAGAGGCCCTACACGCTACACACAAGATGGACTAAAACTCATGCTTGAGCACCTCCTTTGAAATCCTTCTGTAACAATGTTTGGTCTCCAAGGCAACATGTCCACATAATGAACACCTTCTTAAATAATCTTTGATATCTTGAAGAGAGAATAAACAAATTACTTTGTTACTAGGGATGCAGTTTGAGAGATATCATAACTATCTGTTCTGCTTCTTCTTTGCCTTAATATGTTCATTAGAGTAAGATTGTTTTTTGATCTCTAAAATGTGTAGACATTGTGTAGATATATTGAGTTCAGATATTTATGAAGTTATTATATGCATACCAAGAATTAACATCCAAGCTTGTTC
This sequence comes from Cucumis cinereus, assembly GCA_037974625.1. Taxonomy (NCBI): domain Eukaryota; kingdom Viridiplantae; phylum Streptophyta; class Magnoliopsida; order Cucurbitales; family Cucurbitaceae; genus Cucumis; species Cucumis cinereus. Next base: position 2,946,556 of record JBBPDJ010000017.1, read on the forward strand.
TTATTAAATCTATTTATCAGTGGTTCTTTACTTTGTGCCCTAACTTCTCTCTGTTTTTGCAGTTGGATACGACAGGTCGGCCAGATGAAAGTCTTTCAGTAGAAATTGTGGGGTCATTGAAGCCTAGCTCAGATAATTCTAGAAAGTCGAAGTTGTTCTCTTTTAATCTTCAACGTGGGCAATTAAGAGCCAATGCACGTTACCAACCATCTAGATCTGCACATTTGGAGGTATGCATATCGTTTTGATATTTCAAAGAAGGGACCTTTTGTCCTTTGTGTGACAAGCTTACCAGTTACCACACTGCTCACAGTTGAGCTGATACTCTAGGAACATGATAGGCTGATTTTGATCTCCATTCTTTATGCTGTTGGTAATAGTTGCGTCATTTGCCGCTAGATGACTTGGAGCTGGCTTCACTTAGGGGAGCAATACAAAGGGTAAGGCACTCAATCTTGCTCTTGATACAATTTTTCCATGGTTGCATTTTCATATCTATAATTTAAGCAACGGTAGATCAAGGGGGAAGATAACGACAGCAGGAGGCTTGTGACAGTCTCTTTCTTCTTTCTTTTGTGTAGGTTGGTGATGTTTTAAATGGATCGATCAAACATCACACTCAGTTTCACATATAAATTTGCTGTTGATACTGTACTTATTTTGTAAAGATGACAAATAATTTATAAAGTTTATGATTGATTTTAGCTAATTCAACATGTTTGTGGTGATCTTATTTTATTGAAGTTTTGAAAATGGAAATTGATTGTTTTCCCTCTCTTGTTGATGTGATTTCTTCTCTCTTCTTCCCTTAATTTTTCTTCTGCTAGTTCATATAGTTGATTTTTTTTTCCTGAACTGAATGTTAATTTCTATTTAAATTATTTGTTTACAATCAGTTGCAATGTATAATTGAAGCTTGTACTTAACAAGGACCCATTTACTTTCAGGCAGAAATTGAACTTAATCTTCAGAAAAGAAGAGGTCATGGGGTTTTATCAGTACTTGACCCAAAATTTAGTGGCGTGTTGGGAGAAGCTTTAGATATAGCTGCTAGATGGAGCGGAGACGTGGTAAGTCCTACAAATATAGTTACTTCCCTTTGTTATTTCATTAACTTCTGTTATTTATAAGGAATAAGCATAACCTGCTCCTGTTACCTCCAATTTTTTGAGTTTGAATTTCTCTATCATATGTGGATGATAAAATATATCAAATAAAGCTGATATTTTTTTCTTTGCCATGGAGTTAAAAAGATTATCCATATTCTCTGTGGGTTTGATTTTACCCCCACCAAGTTGGGGGCAGACATTAAAGGTGTTCACAACATTGCTAGACAACATTGACGTTCTGACTTACTAAAGATTATCTCACCATACCTTTATTATCTTTCAGCCCAATTCTAGTGGGCCAAGATCCACACAATGGAAAGAGAAAAATGTGGGAGTAAGTGGGGCTGGGTTTATGATTAGTATCATATCACCATCGGGAAGGTTGAAGAACCTCCCACTTGAACTCGAAGTTCTTGATGGTGGGAATGGAGCTTAATAAGTTTGTTCTAACAATTGATATTATTTGATGAAGATATGTTGTAATTAATTATTTTGTGGAGATTAGATTAAAGTTTTGTTGGATAATAATTATACCAGAGTCAGCAAATTTTATTTTGATTAATACAAAATTTAAACTGATTCAACTAATTACTGAATGACTTTCAATTTAATGCATAAAATCATATTCAGATTACTATAATTAATTTTGAATTCTTTTAAATTGAAAATATTATATTAATATGCTTACAAAAAATTTATAATAATGTACTATGAATAAGTAATTAATAAAGACAATTAAAATTGATTGAATTCTAAAGAGGTAAATTGATTTAGTATGATTAATAAGCTTTAGCTATAAGAATTTTGAAGTTGTCACACAAACATGTATAACAAGAAAAAGCAAAGTCGTTTCACTTGTTCGTAGACATTTTATGCCTAGTTATTTGGTTATCAAGCATCCTAGATCTATCTAAAATTTGAACCAGACAGCTAATTGCTCGATGATCATATGTCCCTAAGCAAAAATAACCTTTTTGGGCCCTTTCCTTATATGTTTCAATTTCTCAATTAGTTTAGGGTTGTTTGCAATTATAACAAAATGAACCAAATTATTTACAAATACAGTAAAATATCACCGTCTATATGTGATAGACTGCAATAGATTACTATTTGTATGTATCTGTCAGATATATATAAATATTTTTTGCAGTTTTGTCATCTAAAATAATTTTCCATTATTTTATTCAAGCATTTGTGCTTCCCTACTTTGTAAATTGTACCAGCTATTAAATATTTAACAATGTTTAGATCACCATCGAGAAAACTATTCTAGAGCAAAGCAACAGCCGTTATGAACTTCAAGGTGAATACGTGCTTCCTGGAAGCCGTGATCGAAATGTTACCGGTAAGGAAAGTACTGGATTTTTGAAAAAGGCAATGGCCTCCCATCTGAGCAGTGTCATATCCTCCATGGGAAGATGGAGGATGAGACTGGAAGTTCCTAGGGCTGAGGTTGCTGAGATGCTTCCATTGGCCCGCCTTCTATCGCGAAGTACAGATCCTTCAGTTCACTCAAGATCTAAGGTCTCCTCTTTACTGCAACAATTTTATCTAGTGATACTGCAGTGGAACTCTTTTATTTTTGTGTAGTTATTAAGGAAGTGTTTGTTCTATATCTAGTGAAAAAAAGGTAAAATTGAAGCGAGCAGTGAAAAGGCCTGCTTTCATGAGTATCGTACAATATAAAAAATAAAGTTGATAGAGTAAATGTTTACCTTGCAAGAAAGTGGAAAATGAGGGAGTTTTTAATTTGTGGATCTTTTTTATATGAAGTGTGTTATCCTCACTTGATAAGCTTTTAATTTTCTATCAAATGCAGGATCTTTTTATTCAAAATTTGCAAGCTGTTGGATTATACACCGAAAGTGTTCAAGATCTGATTGAGGTACTTTTTGATAGAATGGTTGAAAGCAGCTATATTTTAACTGTATATGACTTGCATTTATCACTCTGTAGTCTGTATTACCTTCCTGGAAATGTCTTTGTTTCTTTTCTTGATCAATGAACTTGTCTTCAGCTGCACTAAGGACGTACATTCATAACTCCATGTTTTGTCTTTATCTTGCTTTTCCAGGTGATACGGAGACAATTTATTCTATCAGATGAAATTGTTCTTGAAGATTTATCTCTTCCAGGCTTATCTGAACTCAGAGGCTGCTGGCGTGGCTCTCTTGATGCAAGTGGTGGAGGCAATGGGGATACAATGGTAGATCTTGAATTATAATTTTAGGCCATACAAAGTTTATTTCCCTTTCTTTCCGTGTCCAATTATTAGCAATGGTGCGTATACATTGAATAATGTGGCTTTAAACGCTCTGGTTGAAAGTTAAGTTGATGAACTGAAAGTATGTTACTGTCTGAACCATGTCCTAATTGACTAAATAAGAAGCTGCACACTTACTGAAACAAATGATGTCAGAAGTTCAATATTTTATTGAGTTTAATTGTGGAAACTGCATGCATTTTTTTTAGATCAACAATAGAAATGGATAGCATTGCTGCAACAATTAATTGTGTTGAACTTGAATCCATTGGCTTCTAAGAATGATCATCATTCCTTGGTGATTTTCTCAGGCAGAGTTTGACTTCCATGGAGAGGACTGGGAGTGGGGAGTGTACAAAACACAGCGTGTTTTGGCTGTTGGTGCATACAGCAATAATGATGGTCTGCGGCTGGAAAAAATTTTTATCCAGAAGGATAATGCCACAGTTCATGCAGATGGAACTTTGTTTGGCCCAATAACTAATCTTCACTTTGCTGTTTTAAACTTTCCTGTCAGTCTAGTTCCTGCTGCGGTTCAGGTAATTGAATCTTCAGCAAAAGATCTTGTTCACTCATTGAGGCAACTTGTAGCTCCTATTAGAGGTATACTGCACATGGAGGGAGATCTTAGAGGCAATCTTGCAAAACCAGAATGTGATGTGCAAGTAAGGCTCCTTGATGGTGCCATCGGTGGTGTTGATCTTGGTCGTGCTGAAGTTGTTGCTTCTCTTACCTCAGGCAGCCGTTTTTTGTTCAATGCAAAATTTGAACCAATTATCCAAAATGGCCATGTAAATGTTCAAGGAAGCATTCCTGTGTTGTTTGTCCAAAATAATATGGGAGAGGTGGAAGAAGTGGAAACAGATACAAGTAGGGGAACTTTGGTTCATGCTTGGGGGAAGGAAAAGGTTCGGGAGAAGTTCAATGATAGAAAAAGTTCTAGAGATAGAAATGAAGAAGGTTGGAATACTCAATTGGCTGAAGGGCTTAAAGGATTAAACTGGAGTCTTTTGGATGTAGGAGAAGTTAGGATTGATGCAGATATTAAAGATGGAGGTATGTTGTTACTAACAGCTTTGTCTCCTCATGTCAACTGGCTTCATGGAAATGCTGACATCTTACTTCAGGTGAGCACACTCCAAACTATATCATGGGTTTATATGATCTAATTTCTTACAGACCGTATTTCAATTACATATGCTCTAAACAAATAGGTTAGAGGGACCATTGAGGAACCAATACTCGATGGATCTGCATCTTTCCACAGGGCTTCAATATCTTCTCCTGTGCTCCCTAAACCACTCACCAACTTTGGTGGCACGCTCCATGTAAGATCAAATAGGCTTTGCATCAATTCCTTGGAAAGTCGTGTAAGCCGAAGAGGGAAGTTGATTCTGAAAGGGAATCTGCCCCTTAGATCCAGTGAAGCATGCCTTGATGACAAGATTGATTTAAAATGTGAAGTTCTGGAAGTACGAGCGAAGAATATTTTCAGGTTCCCTGTCTAGTTATTTATGAATTTCAAGTACTCTGATGTTTGAAAGGTTGTGGAAGCTTGGTATTGAATTGGTACATCTGTCTTTTTTTTTTTTTTTTTTTTTAAATTTTTAAATTTATTTTTATTTTATTGTATTCTATGTTTTGGATAGATTTTTACAACGTGCCTTACTTTTTTTTTAAAATCTAATCTTGAGATTCATAAGAATAACGGATAAAAATAATTGAGGTTTCCTGAAAAAGATTGACCATGCTGCCACGAATCTGTCCCAATGTTCAGCCACGGAACCATTAGGTAATAAAGTTACTTTAAAGATCTTTGGAAACAGTGTGGAGAAGGAGACTTCACCAACCCAAGGGTCCTTCCAAAAGGCAATCCTTTGACCATTTCCTAGCTTAAATTTTACCAAGGCATCAACTTTCAGCCAAGATATATACTCACCAAGAGGGCTTCTCAAACTTTTCTCTTCACAAAGAGCGAAGAGTTTTTTCTTAAAAAGAAGAACAACCCATTACAAATAACGAAAAAATAATTTTGGCAAATATAATACAACCAATACAATAAAATATAATACAAAGAAGGAAATAATCAACACTCCCCCTCAAGCTGGTTTGAAGATATCAGTCATTGCAAGCTTGTCAATCAATTTGCTGAATTGCCACTTTGGAAGACCTTTAGTTAATACATCTGCAATTTGTTCTATTGTCGGAAGGTAGGATATTCATATTACTCCTGCATCGATCTTTTCCTTTATAAAGTGTTTGTCAACTTCAATATGTTTCGTCCTGTCATGAAGGACTGGATTGTGGGCAATGGAAGTTGTTGCCTTGTTATCACAGTAAATGCACATGGGCATTGTCTGAGTGAATCTCAATTCTTTCCACGGTTTTTTTTATCCATATACCCTTACATATACCATGGGCTAAAGTTCTAAATTGTGCTTCAGCACTACTTCTTGCAACCACACTTTCTTTTTTACTTCACCAAGTAACAAGTTTTCCTCCAACAAAGGAGCAGTAACCAGACGTGGATCTTCTATTAGTCGTGCTATCTATCCAATCAACATCAATGTAAACTTTAACATTGAGATGATCATGCCTTTTAAAACAATATACCTTTTTCTGGAGTACCTTTCAAAGTGTTATTTACTAAATCCTTATTTTTTTTTGGTAGTTTGCTTTATGCTTTGCAGCCTCCTATGCGCATCCTTTTTCTTTTGTACATTCATTCATCTTTATAATGAATCATAAAAAGCTTTCTTCATTATCGATTTTGCTCCACTATTCCATTTAAATTAAAAATATTTATCTGTTTCTTTAAAATTGCAGTGGCCAAGTTGACTCTCAAATGCAAATTACTGGGTCGATATTGCAACCAAACATCTCTGGAAATATACAATTGAGTCGCGGAGAAGCATATCTACCACATGATAAGGGTAGTGGAGCTGCTTCATTTAATAAAGTGGTATCAGACCAGTTCAGTCTTCCTCCTGGCAGTTCGAACCAAGTAGTTGCTTCTAAATATGCTTCATTTTTCCATTCAGAATCTACAGCATTGAAAACTAGATTCCATGCACCCCGAGGTGATATTTGTATTTTCAATCTACGTACTTTTCACGTTGCATTTGTTCATAAAAAAAACCAATTTTCTAATTTTTTATTTACAAAAATGTCCTAACTTTGACGTGGATTTGCAACAAAGAGTTTTTTTTATCTATAAAAAATTGTTTATTTAACCCCCAAAAGGGAGAAAAGAGAAGACCAAAACAGAACAAGCTCGTCTGACAGCAAACAAACTAACCAGCTACTAACTAACTAAAAGCCGAAGAAAATCCCAGAATGCAAGAACCTCTGAACAAAACAGCAAACCAGCTGCAAAAATATCCAGAAAGGAGAAGCTTCACACCCATTTGGAACTTGAGTTTGCAAAATGGGTTTTTAGTTTGATAGGAGCACGAGCTGTCGGCATTGAGAATGTGCCAAGTCCATGATGGTAAGGAATAAAGACCTTTAGGCCTCCTGTAGACAACCCGTGCACATCACAAACTTAATCAGGAATGTACAAATGATTCCAGCTAAATTTTCACATTTATCAAGCTTTTAAATCAAGTATTTGTTAAATGATATATAATTAAATTCGCCTTCATTCATAAACTTAAGCTTTTAGGCCAACTGGTGATTATAGATGGTATCAGAGCAGGTGGTGCAGGGAGGTTCTGTGCTCAAGCCCTGCCATGTTATTCCTTCTATTTTCACTTGTTGGGTCTTCCACATATTTCAAGCCCACAAGTAAGGTGGAGTGTTGGATGATATATAATTAAATTCGCCTTCACCTATCAACTTAAGCTTTTGGGTCAATCAGTTATTTAAGAGTATCAAATAATTCAGCCAACGCTATTGACACATGGAGTTCTAAATTCTTTCCTCTGTAACAGTTTTAAATAGTTTGATCCATTAATTTCATGACTTTATATGAAGATTTACATAAACCGTGTCTATGAGGTTATAATTATAATTGGTGGAAATACAAACTATTCCGTCTTCTTTTCTTTTTAATGCTGTATTGTTTATTTTGCTCCTTTTCAGATAAAGCTGCTGACATTGAAAAGGAGTCCAGAAATGTAAACATCAAACCTAGTGTCGACGTCAGCCTCAGTGATTTGAAGCTTGTTCTTGGACCAGAATTAAGGATTCTTTATCCTTTGATTCTCAATTTTGCTGTTAGTGGAGAGCTTGAACTTAACGGTTTTGCTCATGCTAAAAGCATTAAACCAAAAGGAACTTTAACTTTCGATAATGGTGACGTAAATCTTCTTGCAACCCAGGTATCATCTAATCTTTACCATACTGGTTCTTTTTCTAAACAAAAGAAGCTGATATTAACCTTGACTATGCAGGTAAGACTGAAACGGGAGCATCTAAATATAGCAACTTTTGAACCTGAGAATGGGTTAGATCCTATGCTAGATTTAGCTTTAGTTGGTTCCGAGTGGCAGATTAGAATACAAAGTCGGGCAAGCAAATGGCAAGACAAATTAGTGGTGACGTCAACCCGTTCTGTGGAGCAAGATGCTCTTTCACCCACTGAGGTATCTTTTTTTGGTTATATATATATAAATTTGTGAGTGTTTGAAGCGCCTTGACTAATATCACGGGACAACTTGTCTGATCCTACAACAATTGTGCGTTAAGGAAAGTTGTATGATATTAAATCTACAACCAACTAAGATAATTCCTCAACAAATTTCATATCCTATAAAAAGAAATAACTTCAATTAAAATTAAAAAAAAAAAGATGTTTTTCCTTGTAGTTTGTAGAATAAAAAAAAGGAACGAATTAGACTCAATTAACTAAGAGAAAAAATTAGTTGATGTTATATTGATGAATCAATTAACTAAGTAGTTAATGAAAAGAAAAATCATATTCATGAAAATAAATAAATAAATAAAAATTATATTGATGAATCAATTAACTAAGTAGTTATGGAGTCGATGTTCTTTGTGCTAAAGTCTAAAGAAGATGTTTTCAGTTGTAGTTTGTAGAATCATCAAAAGTAGATGTGGACCTGTTAAATTGCTACTAAACCTAAAAGCTTAAGTCGGTGGATTGTGGTAAATTTTGTATTAATACTTCAATTCTCCCCTAATTTTTAGAATGCCCAATTGTGTGAAAATCAATATTAACCAAGTAAAAAATGGTTTTACTAAGCCTCCAACTTTGATGCCAGGTTAAATCATCACCAAACCAAAAGCTTAAGCTTGTGGGTTACGGTAGAGTTAATACTTCAATACTTGAAAACCAAGTTAATTTCTAAACTCCTAGAGGGAGTGAATTGATTTAGTTTGATAAGGAGTGATGGTTGTTTCTTGGTTTTGGTTTTTCTTTTTTCTTTTTGTTAGTTTTTAGTTGTTAATCGGTAGTATTAAACTTGTTGCTCAACAAGTGGTTCACTTAATCTATAAATAGGGTACAATTTCTTGTATGCTTTGGTAATTCTCACTGCATTCTTAATGGTAACAAAAACTATATTCGACTATCTTGTGAGACTATTCTCTAAGATGCTTGAATATCTAGTGATGTAATATGGTTGAGTGTCATCCGTTTTAAGTTCCATAAATTTCACTTCCTAGTGTTTGGGACAAATCTTTCTTTCGGTCTTCAGATAATTTAAATTATTAATGTTTACTGGAAAGGGAGGTAAAAGTTTGAGAAGCCCATGGGTGAATATCTCCAGAATCTGGCTAAAAATCGATATCCTAGCAACCTTCAGCTTAGGGGATGGTACTCGGCTGCATTTTTGGCTAGATCCTTGGGTGAATGCCATTCCTCTGAAGCTTATGTTTCCAAGACTTTTCAAGATCTCCCTTTCCCCAAATGGATCAGTTGCAGATTTCTGGATGCCATCCACCGTTCATGGTCTCTAAATGGCAGCGGCATCTTTACTGTTAAATCCCTCACTCACCACCTCTCCACCTCTTCCCCATTGAACAGAAACATTTTTAAAAGCATCTGGAAAACGAAAAGCCCAAAAAGAGTTAACATCCTCACCTGGATCCTATTGATTGGAAACTTAAATGTTTCTACTGTCCTACAGCATAAGATGCCTAAAAAATCCCTCTCCCCCTCTATATGCCCTCTTTGTTACTGCAGTCAAGAAGATCCCCTACATTTATTCATACTCTGTCAATACTCACAGCTGTTTGGGGCTTTCTCTTTGAAGAGTTTAACCTTTTATGGGTGTTTGAAGATGATTTGAAAAGTTGTGTCCAATCCCTACTCGTCGGCCCCCTCCTTCCAACCAAAACAGCCGCTTCTCTATGGAAAAATGTTGTAAAAGCCATCCTTTCAGACTTATGGTTTGAAAGAAATCAAAGGATTTTTCATGAAAAAAAAATGAGTGCCCTAGAAAGATTTGAAATGGCACATAGAAACGCCTCCTCTTGGTGTTCCCTCCTACCAATCTTCTCAAATTACAAGATCATGGATATCAATCTGAATTGGGCTGCCTTCCTCTCTCGGCCTTAAAACCCATTATCCCCCTTGTAACCTTTACTTTTTCAATTGTATTATGTTATGTTATGTTCTCTCTTTTTTGTGTGGAAGCTCTAGGTACATTAGTAGGCTTCTCACTGGTAGTTTCTGGTAGTTTCCACACTCTTGTACCCCTTTATTTGCCTATGCTTTTGTCATTGTTTTTGTTTCCGCTTTGGTGCAAGTTCTGCCTATTTTGGTTTATCTTTGTTTTGTACCTAGAGCATTAGTCTCTTTCTTTATATACCTTATATGAATAAAGAGATCTGTTTCCTTTTCAAAAAAAATGTTTAGGCTTCGTTTCATGCGATCAATTTTAGCAGCATCTATGTGGTGATCTCTTTCTATTATTGGCCGCTCAACTTTTAAAAAATATCCTTTAATATAGTTGTTCTGATCATTACTTGCAATCAACAGATCAAGAATGACATTTTGGTTTTTAGGCAGAGATCTAAACAGAAGTTCTAATGAATAATACCTCAAATTCTGCTTATTAACTAACGTAAAGGAAGTTTATATATTGACGTATCGTGAAAACAACCTAAGATTAAAAAACCAAAGCCACACACGGGTGGTTTGAAATAAAAGACCAAAACAACCTAAGACTAAGATGCATTAAGGAAGAGAAAAGTGGGAAGAAGTTTTCCTTGGATAATATCTCTTGAGCTTGGTTCAAGTTGAAATTTGGCTCCCTTTAATCTTGGCCAAGACTTTTAAATGTTGAAGAGATGCTAGATTTTCAGAATTTTTTGACAGTGGTAGAGGGTAAAGTATAATTTAAAGATATGTTTCACAAGATGGCCATTGGAAGCTTGATCGTGTCTCAACTTTTAATTGGTTCCCCTTTAAAAACATTCACATGAGTTGTGAGTTAATGCAATCAAAGCCGTTCTTTCATCATTCTGGTACTAAAGGATTCAACGCATTGTTCATGACAACTCACTTCATTGGTTAGGCCGTTTTGAGATTGTTTGAGTCAAAACCTCTTGGTGCTCTCCATCCAATCTTTTTATAGACTATTGGTTAGCTTGTAAACTCCTGTTTTCATTGGTTAGTATAAAATGGATGGCTTTTGTTTCTTCTTCATTAGTTAACTTGGAATCTCTTGCCAAGCATTTGCTTTATACTTGATTTCATCACTGGTTGGTTATTTCTATTTTGTCTCATTTATTGTATTTTGAGCATGGCTTGTTTCCATTTTAAAAAAATAACGGACCAAAAGTTACTAAACAATAACTAAGAATTACTACATTGTAAAATAATAAAACACTTAACAAGAATACATCACAGTTTATTCTAACATCCTATAATATCATTGGGTCAGGCTACTCGGGCATTTGAGAACCAATTGGCAGAATCAATATTGGAGGCGGACGGGCAATTAGCCTTGGAGAAGCTTGCAACTGCTACGCTTGAGAAACTAATGCCTAGAATAGAAGGAAAAGGTGAATTTGGTCAGGCTAGGTGGAGACTAGTGTATGCTCCACAAATCCCAACTTTACTCTCCTTTCCATCTACTGATCCTCTCCAATCGCTCACCAGTAATATCTCATTTGGTACTGTTGTTGAAGTCCAGCTTGGAAAGCGCATTCAGGTTCTCTTTGACCTATTTATTATTGGGCTAATGAGCCTGAAGACTAATCTTTTCTATTTCTGAATCTTTATTTGGTAAAAGTCAGCTTTAGTTCTGTTTTAAGAAATCAATCTTGTTATTTTTGTTTTAAATAGAGAAACGAAATGTTTATTTGATTGACAAGTTATGGTAAGTTTTTCTAAATACTTTTGAAATATTAGGAGGTTTTCAGAAATTTCAAACATGAAATTGGCTATGATCTTAAGAATGTTTAATAATGTAGAATGTATGATGAGAAAATCTGTCGATAAGGCTGAATTGAGGAAACTCTAATATAAGGTTTCAGATTTTGTTCTATTGTTATCTTCTTAATTTCTTTCCCGCCTCCGCCACTCTTCCAGGCCTCCATGATTCGCCAAATGAAGGAGACAGAGATGGCCATGCAATGGACGTTCACGTACAAACTTACGAGCCGCTTGCGAATGGTCCTTCAATCAGCTCCAGCTCAACGGACACTTTTGCTCGTTGAATATTCTGCTACATCACTGGATTAATTTGTTTCTCCACACCAGAATAAATCTTCATTTAAAGGTAACCATTATTTTGCTCCCCCCC
>JBBPDJ010000017.1:2965644-3017172 GCA_037974625.1 Cucumis cinereus
TATATATATACATACATACATACATATGTGTAGGTCATAATTTATAAGAACATTATGTAGTTTTTAATAAGAGGGGGAAGGGTTAAAGGATTTAACCGGTGTGAGATTATCACATTGTTCAAGGAACCCTAGATGTTGTCAGAGTAAAGGATCATCAACAATGACGTTCTAGTGCGTTGTAGATTCTTATCCAAAACTTGTATCATTTGATGATGTCATGTGAATAGCTAGAAACTTATGAAGTGTATGACTAACCCAATAACGAAAGTTTCGTAAGGGAACTGGAACAGGCTACCATGAGACAAACAAAAGATCTTCTTTCTAAAGAGATTCGATTCAGAACTATTATATGTCCAAGGTCCAATATTGAATTAATTTCAGAGGTTTTCTTTGACTCTGTCTGTGTGAACAAACAATCTGAAACGCCTCAATGCAAACATATGTATACAAAGTTTTTGGCATGGTTAATGTAATTTATATATTTGGCAATTAGTTGATTAAAACGGATATTTGAACAAAATAAACAATCATATAACTTTCTTTTTATTTCAATTTGGAAATATTAGACACATTTTGTTAAAAAATGTAACGAAGTCCTAACCCTAACTCTTCACCCTATTGTGAAAATAAAATAATTGTTAAATTAAAGAAAATAGTACTAAACTTTTTTCATTTTTTGTTTCGAAAGTATCCTTATACTTTTAAAAATTCTAATATTATCCACGAATTTCTATAAACATTTCAAAATTATCCTTGTGTAGAATTATTTTAAAAAAATTAGCATGATTGATGATCTAAAATGATAAAATAGGTCGCCACTTCATTTTTCAAATAGGTCGCCAATTCTAATATTATCCACGAATTTCTATAAACATTCGTCACATTGTTCAATGTCCCGACTTATCACCACAATTCTAAAGAATTTTCACTTTAATGATAATTTTGAAACATTTACAAAAGTTTAAAGATAATATTAAAACTATTTGTAGATAATTTGAAATGTGAGATAAAGTTCATGGTATTTTCTATAATTTTAGTCAAAAAGAAAAAAAGACAAATTGCAAAAATTAACCTTGAAATATGGTGGTAGCTGAAATAATAATTTTAAACTTTCAATTGTAAAAATTAAGTCTTTAAACTTACACCGAGTATTAAAATTGGATTCTCAACTCTACAATAGTCATAGAAATTAGACTCCAAATGATAGAAATTGAACCCTCAAAACTTATACAATAGTTGTTATTTCTACAATTATGTAAGTTCAAGGGTCCAATTTTAACACTTAAATAAGTTTAAAGGCTCAATTGTTAGCATAGGAAATGTTTGAAGAGCTGGAATGTAATTTAGATTACTGAAAATCAAAGGAGAATTGGGATGAGTGAGAAGTCAAGGGCAATCGAAAATTTGATTATGAAGCGTAAGAGAGTTGAGTTGTAAACTGTACAAATCGAGTTCAAAATGCTCAATCCAAATATAAACTTTCAAATACATTACAACACAAACTCAACTCATTACAAATTTTTAAACGGACTCTAAAAGTTTAAGGGCATGATTGCAAATATCACCATATTTTAGGGTGGCTTTTGCAATTTGTAAAAGTAAAAAAATAAAAACAAAAATTAAGATAATAAGAAGCAACAATAAAAAAGCAAAACGAGAATTTGAAAATTCACCGCGAGTTTCGGTTATAAAATTCCTAACATTCTCAGCAAACGCGGTATTGATATATAAATCTTCCAGCTACGTGCATCACAATATCGACACACGAGTTCTTCATTCATTCTCAATTCTCTACGGATTTCTCTTTTTTTTCTTCTTTTTTTCTTTTGATTAATCGGAGTTTATCAGTCCAATTTTATTGAAAACGAAATCATCGATCGATCCACAAGTTTGACTTTCGTGTTGGAAAGATCGATTCATGGAAAGATTTTTTTGAAGTTGTTGGAATTTCATGTTTTGGTTTATTGTTTGTGAGTGAAAAGAGGGATGAGTTGAAGTTTTTAGATCATTTTGAAGATCTGGGTCTTTTTGAAAGAGACCTAGTTCTAGGTATTTTGAGCGATTGGATCTGATTTTTGTTGAAATCGATCGAGAATGGGAGTAGATTATTACAATATATTGAAGGTGAACAGGAACGCCAATGACGATGATCTCAAGAAGGCGTATAGAAGATTGGCTATGAAATGGCATCCTGATAAAAACCCCAACAACAAGAAAGAAGCTGAAACCAAATTCAAGCAGATCTCTGAGGCTTATGAGGCAAGATTTTGTTTCTCTTGTTTATTAGATCCCTAAAATCTTCTTCTTCTTCTTCAGCTTATATTTCTCTTTAGGGAAAAGTTATTTCCACAGTTTTGTTCTGTTTTCATATGAATGGGGGCCTTGAGAATGAGAATGAATTAGGGTTTGCGTTTGTTTCTCTGCTGAAAGAATCTATGGAATATTGCTCGAATGGCCAACAAGAGCATAATGGGAAATTTGGAAGCCTAAATTTGCTTGTGCTTTAGCTCAAATAGTTTTGTTTATGGTGTTTTTCGTGTATATTAGAATTTCTGATGCTTTGTGGTTCTGTATTATTCTGTCTTTCTGATTGAAATCAGACTTAATCAGATGATTTTTTGTTTCTGATTCATCATTTTGCCAATGACCAACCAATATCCAATTTTTTTGTATAATCAAAATAAGTTTTACGATACAGGTGTTGAGTGATCCCCAGAAGAAGGCTATTTATGATCAATATGGTGAAGAAGGGTTGAAAGACATGCCACCACCAGGCAGTGGAGGCTTCCCATTTGGGAACGGTGGTGGCGGCGGGTCAAGCGGGTTTAATCCGAGGAATGCAGAGGATATATTTGCAGAATTTTTTGGGAGCAGCCCTTTTGGATTTGGTTCATCGGGACCAGGAAAGTCTATGAGGTACCAATCAGAGGGAGTTTTTGGGGGATTTGGTGGAAGTGAAAATATTTTTAGAACATATAGTGAAAATGTAACACCAAAGAAACCTCCACCGGTTGAGAGCAAATTGCCCTGTACTCTTGAAGAATTGTATTCAGGATCAACAAGGAAAATGAAGATTTCAAGAACAGTTGTTGATGCAAACGGGTATGCCATTTTCATCCATTTTCACCTTCCTTTTTCTTTCACCTCCCTTTTTCTCTCTCTTTTTCTATTACAAACTGTAGTATTATGAGAAGTAAAAAGGAGGGTTACAAAATAAGAGTTCCATGAAATTAACTATAAGAAATTGTAATTACTGCTGAGGAATTTCTTATGATATGAGTTGTGTGCTGGTACACTATTACTAAAACAATCATAGCATCCTCTCTTGTCCGAGAAGTGATAAATGTTATGGTTGACCTGATTTTTTCAACAATAATGAGACTGATCCATAAAATCTTAACCAGGAAATTCTATTATTTGGCTGAACATTGTTTCCCTTGTGTGAGGTTGGCAGATCTGATCATTGTAGTCACAAATTTACAGTTTGTGGAGTGAAAATGATGAGTTCTAAATTGTTAGAATGACCCTGTTTCACAGGCTCGTGGAATATAAGTGTGGATATTTTTATATTTTCTTTGTGGTTCTTCTCTAATGAGATTCTGTTCCATCTTATGTATGAAAACGTTACAGACGACAAGTTCCCGAGACGGAGATATTGACCATCGATGTGAAGCCCGGTTGGAAGAAAGGGACCAAAATCACCTTCCCAGATAAAGGGAATGAACAACCAAACCAACTACCTGCAGATCTAGTATTTGTCATTGATGAGAAGCCCCATGATGTCTTCAAAAGAGATGGTAATGATATCATTATGAACCATAGGGTGACACTAGCAGAAGCATTGGGTGGAACCACTATAAATCTCACCACCCTCGATGGTCGTAACTTATCAATACCCGTAATAGACATTGTTAGCCCAGGCTACGAGCTCGTGATCGCCAGAGAAGGAATGCCAATTGTAAGAGAGCCAGGTAACCGAGGTGATTTAAAGATCAAATTCGACGTAAAATTCCCAACAAGATTAACACCCGAGCAACGAGCAGGACTCAAACGTGCTTTGGGAGGTTAATGAAGAAAAAAAACGAATAAGACATTGGTGATCATTTAATCTGCCAAAAGCAAAAACTATTGGCAATGAATTGTTGAAACAGTAGGGTCAATAAAACCACATGCCCTCATAAATTTAGATTCCCACTCTTGTAACTTACCCATAAATTGTTCTTTCATTTGTAAGCTGTAAGATTCTGTTTTTTCCAGTTAGTTTTGTATTTACTGTTCAATAATTTTTCCTATTGTTCTTTCATTTTTCTTTTATAAATTACAAGAAAAAGAACCGATGTTTTCCAATCTGATGATGCATTTAAAATTAAATACTGAAAATAAATTATTTAATACCCCAAATAAGGCCACAGCCCATCATTGTACGTCTGTCTGTACCGACAAACAAATCCATAATAAAGTTAACTTTTAATTATAATTAATTGATCGATTAAATAAATAAATAAACCTACCCTAGATAATAAATGTGAACAAAGGACAAAAATGGGAAGTGAAAGGCTTCGGGATCGACCCAAAGCTTATACAAAATCCATGTAGACAGTCACAAAAAGATAGGAAAAGTGAAAAAAATTCGAAAAGTACATGAAATAATAAGACAAAAAGGCTGAAAAGGGGAAAAGATGAGGAAATATGTGAAAAGAGAAAAGAGAAATGGAACAAAGAATTTAACTTTACACATAAAGGAAAGAAAGTTTCAAAACCCTCTGTTATTTGAAGGGTTTGAAGGAGCTGATCTCCCAAATGACCCATAAAACTGACCATTACTACTATTTAAATTGCTAGTAGGCTGTAAATTGTTGCTGTTGTTGATGATGTTATGGCCTTGCTGAGGAGCCCACCATGTCCCTTGTTGACTCACATTTAAGGGAGGGGGGTGCCCCATGGGCTGCTGATTATGGTTCATCATGTACTGAGGCCTTATCGTTGGCTGCTGAAACCCACGTATGGGCGGTACGGGCGGTTGTGAGTGTGAGGGAGGAGGTATCTGTTGCTGTGAGGCTGCAGCTGCTTGTGGTTGCCATTCTGGGATGTCGTCGTCGTCGTCATTCCAAGGCTGGATAGCCACTGAACTGAAGCCACCCCTCTCTCCCCAGTTTACGGGGGAGAGGGCTTTTTCACCTAAGTTTTGTCCATATTTGTGCACGAGCTCTCGCATTTGCTCTACTGGACGAGACCCAGTTTGAGAAACCGATTGGAACGAGAGTGGTCTCGAGGACTGCCCTCGAGGGGTAAGAGGGTGCTTGTTCTGCGAAGAGAACCCGGGAGGGTTTGCAGAACCAGAGAAGTTAAATTCAGGGAGATCGTCATCATCCCGAGCAGTTGAAGGACCAAAACCAGGAGGAACATCATCTTCACCATCAGCATCGTCCTCAGGCAGAGGACGAGCAGTGGCAATAGGGATATAGCTACGAGGCATAGTCTGTTTAGGGGAAATATTATTAGCTTTAAAGTTTGATGTCTCCTGTGGTCGTCTAGAACTAAAATGTTGCTTTTTTGAACTGCGTTTGTGGTGTGACGTTGAGTTTGGTGACATTGACGTTAATTGAGTTTTTCTCCATACAACAACGCCTATTAAGCCATTTTCAATTGCATTAAGTGCCTCATTAGAAGTTTCCTTTAGAAGGATCCTGCCAAGCATTTCAAGAATTCTTCCATGTGGAGGGCAAAAATAAAATTCAACCCCAGATCCAGGTTCCGCTATGCCAACTCGCTCGTCCACGACATATGACTCGGCCACCTGCAGGATAAGGAATTTCATGTATAAACTCAGAAGCGGAATGACAAAAGCCTACTGGGAAAGATCGCTAAAGAGAGAATCAGTCTATTACCTCACGAAAATCAGCTCGTTCACTTTCGGGGCATCCCTCCTTCAAATCCAAATGAAGAACCTGCAAGAATATAAAGATTAATATCTCCAACAAGACCCAGAAACAAGAAACAAAACTAATATTGATTCGTATAGTACTAAACCAAAATGTTATATACAACCCTCTCGAATTCATTTGGTTTTGGAAAAAAACTGAAAACAAATTTAATGAAATGGCGAACAGCAAAGGCTATCCGTTTAAACGACTCAATTGGATTGGATTTTCAATGTTTTCCATTGTCCTAATAGTTTTGATTCACTAACATCTTCAAATCCCAAGATTGCTGAGCGAATTTGAGTTGAAAACACATGCCATTGTATGAATAGGACAAATATTGTACCACGAAACTATGTTATATGTGATGTTTTCCAAATTAGTCCGAATGGAGTTCGACATCGCATAGCAGTCCAAATGTTCACAAAAGACTATCCGATAAGAAGCATTATGCTTGCCCACGAAAAACGAGAACCAATTGAAATTGCGTTTTTTTCTTTACAATCAACAAGATGTGAAATGATTGACCAAAACATTCGTCGCAAGAGTAGAAAACCTATTATTATTCCAAGCATAGTTGGTTGCCAAAAGGTTTGAAGGGAAAACACTGAAGAAAAGTTTAAAGATACTTTGATGTTTCATCTTTTGTTTTTGTTCATTTTGTCCCCGGGAGTGGATTGCAAGTGGATATTATTTTCTGTACAACAAAAATAAACAAAAGATACCATAACGGCACGACTCCGTGATAATGGAAGCTCTTGAAGGAACTTCTCAAACGCATCCAATCTTACTCTCCCTTTGATCTCAAGAATGCCAGGCCAATCTTTCGCCGAAGTCCTTTCGCCACTGCAGAAAAGCAAACAAATTTTAAAAAAATTTAAAAAAAATGTACCCAAAACCATTGGAAGCGAGAGAACTTTTAGATTACACAGCTAAATTCAATCAATCAATCAATCAATCCTTTTCATCAACCAAAGAGATAGGGATACTGTCCACAGGGTGCAGTTTAAAACGAATGTTAAAGATTACGGCAAGTCAAATATCAACACATAATAAGCCCCAATCAAGGAAAACATCTTCACCACACCAGATCCTCAATTTTTTTCAAAGGGACGGGCACACTAGATCCTCAATAATAGAAAACTTGTGACAAAATACAATACAGCCAGTATAAAACATTCAAAAGCATTGCCTAAAACATTGACAAATATTTCACTAAATAAGAGGTTATCCCTTCACAACACTTCTGGTACAAGCTCCTTGAAAACGGCATATCCAGCCGCTTAAATATCCCTTAAATATTAATGGACGCAAGATGGAAAATAAGGAAATCATACGGGTACATGTCAATGCTGGCGGATAGAAAAACTAAGTCTAATAAAGTTTAATTTCATGGAAAATAAATATTCCACAAAAATACTTGATTGACTTGAATACAATTAGAAAGAAAAATAAAATCCAAGCTTAAAAGAGAGAAAAATGCACACCTTATGTAGGTACCCACGACTGAAGTCATTGTCGAAATGTTGTACTGAAGAATGCCATCCCATAGATGTTCTAACTTGACTGTGCTAGCAGGAGATTCTGTCTCAGATTTTGCATTATTACTATCAATAGACTTTGCAACGTCATTCCTGTCAGCCGTTCTTAAACCAGCTTGGTTGTCATTAGAATCCACGTCAGCTTTAAAAGGACTAGATTGCAAATCCACGTGGCCAGTAGAAGATGACCCAATATCTGCTTTTGTATGAGACTCCTCATTATTCTTTTCTGTACTGACATCAGTGACACCTTTCGTAGAATGAGCTGTAGTCTTCAACCGAGAGTTTGACTCAGACTCACCCTTCTCCAAAATAGGCGACAATTTTGCAGCACCTTCAGCTAAAATATCAAAAGGTGGCTCCGTATCGAGGGACTCCATGAACTCATCTAGGGAGACAATTGGAGGCAGCAACTCCGTATCCTTCAGACCGTCATCAACCATGAGTCCTTGCATCAAATCGGACCCTTCATTTGATGCAATTGTGAAGGTGTAATTATCCTTGTTAGATGCACCATTTTTCTGGCCAGAAATATTCTGCTCGTCCTTAACTGTCTCGGGTTCATCAGGTAACCCATCTTCAGACTCATTCTTATTACGTTGACTCTGAGAAAATGTAGAAGCCCCAGATGAAACATCTGTGGAGGCATTATCGTATTCTTCAACTTCTACCTGGAATTCACCTTTATGTGTCTTCTTTACCAAACGCCTGATATCAACTTCAGTGTCAGGTAAAACCACCATTTGTGCAAATTCTTCAGCCTTCGCCATTCTCCACTCAGAAAGCTCCTTGGAAGCAAGTTCCTCGGCAGTCATCGAACACAATCTTTCGGGGGTAATTTCTCCACTCATAACCCTTTCTCTCAATTCTGGATTATTTCTGTCTTTCAGGTTGAACAAAAGGGACCTTCCTTTTTCCTTGTACTTTTTATTAACACCACTAAATAATTTAAATAATTCTTCTTCAATTTTCAATGCCAAAGACTCAGGTGTCTGAACTGGTTTTGCTCCCTGGTTTTGATTTGCTACACCAACATCTATCTTCTGAAGTTCATCAGTTAGAGTTTCCTTTTTATCAGCTATGCCTAAATCAGCCTCCAATACCCACGAGAGACCATTTTCTTGCAAAAGATCATCTTTAATAAAAAAGTTGTCCCCAAAAGAAATATCTTCATACGATAAAACATTATTTGGTTGAAAGACTCGCCCATCATATCTCAGTCCATCTAAATCACTAACATTTACACATAGCGAACTCTTATCTAACATCTTTCCTACATTATCTTCAAGACCAACAGAATCTAATTTTTCAGAAAAGATTTTCTTTGAGTCATCAGATACATGAGCAATAGCTGGACCAGATGATAAAGAATTTTCCTGCTTTGGAGTTGTAGACTTTTCAGCCTCGGTCGGAGGACTTTTTTCATCATTAGATGATTTGTCTTCCTGCTGTGTTACCAAGGCTAATGCAGCAGTCAAGGATTCCCTCATCTTCGATCTCACAGATCCAGTTGGTTCATTTTGTATTTTGGAAGTTGGAGTCGGAGCAGTCTGGCCTTTAGAATAATTGGATCGTTGATGTCCAACTTTAGTTGGATGTGATTCCATTTGCTGTACCTTTCTTTTAGTTCCTGCAGGAGAATGCATTGGTGCAGGAGCTGGGGCATTGTTTGGGATTTGTAAATGAGGTCTTTTGGATATTCCAGAAGCTTGCTGCAACCATGGTCGATGTTCCATGGGTGCAACACGCTTATTATGCAATGGAGACTGCTGTGCAAGAGAGTTAAAAGGCTCATTTGACGCTTTGCGCTTCACAGGAAGTGACAACATCCCTTCCGCAGTTCTGACCGTGTTTCCAGTCCCTCCAAATTGATTGTCAGGTATTTGAAATTGTTGCCGTCCAAAATTGCCAGCTTTAACATCAACCTGTCCTCTTTGCATGCGTGATAGCATTCCACTCTGAGTTAGAGAGCCACCAGAAATTGATTCCATTAGTTCCATTTGCCTGTTAGGTACTAAATATTGATGCACGGAAGTTTCCGTGGAAGAAACTGCAACCCCTCTAGGAGCTTCTGACAGTGAATATTCCATTTTGTTTGTTATAGGGTCCAATTGACTACTTTGCATTAATGCTATTGGATTCTTCAAAAACAAGATTGTTGACTACTTTGCATTTTCTCTAGTCATGCGAACATCAAGTACTTTACCAAAAAAATTTAGCATCTGCATTTAGAACAAAAATATACCTTTCAGAATCAAAATACAATCAAGCACTGCAGACCTATATCAGAGTTAATTACACTGTTGAATTCTTTCAGAAACCCAATTGAGTTTTTAAAAATCTGCACTGTTAATTTCCAAAACCAACAGTTAAACTCCATTATACTTTATATGGTTATGTCCAGATACTAAAGCGCAGGGGTACGAACAGAGAAGTAGCATAAAAATAACAAACACAAAGGTATCCGCGAGTAAAAATTATCAGTACATGTCCCAATAAAAAAATTTGGGGCACATGCATCACTCGAGTTGAGACTGACAATATTGCCCCAAGGCATGAGGGTAAGGCTAAAGTGCAAAAGAATGACAGTACAATATTGTCTCAAGTATGCACTCAAGACTAACTCAGAGGCTACACTGTTGTGTTATAAGCATGAGACTAATAAGTAAAAGGATCATCTAATCAGGCTGACATACTCTATAAGAAAAAGAAACCATAAAGATCTTCAACTTCGAAAAGAAGATTCCTCCTTCATCCAATAAGATCCTAAATAACCTAAGTTCACAAATTGGATCGATTCGATATCACAAAACTTTTTATCACAAAAGTAACTGAAAAGTATACTGGATGAGCATCCATTAACAGCTGATATAATCTTTTTTCATAACAACCTTTCTTGAACAGGATCTGTTCTATTGATCGTACATATGTGTCCTTCAGTTCTAAGGACAATCTTTTTTATATGTAACAAGATCAGACGACTTCCCAACACCTAACGATTAAATGACTGGAATTCCAGGAAAGCAATAAACTTTCGGACTCAAAGTTTAAACCCCACGCATAACCTTAGAGCCCAAAATTATACCCCACTACCCAATCTCAAGAACCAAGTCCCAAAAACTCAAATTCAAAACAGCAACCCAAGAAAATCACCCGAAGAACAATGAACTAATTCACACAAAGGAAAACAAAAAACACCAACAAGACGCAAAGCCCAGACACCAAGGATCCCACAATCATCACAACAAAAATCAAAACAATCCAGAAACAACCCAACCAAAAGCACACCACCAATCAATCCGAAACCCAAAACCCTAACCTAACACCTACTCATCATCCAAATCTACAAGAACTGTTAAAAAAAATTATAAAAAAAATCAAGAAGCGAACATACATACCGAAATCATCCGATACAGCATGAAACGGCGCAACGAGCCGAGTGCGAGTGAGAGAAAGATCACCGTATAAGGAAAAATTCAGGGAGAAGAGTGAAGAAGTTGGCAATAGAAGCTTGAAGCAGAAGAGAGAGAAAATGGAAAGGGAAATCGAGAGGAGAGAGGTGTAGAAGGGAAGAAGAAAATGGTCGGGGCCGGGGCTTCAAGATACAAACCCTAGAGAAATTCAATCCATGACAGTCGAGTGAAAAAAAATTCAATTTATCTGATCACAGCATCATCATCTTTGCCGCCACGTGTCCGCCACATCCAAGGCGGTTATCTTAAATGGAGATTCACACGTGCCGCATATTACGTGTCAGTTTTGATTTTTGTAACTACGAAAACACAATGTGTCATCTCAAGTGACGATTTTGATAAAATGCCATTTAATTTTATTTCGTTTTAATTTAACCTTATAAATTAAATATCAATTTAAAAAAAAAAACTAATAATCATATCAATTTAAATTTTAAATTTTGAAATTATATGGATCTAAACTTGAAAGTAATACTTATATTAAATACAACCTCAATTTTTTACAATCAAGTTTAAATTTAAATTGAAAGTTATATTACAATTTGAATTGAATATTACATTATTTATATACATTTAAGGTATAAATTGACGAAATTAAAAATTTAGGATGAAAATTTAGTCCAAATAACACAAAGTCCTACGTTATCGTTGAACCTTTTCAAGACTTTAAAACTAAACATTTAGAATGTTAATTAGAAATAGAAATTATTGAAATAGGTGTAGTAAGTCCAAATCCAAATTTTGGAATAATTTTTTTTTAGAGAAATGACTAATATTCAAACATAGAAATAGAATCACTATCAAATCATCTTACTATTGGAAACAAATAAAATAGATCAAAGATTAGTGGTCACAAGAAATTTAGAGATTGATGTTGAATCTAAATTTAAAATCTTGAATTGGGTTGACAAAATGCATTCTTCCTCGTTTTGATGGTCTTTTTGGGTGTGAACCTTTTTTTAACGATATGGGTAGGAGAGAATCAAATTCTTGATCTCGAGATTAATAAAACCCAAATTTTATGTAAATTAAACTATACTTATTTTGATATTTTGATCTTGTTGAGGCAAGCTTAATATCATTATATGAACGGAAAGTTTAAAAAAAAACATTAAGTTAAATGTTATCCTTAAACTCCAAAATTAGTCATCACTACTAATGAGCCTTATTGTTCAAACTAGAGAAAATTGTTCTTATGATTATCATTCAACAAAATGAACCATATATTATAAAAAAAAAAAATGAACCATATGATATATTTCTAATATTTACAGATAAAAACTATTATGTTATTCTTCTTATTTGACGCTTTTTTTCTTTTCATTCTCCAGAAAATTTGTAATTGTGTTTGATGAAGAACAAGAGGAAAAAACAAGAAGACATAAGCGAGAGAAATAATTGACCAAAGAAAAGCTAGATGCTAAAACGAAAGCTACAGTGAGAGAAAATCGAAGAAAAACGATAGTTGTGTCTGTAGAGGGACAAGGAAAACAAGCTAGAACTAGAAACTGTAACAAGAAGCTAGAGTGAGAAAAAAAATTAAAAAAATATAGTTGTGTATATAAGGAAAAAGAAAAAGAAGTGAGAAGCTAGAACGAAAAACAAAAATTCATTTCAATCCAGAACATCACACTAGGTTTATGGACAATATGGTACTTTCACACGCAATTGACGTAAACAAAGGTTAATTTTCAATCCAATCAACTTCATTTGGACCCCTAAAAAGGAGCTATCCATAAAAAATTAATTAATTAATTAAAACTAATTAGTAGGATTTTGTTCGGAAGTTGACATGTTGGAAGGGCTTGTACATAATGTAACTTCATAGAAGAATATCGCCAAGTCTAAATTTAATCAATACAAGAGATTAGCCAATCTCAAACTTGAGACAAACAAATCATGTACAAAACTATAGGTTCACACAAACCTAAACTATGAGTCAAATACTTAAAAGACTTTCTTGGGAGCATTGGATCGGTTATTACATTACGGATGTTATAAACTTATAATAATAAAATGTTCTTATAATAGTTTTTGTTTGAAGTGTAAATGATTTAAATAAAATTGGAAGATAAAATAGTTACAAGAAAATAAACATTGTAGACAATGAAGGTTTTCAAATAGTTTTACTGTAGCTAACTACACGTTACAACAAGGGGCAATTACCAGTATTAGCAAATATAGTACAATACAAAAAGAAAATGCAAATATATCAAAATTTAAACCTAGCTCTCATAGTCTATCCGTGATAGATCATATCGCCAATAGGAGTTTTACTAATAGAAATCTGTCAAAGATAAAGTCTATCGTTGATAGATTTTACTATATTAGCAATTTCTTTAAAATGATGTTATAAACTTTATTAACTCCAAAAGTGCTACCAATTGTATAATAGAAGGCTCAAAGACTGAATGAGCTATAATGGCCCACTCTCCAAAGATACTCAAGTCCCAAACACCTCCTAAGCGATTACAATAGGAATTATACAAAGAACAAATAACGAGAGAGTTGTCTAAAGAGATACGCCCAACTATGTTATTCACTTAGGCTCTTCTAACCTAAGGTGTTTTTTATACAAAATTTCGATGTTAAAAGGAAGCAACCCCATGCTACAACAACTTAAAGAGTTGCTATAAAAACAGGCAAAAGAGAAAAAAAAAAAGCTAAAGTCACCTAAAAATTAACATTACCTCCAAATGAGCTTGGAGGATTCATAAATAAAGTATTTTAAGCCAAGGGAAAGTTATAATGTACATGTCATGACCTCATGAACATAAAATTACATGGAAAGAGATATCTGGAAGTACCAGTACCATGGAGTGGGGAGGAAGTGAGGTTCCAAGTCATTGAGTTCAAGACTTTTTCTGTTCTTTTAGATCCATCACAGTTGGGGGAGGTTAGAAAGAGAATGGCAGATGAAGTGAAATCATAAACATCCTTCTGTAGAATATCCTCTTGGCAAGAATAGGATCATTCTTGTTCTTCAAAATAGTGATAGAACTGATTTGTAGACGTTAATGTTGCTACGCATTTGAACTGTAATAAGAACGCAAATCAATGAAAAGACCGAAATGTTTAGAACTTAAGGACACAGTAGTATAAACTATAGAACAGATCGTGTTTAGATAAGGTAGATTCCAAAAACATTCACTCTTGTAATATTATTCTTAGGCAGGTGATCTCCATGGATTGAACCCTTAATCTCTCTTAACCATTTATTGAAACTGTCTCTTTTTTACCAGTAGGCTAATCCATGATGTATATACTAAAAAGTTTAAAATAAAAAAAAATAAAAAGTTAGGATTATGTCTATAATGCAACGTCAATATGACATGATCATTAAATGTAAATACCAATGTTCACTTGATGAGCTTGCTAAATTAAAGCCTAATTCAAATTTCAAATCATATAACCAAAACGTCTAAGAGTAGAGAACCAAAATAGCTACGGAAACAATGTTCGATTTAAGTATGTTTAGGTGTGGTTTTAAAATTGTTAAAATCACTTTCACCAAGTTCAAAATCACTCCCAAATATTTCTTTAATCATTTAAAATTAATTGAATCTTAAATTTTTACACTTTTAAATGTAAAAGGAGTGATTTTGGAAATGATAAAAGTGATTTTAACTAATTCACTGCACAATTTAAAACATGTCAATAGGATCGTTTGTCAAAAAAAAATTCAAAGTGTCAGTATGATCCAACAGTTTCAACAAAACAATGACTTTTTTTTTTTTTTGGTTCTTACCTTCGGTTGTTTATACTTTTGACGTATGGCATTTAATGAGGAAGCACTGGTGTTAAGTTGCAAGTCATGGAGGGCGAGCACAGCAGTTTTCAGCTGAGAAACGTTGTAACCGGTATAGTGCTCTAGAGTTGGATTCTGTAAGAAATGCACAACGAAATCTGAGACAAGTTTTCTTAATAAATTAGAGAGAGAGAAAGCAAAAGCTCGGCAAATGAAGATTACTTCCAAAGATGTTTTTAATCCGTCAAAATTAGTTTTGACGACATAAATTGCATTTAAAAGTGTAAAATTAGACATTAAATTAATTTTGAGTGATGATAGGTGTGTTATGAACCGATTTAATCATTACAAAAGTGCATTAAATTATTTCAAAATCATTGCCAAAAATGCATGATGAGAGATAGAAGAATGTAGATATCCTAGGAGTGAAGCACAGACCCACGGATGATCCGATTGGTCAAGTGTCCATCTTGCAAGAAATACGGCGGATGCAGCGATCAGAGAAGGAAGGAACTTTAGGAAGCTGTATTCAACAAGAGTCAACTCAGCTAAATAATTGGCCAAAAACTCAAGTTCAATGCAAGGAACCTGATTGCAAAATAGTTAAAATGCCACAATTAGCTCTCATTGTTCATATAATTTCTGTCCATAAAATATATATAAATTATAGCCAACATATAGAGTAGAGTACCTTGTAAGAAGCATGGGCTGATTGTATAAATCTCCTGTAAGATTGAAATATCCAAGTCAATTTAGATGTCAATATGTATGCCAACATATAGTATCGAAGAATGGTAAGAATATAATACCTTAGAAATGTCTTTGTAGTGGGAACAGATAGCCGAAAGTGCAGAATGTTCAAAACTTCACTCTCCATTTCTACAACCTGCTAACAAAACTTCAATCGTGAATGTTCGACAGTTTCGTGCCAATGAAATTTCCAACATATAATTGTTTGGAACAAAAATGATACAAGGTGGTGAAACACATTTACTTAGGCTGACAAGAACATTGTTTTCTATCCAATCGAAACTAGGATGAACCATCATAGAATTCGACTCATGTTTGTTAAAAATTTTACGTCCAACTTTGTCTCTTCTAAAAATATGAATAGTTCTCATATTCAAACTGACTCTATTCCAAGAAACACTCTTATTTTCCGTTATTCCGTATGAAAAAATTTCAAGCCTCAGAGATTTTTTTTAACAAGATACAAAACGTTGAAGGCTTTGAGTTTTTCTACAACTACACTCATGTTTGTACTACTCAATCACCACCTTATGCGAAACCATTATTTTTTACCGAGTGGTTCTCTTGTACTAAAACGGACATTCTTTCTTGTTTCACGAGCAAATGTATCTCAAAGATTCTTCCGATAAAATTTTTCCCTTAACATCATGATTCAATGCAGTGAAACAAACGGCAACTCTAAGGCACGAAAACAAAGTAATGGACAAGGAGAATAAGAAAGATGTTGATGCCGCATCAAAACAAGACCAACACATGTAAACAAACCAAGAAGCTATGTGTATACCTCTCCTTTTGTGTAAGTATTATCTGTAATAAAGCAGAAATCTTCCACTCGCGGTGCACAGATCTCCTCGTATTTTCTTCAAGTGAAAGGAAACCGTGTTTAGAGTATAATATGTGTACTACATTAATCACTTGGTATTTTCTGGTACTATGAAATGCAGTGATCATCATTAGGAAATACGAAGGGTTGTTTTGATATGATGTGAACAACTTAATCCCATTACAACAATAGCATGAAATGTAATGCTTTAAATTTTTCCAAACCAAAATTGAAGTTCAATTCGATGAAAGTTAGAACTTGAAGTTAAAACTTACCTTAACGCATGCACGGACAAATGTGTGTGTGCACACTGACTAGAATTCTACATTTATCTAAACGATAAGGGAAAATATACTAAATCCATACTATTATCCTACACAAAAAGTGGATAATTTGACCTATTCCATAGTATGAGAATTGTGGTCAAAACTTACGATGCAATTAGCATGCTTGCAACACCAACAAGTTGTAGTCGCTTCTTTTCAATATAAGTTTGAGAGAGAAATCGATCGATGACATTCACAGTGAGGTAGAGTGTATCTGAAACTAGATTATATTCTTCAGAAACCTGAAAAAACAAATAACCATCAATAAAATTGGCATTGCCAATAACACTTTGCAGAACTAGAAAATAAATTTTCAATTCATATAGCCAAGAAAAATTATAGACTTTACAACTTGACTTGAGGTCATGATAAATTTTCCAATTGCGAATAAAATGGCAAAAAGTAACTTTTTTATTATCCCTTGAAAAAGGATTTTTGTCAACTTGGTGCCTTTGAGCAAGTCCATCGTTGTAACATATCAATTAGGTCAAAGTAAAACTGTAATAGTGGTGAAGGAACCTCTACAAGCCAATCAACCAGTATTCCTCGCATGTTTGCAGTGATATCTTGCTGCATCTGTTCCATATAGGTAGTTGAGGCCCTTTGATCAAGCTGAAAAGAGTTGAAAATAAGTATTAGTGTTGCATTGCATGTGAGCCAAAAGCGGAATTCAGTAATTTTTATGTAAACCGGAAACATCTTAAGTATTTTTTTCAAAGAAGAAATTCAGCTACTTCCTAATAATTTCAGAAGTTTCGTATTTCCCTTTCTATATTTTTTTTTACTAATGTACGACTGTATTACATGTTTAGTTGTGGCCGATTGCCTAAGATGAATACGGCAATTGTGATCTGCGTTAACTATGGCAATATAACGATGGTAAATAGTGAACAAACCTCTGTCACACGTATCCTGTCATGTATGTCTGGAGCATATGCGCTGCATGATTGAAGACATTTAGAGTTTGAATCAATGTCTACAACACCTCTATCCCTTAATGCTGCTGATTGTTGAGGTGCCATATATTTTTCTGCAAAATTTTACAATTATAACATTGTTACACCTTGCTAATTGAAGACCACAATGCTTATATACTACGTTATTATGTGGGTCTTTTAATTTTTTTTTCCAAATACCACGGGCATTGTTATTAACAGAATCGATAATTAACAGTTTACTCCATGCTGACCATACTTCCAACCAAAGTTTTATAATGTTCAATTTTCCTGCAAAACTAGAACATTCATCTATGCTAATTAATTGTGTTCCAAAAACATTGGAGATGCAGCTTGACTTGGACAATAAAAAATGAAAACTATTCACCCTGCAGTGCAGTTCTTGCAGCAGACTACTTGTATAAGTAAGAGGCATCAAATTGTAGGTTAGATCTTTTTTTTCCAAAAAATAAAATTAACAAAGAATAAAAAGTAAAGAATTAATCGTTCGTTCTTCAAAGTTAAAGCCATAGTGCACAAAGACAACAATTACAGACTCACTGAAATGATATAGCCGAGTCCCAGGCTGGTATCTACCTCTTATAAATCATAAGCAGTTTGAAATAGAATATGGTTCACCCAAAATCACATCTTTCCATAAGAACCTTAAAGGAATGTTTGTATATCACAATTTGTCTTCGCCACCATTTATACTATTATACATGGTGTGATATAATTTATAACGCAACCTTTTATTTGGATAACATCTTAAGAAGTGAGTTGTTAAAATTCTCAACACATGACAAAATATCATAACAAAAAATGCTATGGCATTCGCTTCTTCAGTTCAACACTTGCGATATTCCCCATTATGAGGATTATATAATAATATTTAAAGGGTCCTGGCCTGGAATTCTACACATGGAAGGCATTCAGATATTGTCACTTGACGGTTCAGTTAAACAACAAAGATATATAATTCATACAAAAGCAATTTTAGAGATATGTTGTATACCATTTGGCTGAGGGATAGATTCTTCTGAAGATACAGAGAGAATCATATCTGAAACTCCACATCCTCTGCTGGTGAGACTCGTAGTTTGCACTGTTCTCTCTTTTTCGTCCAAATTCTCTCTTAGAGAGACCTCTCGAGATTCTACCACCCTTATTTTAGACAAATCCTCAGCCAGTCTTGTGTTTGCATCTTCTTCTGCACCTAAAATTTCTTCAGGAGCATTTGAAGGCACATTTGCCTTAGCTTTTGAAGAAAATTTTCTTGTTGTTTTGGCACCCTGTCAAACCGTGGTCATTAGCAGTTAAAGAAATGCCTATATCACTGCCAGCACGAGTCACGTCAACATTTCAAAAAGGAACAACACAAAAAAAATCCAAGGTTCAATTTTACCTGAATATTAGACACATTTCTGCAATTCTTATCAAAACCTTTGGTGGAAATGTTAGTCACATCCTTGAGCACTGCTCTTCTTTTGTTAGGAAGGCCGTGGGAAGAGCTTGAACAAGTCTTAATATCATCAGATGCCATTCTTTTTGAGTTAGCTCGAAGAATATGCTTCTGAACTCCAGAAGATTTTGAGGAACATAGGATGCCTCCTGATTCGCTCAGCTCTTTTGCCCGTGCTCTCGTGATTCTGCCAGAGCGCTCTTCAACTTGAAAAGTAACATTTTCCCTACTCATTTTTTACTCCCTTGAAGACGGGCGGTTCGTTACAGTAGATCAAAAATCATTTTCATTGAAGCTGCATAACCAACATAAGATAAATGGGTACGAGCAATTAATAAGCTGAAAACATTCAAAACTAGAGATACATATGAAAATCCAGAAAAAGCAAAGCATGATAAGGGCTAATTCAAAAGGCAAAATAACATGCGATGGTTTGAAGACTTCATAGAAAAACTGTAGGACCGGACCCTCGTCACCTCTGAAACTTATAGAGAAAAATCTGAAGAACATCCATAAACTACTGTGACACTCGATCCATCATTATTCAATGGCCAAGTGAAACAGATGTAACAGTGCAAGTAAAAGGGAAAGAACGATCGCTTGGATTTCCTATTACATTTTCAAACAAGCTTACTTAAACATTAAAAATCGCAAGAGCCCGAGGTGCAAACCTAATATGCTCATTTTTATCCCGTAGCCGCACAAATCTTCCTATTTTTCCTCTCACTCCCTCCATCGCCGCCCATGAAACAGAGGAAGAAGCAAACAGACTCCCTTCCAAAAACTTGAAAACTCAAATCAAATCAAATCAATTATCCAGCTCCAAAACGAAAAAAAAATCATGCAGTACGATAAAAAAATCCGCATGATTTGAACAGAAATACAAGGGCCAGAGTACTAAACATAAGCTAGATTTCTCAATACACTTAAAATAAAACGGAAATCAGCACCAAAACCAAGTAAATCGAAACGTCCACAATAATCATCATTCATCGTAGCTACGAAACGGCTAAAACATCGAAACAAACATTCAAACGCACAAAATAAGCAGTCGTAAATGAGCGCAATGTAGATCAGATGAAGTGATTAGTAAGAGAAGAGATATGAATACAAAGCTTGAGCGCTTACGGCTCAAAGGAGAGCTCCACGGCCTCCAATGGCGGTGGGAAGAGCTCTCAGCAGGGGTAGAGAGAAAGAGCGGGAGAAGCTGAGGTTTGGAGAGAGAGAGAGAGTGAGAAATGAGAGAGATATAGAGTGAGAGCGTCAAAGGAGCGTGAGCGGGACGAAGGTACAGTTTGAACTTCCATTTAAAAAAATATATATTAATTTAAAATAATAAATGCTGTAAATTATAATATTAGAATAATATTGTATTTAAATATAAATATAAATATACCTCTTCCAATTTTATTTTCTGTCTCCCTTGACTTCCAAAATTGTGTATTTTTCAAATTTACTTTAAATGATAAAGAGATACACTAAACCTATCTTAAATAGATAATAAAATTTTGTTATTTTTTTAATATTTTAATTTATTTTACTAAACAAATCTTTTCATTTTTGTTAAAATACCATCTTATTTTTCAATTTTGTAATTTATTTAGTTTTAGTTCATGAATTGTACTGTTTTTAATTTTAGTTTTATTGAATTTATTGAATAATAAATAATTTTTTTGATAATTAGTTTAAATGATTGAACTAATGAAAATATTTATAAATATACAAAAATGTGATCTATTGTAAATAAACTGTGGTTTTTTTTGCTATATTCGAAAATATTTTGATTCATTTTGCTATGAAAATAAACTCTTTTTTTTTTTAATAAAATATAATCTATGATTAAATTTTCAAATTTTTTAGTTGAAAATATTGATAGAAAACAAAAAAGTTTTGTTAAAATGAGCATAACTCTACCATGACGTTAGAGGTTTGATTCTCCACGTCACACATTAATTCAACCAACATTGTATTTTTAACCTTTTTTTTTTAGAGAAATAAAATTATACGCTCTAAATTTAGAAATGTATCATTTAAAATTTAGTTATAATCTCATAAATAAAAATCATAAATTTTTATAATTGAATTAAATTTATACCTTTCTTTTATATTTTTTTTGTTTTAAAATCACTAGTGCGACTTCCACACACATAAAATAGCAATGTGTTTGTCTGTGTCTCATATCGATAGATTTTATATTTCACTTAGAAAATAGTAATGTATTTGTATTTTTTTTTTTTTTTTTTTTTTTTGCAAATGGGAGCTCAGTTTTTTTTTTAGCCAAGGAAGAAGAGCGAAGGTCGATTAAACAAGTTTTACAATTTTGCGAAAAAAGTGGTAGGTCGACTAAACAAATGCTTATGATTAGCAAAAACACTTTTTTCGTAGCAAATTTCTAGTACTAGAAAAATTTAGACTACCTTCATTTATTACTGGTCAGCTAAACAGTTATTAAGAATTGTTTGTAACTCACATAATAGATATTTGATAAATTAATAAATCATTTAACGACTTACCAGTTTTTCCCTTTTCGAACCAACTTCAAATCCGTTCTATAAATCAATTGGATTCCCACCTAGGCCAATATTTAGAGAAAATTGCAGAGATGACCCTTCTACAAGGGCCTAAATAAAAATCAACTCCAAATTTGAAAACCAATAATTTTAGCCATTTTGTTTATTATTTTCCATTTCTAAAAATTAAATTTATTTTCTCTTAATTTCTTACAACGATTTGCATCTTTAGTTTTATCAAAATTGACTTGATTTTTAAAAATATCGAGAGAAAAAATGTATTATAAACAAAAGAAAAAAAAGTGAAATAAACGTTTATAGGTTTAGTTATCAGAAACCAAAAATTTAAAATCTAAAAGTTACATATACCCTAAACTACGATGGGTTAAAAATATAATAATTTCAAAGTATATTGATTTAAATTCAAATCTCCTCGAAAGAAAACATATGAATTTTAATAGGTCGAAATTCAATTTACATAAAATATGATATTTTGACCTAAAGTCTTAAAATAAAAATAATTGAGTTTTAACCTAAAGTTTATATAAATTCAATCGGTCACTGTCAATATCATTGTCAGTTTCGTCTTATTCCAATGAAAAAAAAAAAGTCCAAATCGTACAATTCAAATTTTAAATATTTTTAGCGACAAAAAAACAATAATAATTTACAAAATTGATACAAATTGTTTACATGAAAATACACAAACAATTCAAAAAAGTGGTACTATGGATCGCCACGTGGCACGTGATTTCACATCGCCATAGTTGAAAAAGGGTTCAATAATTCGCCTTCAAATCAAATACTCCCGTTATAGTCATATGGTTAACTAAATTAAATTCAAAAAATTAATTATGTATTTAATTAATACGGTATATTTAATTTCTCATTTTTAGAGATGAATTTAGCTCGATAGTAATGTTTGAAGAAAAAGA
Organism: Cucumis cinereus; assembly: GCA_037974625.1. NCBI lineage: Eukaryota > Viridiplantae > Streptophyta > Magnoliopsida > Cucurbitales > Cucurbitaceae > Cucumis > Cucumis cinereus. The sequence continues at coordinate 2,988,069 of JBBPDJ010000017.1, forward strand.
ACTTTGATATCATCGATGTAATATTCTCTTTGGACTGTTGATGGGAACCAAGTAAGGAAATAGTCGATCTACGATAAGGAGGAGATAGAACGAGAAGTAAAAGCTAGTAAGGAGGGAGTGAACGTATTATAAGCGCAGTGAATATGAGAAATATGAAGAAGAAGAAAAACGCCTCACTGTAAGCATGCATATATCAATGATCCATGTACAAAACCCGTTCAAATAAGTGTACATGTGCATTTGAGATTTTTACCACAACAAGAGAATCTTATTCAATTACCAGCAGCTAAAATCTAAGATTGACAACAAATGGCAAGCAATGACCGATAACATATAATTCCACTTAACTAGGGTTTTGGAGACTTCCCATATTACAAGAGTCTTGTTCAACCTCCGAATAATAATACCAATTCTTGAGTCTGAGTCAATAAACTCCACTCTATATCACCATTGTTTCAGGTGAGTCATGCACAGTTGCAGATCCAGAAAGAAAAAAAAATGCAACCAATAAGGTTTGTGAACCCTGGTTCAAAGGAGGTTAGGAGACAATTTTACCAACAAGCTACCTTATAATATTGATATTTTCCAATTATAGTGAGCATAAAATTGAGGGGGACTCGAGCCTTTTGAACCATTACTAAATTTGCTGGTGGTCATACATATCATTTGAAAAACAAAAAATTAAAATTTTGTAAATTTAAAAGCACTTATTGCATTTATGGAAATTAAAGATTGATCCACGTGTACACTTTTCAAACATAAAAGCAACTTTAATTCTTCACCTCTTAGTTTGAATTAATTTAATAAATAAATAAAATAAAATAAAAACCAATGTGAGAAGAAGGCCGTGAAAGTGTTTATGACAATATTGAAAGTGGCAAATAAAAGTCGAAAATAAAAATAAAATATTACGATCGAATTAATTATTTTGTCTTTGTATCATACTTTTTTAATTGAAAAGGGAGGAAAATATTAAATGAGTATTTACTTACAATAATGATAAATATTAAACTTAAATGAAAAAAAAAATTAATTTGCTCGTGATTGAATTTAATTTTCTGCTCTGTCGAAAATCAATTTGAATGGGACCAAAAATAAATTGTTTGGGTACGTGAGAGAAAGGGAAATGTCGGGTCGGATATTTACTCTTGTCGTTAATTTTTACATTTTTCTTTCTAGATTAATCGATTTTAAAAATTACGAGTTAAGTTGAATATAGATTAACGTTTTAATCTTCCATCCGTTACACGGATGAACTATTAAAAAACCACAAGTTCTTTAGGCATATGTTTGTTGTTTCTATTAATGTCAAATTATTGAACAATATGAATTGGTCATTGGAGATGGTTGTCAAAGTCGGCTATTAGAGCTATAATATTTAAAATATTTGAATAATATTACAAATACGGGGTGGATTGGATGAACCTAAAGTTTTAAAAGTGTAACCCAAACCCAACCAACCCGAAGAAAAAAAAAAAACCTTAAAAGTTCAATCCAACCCAACCCGAAATTAAAAATAACTCAACCCAACTTTTACAATTTTGGTTCGATAGTCCGAGTTGATCGAATTGTTATTCAATGAAAATAGAATTGTTATTTATGTTTTAAGTATGTGTTTGGTGGCAGATTTAAAATTTTGATTATAGTTTTTTTTTAAATATTTAAATGTTTTTTCATACTATATATTTATAAATCATAATGAGTCTTACTTATTCACTAAAATTTAGTTGACAATAAGCTATTATTAATTTATTTATGAACATAAATTATGTTTAAAAATTGGTTAAATTGAAAGTTTGGTCTGTATTGTTTGTAGAAAGTTAGAGTTTAGTCTATAGTTTGATAAAACCTCTTATGATTTGAAAACTTTCATAAATAGTTCCTACGAGCAAGACTATTTTCTGTGATTTTATCAAACTGAAAGGACTGAATTATAACTATAACCATAGGGACCAAATTCTAACATTTTTAAACCATATGGACCAAATTTGTAATTTAACTTAAGAATTTACATATTTAGTATTTTATATTATTAATTATAATATAAAATGAATTGAGTTTATTACATGACATGTTATATTTCTAAATGTGTTTACATGTATTTAATCTTATTATTCTTCTTAAAATATAAAATTTAAATTATGGATACAATGAAAACATAAAAAAGTTGTTTTCATAATTTGAACTATTTGGATTCTAAATTCGAAAACAGTTTTTAAAAACTAAATTTGGATAGTCTGCTGAAAACTTAGTGAATTTGAAAACATAAAACATAATTTGGATTATCTACCAAACATGTCCTTAAACACTCCTACATCCATACCCATATGCATGTATTTCTTTCGGTGTCTAATCACAAGTTACCACGTGGCAATTTTTTTAAAATATAAATACTATTTTAAAATCTAATTTTTATTTGTAAATTGATGTTGACGATGAGATAAATGCATGACTGCACTTAAATATTGCTCTTACTCTTGGATTAATTGTATTGAGCACCCATTTTAAAGGCTCAAAATGTCAAATGACCTAATTTTTTTAAAAAATGTCAAATGCTCCTTTACTGACGTCATGATCGTGTGAAATTACACTATTGTCATCCCTTTATTGGTTTAGATTTTTTTTTCCTTTGGCCGCTCGCCTTCTTCTCTTTTCTTCTCGGGCACATGTTTGTGCTTCTTCGATGTTGTCCACCTTCCAGATCTTGATACGACTTCTCTCACAATTATTTTTTAGTATTGTGAGCAACATCGAGCAACGACACCAACGATATCGAGTTCGAATGAGAGCGATACCGATTTTTACTCGTGTGCTAGTGTAGAAAGAGAAAAAAAGAAGATTAAACGAAAACGAGACAAACAAGTAAATTAGCTCGAATTTAACGACCCAAGCTTTTCATTTTTTAAAAGAACTATTCATTTGACATTTGGCCGTACAAAAGTTTCAAATTTGTTCTAAAGATATGTGTAATAGACGCAAGACCGGGATTTTGTGTCGCCCTGCCGGCTACCGGGATAGTTTGTCGGACGATTGTCGCCGTATTACGTTTGTCATATTTTACTCTCTGCGTAAACCCTAAACCCTAATCCCAAATGCCCATTCACAAACCTCGCCTTTTGATATACAGAATCCTCCACGCCATCGAACACAATCATCCTTCTAGTTTTCGATTTTCAGCTCTGCAATTCTCTTTGTCTGCTCATTCATGGCTGTCCACGCCAGGAAAGCCCCTCATAAAGTGGCCTTCATTGCCCGACCAGCCTGCCAATCCGTTGCCATCAAATTCTGCCGTGATTTCAAACCCTAACTCTGCCATTGACTTGAAAATCGAAGCAAGTTATGCGCCGAATGACTTGTTTACCATTTCTAGCATCCTTTCCGATCGCAGTGTTCGGCCCGGTGCCGCGCTCGAGAATGCTTTGGACCGGACTGGAATCGTGCCGAGTTCGAGTTTGTTGGAAGCTGTGTTCGATCATTTTGATTCATCTCCTAAGTTCTTGCACTCGCTGTTTCTTTGGGCTGCGAAGAAACCTGGATTTTGCCTCTCTGCAGCATTGTTCAACCGTCTGATCAACGTGCTTGCGAAATCGAGGGAGTTTGATTCTGCTTGGTCTCTGATCACTTCTCGTCTACGTGGAGATGAAGAGTCCTTTTTGGTTACGGTGGAGGTCTTCGTGATATTGATCAGGCGGTATGCTCGTGCAGGTATATTTTTAACGAGACTACAATGTCGGTATTTCTGTATGGATTTGATAGATTTTCAATTTACTTTTAACCGTCCCAGTATATGAAAATTCATATTTGGAAATCACAATCCTTCGCCATTCCAATTTAAGGGTTATAATCATCTTGATATTTTCATTCTCTACTGTTGAATGTTCTTGTTAGAGATAACGGTTTTGATTTGTATTTTCGTTTTTGTTCTTATGCGATGATAATTGCTTCAGGCATGCTTCAACCTGCTATTCGAACGTTTGAATTTGCTTGCAACCTAGAAACAATGTCAGGGACCAACCCGGAGGGATTGTTCGAGATTTTACTGGATTCACTCTGCAAAGAAGGCCATGTCAGGGTAGCTTCTGAGTATTTCAATAGGAAAAGGGAAATGGGTTCAAGTTTTGAACCGTCAATTCGAGCATATAATATACTTCTAAATGGATGGTTTCGATCAAGAAAGCTCAAACATGCTGAGAGGCTCTGGTTTGAGATGAAGAAGAACAAAATATCTCCCTCTGTTGTTACGTATGGCACCCTAATAGAAGGGTACTGTCGAATGCGTCGTGTCGAAATTGCCATTGAATTGGTGGATGAGATGAGGAGGGAAGGTATTGAGCCAAATGCAATCATATATAACCCAATAGTTGATGCCCTTGGGGAAGCTGGGAGGTTTAAGGAGGCACTGGGAATGATGGAGCGGTTCATGGTTTTGGAGCAAGGTCCGACTATCTCAACGTACAATTCTCTCATCAAGGGGAATTGCAAAGCAGGAGATCTTTCTGGGGCTAGCAAGATCCTTAAGTCGATGATTGGTAGAGGATTCACCCCAACCCCGACCACCTATAACTATTTCTTCAGATTCTTCTCTAAATACGGTAAAATTGAGGAGGGTATGAACCTTTACAATAAAATGATTGAATCAGGACATGCGCCAGATAAACTTACATATCACTTGTTGCTGAAGATGTTATGTGAAGAGGAGAGGTTAAACCTTGCAGTTCAAGTTTGCGATGAAATGAAGGCTAGAGGGTTTGACATGGATTTAGCTACAAGCACCATGTTAATGCATTTGCTTTGCAAGATGCATAAATTTGAAGAAGCTTTTGCAGAATTTGAGCACATGATTCATCGAGGAATTGTTCCTCAATATCTTACTTTCTGCAGATTGCATGATGAATTCATGAAACGAGGATTGACAAAAATGGCATCTAAGCTGCAAGAAATGATGTCTTCATTTCCTCATTCAGAGAAGTTACCCGATACCTATAATCAAACTCCTGATTCTATCCGTGCTAGAAGAACATCTATTATGCGCAAAGCTGAGGCAATGTCTGAAATGTTGAAGGTCTGCAAAGACCCTAGAGAGCTTGTCAAACGCAGAAGTCCATCTGAAAATGCTGTATTTAGTGCAAATAGGTTGATTGATGATATCAAGAAGAAGGCCAACCCTGGAACTGTTTGAAACCATCTACTTAAATTTTGATGTTGCTGGCAAATAACTTTGCATTAGCTCAACAAAAAATGACTTGCGTTACATTATTTTCCATACGAATCTTTGGAGAAACCCAGAACAAATGGACCAATTTCACAGGCATGTGCAGATGTTTGGCGAGGGTATAAAACACACTTTGTCATGTGGATTGAGTGTTTTAATGGGAACTGGGGGCATTTGTATATCGAACAAAGAGATTGCAAGAATTCAGTTTGGACTCGGGATTGTATTATACATTTGAATGTAGAACAGAACGTAGGTCCATTTAATTTAACCTCTTCTTCCAAATTGTTATTATTAGGTCTCGTTGAAACACAATAGAGAGTTGTCGAAGCAAGGACCGAGTCGAAGGTGGCAATTGACATTAGCTGTTCACGAACATCACTGTAATCCAAATCCCTATTGTGGCTTTCCCGTTTCATTTTGTTCAATCTGTATGTTCTTTTACATGTGCAAAAGTTTTTTCTCCCGGGGATCAAAATCCATTTGTTGAATTCCAACTTTGAAGTCAGATCTTGCGACCATAACTGCACTGGCAGCGAGAAAAACAAGGATGGGAGTGTTGAATTCAAGCACGTGACGTATGTGGATGTTGCTGAAAAGCAAGGTTTTTGTTTTTCAACAGAATGATGATGAAACGCACAATTGTTGGGAAGTGCTTTTGCAACCGAACTTCAGTTGAATTGCATCATTGTCCATTAACAATGTCACAAGGAGCATTCGCAATGCTGATAAAATTATTTGAGAAGGTGCCACAATGTTGCTGACAACAGTTGGATGTAGGAAAGAGAAAATACAAACTACATCGAATTTGTACAGTGTGGTTATTAGGAATCAAGTAACTTTCTATCTACCTTCAACTCAATTGTTAATAAGTCACGTGGTGGCGACTTCATTGAATAATTTTCTTCGTCACAACGGTGTGTTTCAGGTTAAAAACACAGATGCGATACGTTTCTTCTGAGACGGCTAGCTAGTGGAATCCACTCCATATCCTCGTAAGATCACTTTTTTTTTTTAAATTCTTTGCCACTCAAGCATCACACACATCAACTAATTTGATTGGGGGAAAATCACAATTTACCTACTTTTTAAAAGGGTTTAGATTATTATTCCAAGTTTGGTTGTATTGATAATTATCAGCTTTAATAATCTTCATTCGAGCATGCTTTGCTTTTGATTATATAATTGTTTCTTTGAACCATTGTTCTTATCATATTGTTTTACATATCACATCGCATTTATGAAGTGGGCATTTGAAGCTACTTGTTAGAAGTAGAAAGACACGTTAATATCTATGAAGTTATTTCCAAATGAGGTTTTGGGTACTGTATTTGTTCGAAGGCGAGGAGGTTTAGTATCTCCTTGTGGGCTTCATTGACCGTTCTATAATTAGGAGCAGTTGTAAATATAACAATTATTTTCGAATTATTTTTATATATAACACAATGCAAAAGAATTTATAGATATAATAAAATTCTGATTAATTTTTTTTTTCTTCTATATTTGCAATTCTTTAAAAGTATTGCTACACACTTTTTTCTATTAACCCTAAGTGCTATCTATTATAATTATCCTTTAGAGTATGTTTGGGGCAATTACTATCCCGAGATTATACTGTAATAACTATTTGTTGCAATAGTAAATATTACTTTGAACTCTCCAATTAGCTATTTTGTCAACTTTTTTACCGTTTTTGATAAACTCTCAAGAACAGAACTAACGAACACGTAAAAAAGAGGACGTAAAAATAATTTAAAACAATTGTTATCCCGTCTTTGGTATGTAATTATTATTATTATCAATCTCTTTAATCTTGGAAAAATAAAACTAATTTAAAAGAGTTTTAGCTCATGGTCCCTTGGACAGTTTATTTAGGACATGTTTGGTAGAAAATTTGGAAACAAAATTTGAAAATTTAGAGAAATTATTTAAAAGACAAAACCATTGGAGATATTTTTAAATATGGCAAAATAACAAAATAAAAATTGAAAACTTTTTTGTCATTTTGTGATATTCATAAATAAATTGGTCTTGCTATATATTTGAAAAGAATCCAAATTATACATTGCAAAACATATATTTTATTTTTTTAAAAAAAGATAATTGAGTTTATAATCTGAAGTTTTAAATGTCTTAAATTTATTTGATATAATTTTATATTCGTAAATTCAAAATTCAAAATTAAGTACAATGAAAACATAAAAATGTTGTTCTAACTATTTATACTATTTTTTAAACTAATTTAATCTAAGAACTTAAAAAATAATTTAACTTGTCCGATTTTTTTTTTCTTGTCCCTTAATTGAATTAAAAATTAAAGAAAAAAAATCTCAAAATACTAGAGGAAAATAAAGTAGCATTGACTTGATATTAATTTCTAGCTTGAGCATAATTAAGTACCCATGAAAAATATCTTCTGTCGTTTCATGAGGTCCAAATAGAAATATTCTCTTACTATATAATAAAAATAAAATAAATAAATAAAATAAATGACAAAAAAAGTTAAATCTAACAACTAATTTATATACTTTGAGATTAATTCAATTTAATTAATATGGTTTTTTTTAGAGTTTTGGAGATTCAATATTAAAAAATAGAAAATTTTAATTTTCGATCGAAAATAATAAATAATAAAAACTTTTATATTTCACATATATTTATAGAATATTTTCAAAATTAACAAAATATTAAAATTATTTACAAAATATAACAAAATCCATAAAACTCTTTCTAGTTCACTCAAACTTATTTGCTGTATTTTATAGATAGTTTCATGTTTTTATATGGTTTTATTGATAATGCTGAAATGAAAATGGAGTAGATATTTTGAAAATATCAATTGTTGATATTTGATATTGATGTATCATTTATTGGTCCATGCATTTTCTTTGTTTTCTTTTGGTTATTGTATTTCAAATGTTTGTTTTGATGTATGCAATTTTGACTTTTGTTCATTTTAGTTTACGCGATTTTAAATTTTTTGTTATTTTCTTAAAATAAAAAAAATGAAAAATTATCCTTTTAGTTTTTAAACATTGAAAAATACGTGCACTTAGTCCATGAGTTTAAAAATATACCTTTTTAGTTTCATGTTTATAAAAATAGACTCATTTAGTCCCGAATTTTCAAAATGTATCTTTTTAGTATTTGATTTTTAAAAATATGTATAAAGAGTCACTCAAATAATTTTATACTTTTATTTTAAATAATTATATGGAATATTAAATTAGAAGAGTAATTTCTAAAAATCATATCATCTCTAAAACTTTTTTTTTCTAATTTTAAATATCATATAATTATTTAAAAAAAAATCAAACAAAAAAAATATTTCTATGACCTTTTAAACCTACTTTTTAAAATTAGCAGACTAAAATGATTTAATTTGAAAACTACGAGGCTAAATGGATCTATCATCATAAACACATAGACTAAAAAAGTACATTTCTAAAATTCAAGAACCAAACACAAATATTCATGAGAATTTGAGGACTAAAAAAATAATTTATTAAAGAATTCAACACGAAATAAAGAAATATGATAAAATACAAATGGATGGACAAAAACCATGACTTTTTAGAAAGTAGAAATACCAAAATATATGTTTTTGAGAGTATATAGACTAAAATGAATAAAAGTGAAAATCTGTCGACCAAATATATCATTCTAAAAGCACAAAAATCATTACGAACAAAAGTAAAAAAAAAAAAGAGACGAATAATATTTAAACCAAGGTATTAATTTAAAATATAATAAAGTATAAACTTAAGCACTCTGTTAATGACACCAATTATTCAATAAGTACTTTTTTTTGTAACAAGGAGTAGAGAATCAAAAAAGTCGACAAACGTGCAGTTCAACTATGCTCGTGTTGGTTGTAATAGTTGAAATAAACAAAAAAAATTAAGACCCTTTCGGTTTTTTTTTTTTTAAAAAAATAAAGTCGATTTTCTCTTTATCTCTCACAACTATTTGCATCTTTTCTTAATACAACGGTTTGAATCCTTAATCAAATTTCATAAACAAAAACAAATTTTCATCTATTTTTTTAAATTTTAAATTGATTTTTTAAATCTTTGATCAAAGAAATAGATAATAAATAAAAATTAATATTAAAAACAGTGGTAAAAACAAAATAGTTACGAGACCATAAGCTTAAGCTTGAACATTATATTTAAGTACAAAATGATTATAATTTAACTACAAAATTTGCAACCCAAAACCCAAAATTTCAATTTTCTTTCCGATGAACTGAAGAAGCTGTCTGCCTTCATCCTTGAAAATCTTCATCATTCATATTTCTTTCTCCATGTGATTTCGATTTTGATGAGCTTCACACTCACAACTCTTCGATTTTTTCTTCTTCCGCAACAAAATTCATTAACGAACTCACTGAATTTCTCATCAGTTAATAAAATTCCCTCACCGGCGCCGGCGTCGGGAAGTTTCTCAAGATGCTTTTTCTCTGCTGTTTATCTCGAGAAAAGAGCCTGATTCTTTCAGTTTCCTCTCTCTTCTGATTCTTTTTACCTTTTTTTTGTTTTTGTTTTGTTTTTTGGTTCTCTGTATGTTTCTTTTCAAAAACCGAGTTTCTTGTCTTTTGTTGTTCTCTACACTCTTGCTCTTTATGCAGAGTGAAATGGATGCTTTCGTAAAGAGGCGTTGCTTGTGGTTCTGTCTCTAATGGCTCGTCAAGGCGCTTATTCCAATGCTGGTTACAGCAGCAATGGTGAGAAGAAGAGTACGAGTCAGGTTCCACAGTTAGGCAATGCGATCTTCCATGATTTTCTTGGCATTAAGACTAAAGATGCTTCCGTACTCTTGGCCGCAAAGTCGCCGGATGTAAGCTTCTCGGAGGCATCGACGCCGCCGTCGGCTTTGGCTTCTTCCAGCGGTGGTCGTGGACTCATCTCCGCTGCCTCCGATCTTGCTTCTGGTCTGTTTAATTAACAATCATTGTCTTCAATTTGTGTTTCTCTAGGTTTTTTAGTGTTTATTGGCTTTGTTTAATGATTTTGTTGAATTGCTTCTCCTTTTGGCCTGAATGACTTCGATTTTTATGTTTTCCTTTTGTTTTGATGAATATTCCGATCGTTATCGTCTTCTGATGGTTTTTCGATTCTCATTGAGCGACGTTCTTCATTTTTTGCTACATTTTTTTTATTAGGCAGCTTTTGATTATAAAATATTGATTATCATGTGTGAACTCGTCTTTTCTGTATAAAGTTGACTTCCGTGATTTTATTCAAATTTTCTTCCTGCAACGTAGAATTTCTGTCTGTGCAACGCTCTTTCCTTTTGCTCTTTATGTCACTGTAAAGTGTAATGGTTTGTTTTCTTTGAGGTCACCATTGGTTTGAAGATTTCTGAAAGACCTCTTTTCCATTTGACTATCTCTTTTCGTTCTGTTTTTTTTAAACTATATGCTATTCTGAAATGGAAACTACACTTATTTTTTCCTAGAATCTTCCTTTCCCATTGTTAATTTCTTCCTACTCAGGATAGAAATCTTACTCAGACTTGTATCTTTCTCCTTGAACGGAGTGTTCTGACTTGCATTTATTATTTTGGTTTATCTATGAAGTTTGAACTGAACTTGCTGATGTATGTGATTTTTAATCCTTACTGTGGCCGTTTGCTTTATTTTCAAGTGTCATCTCACATCTGTCTGATTTGAGCGTTGAGTTCTTATTTGATGTAAAATTTTACTCTGTGCTTTCCTCACTTTTGATAGAAAACCAGGTTGGTGATTACCTTGAAGGGGTTCCATTCTATAGTCCAAGGAATGATATATCTGGACCTGAAAATGGTAACCGAATAGCCGGGATTAAACGCAGTAATCCAGATTCTGCTTTCATGGGATCATATAGAAACCAAATTCCTCATGTAAGCCTCTGACTCTCTTGAGAGTCACATACATTGAAGGTTTTGACAGCTTTTAGTTTCTTTAGTCATATTCACATGGGAGTGAAAAGGACTTTTACGGATAGTTTAATATAATTTTCTTTAATCTTGTTTCAGATACTACAAAATGGAGCTGGTGGAGATCAACCAAGATACAACGAGAATGAGGTGGTTTACAGTATGCAGCCACCAAGAATTGTTTCTTCTTCCCTCACACAACATTCTTTTGGCGCTAGATTCAATCCTAGTGTTTCCAAATGGGAGAGACCTATTCCATCAAACATGAGTTCTGCGCTAAATTCTTCACTTGGGAGTCAGTTCGTACCTCGTGTTCATCAAGTAGCTTCCAATTCTTCAAGGGAATTTCATGTTGCTCCTTCCAGTATTTCTCAGTCTGCTGCTGACGAAGGATCTAGAACTGGGATGAAAACCCCTGGACTTTTAGGTAGCTTTCGACATGATCGAAGACACTCATCTCAAATGTTGCTAAGTTGTGACAAGCAGAAAACCAAGACCGAAAGTTTAGCGTACAAATCTTCTAACCCTTCAAGGTAAATTCCAGACTGCTGATCATTTTGAATAGCTTACATTTTCAATTGTCCTACGACAATTAAGGTCTCGATTGATTGCCACTTGGTTTTTGAAAACTGTGTTTTTCCCCCACAATTTATTACCCTTGCTTGTTTTCATCTTTCTTAAGTAAACATTAGAATTTTTAGTCAATTTCCAAAAACAAATACATATTTTTAAAAACAATTCCCCCCCTCCCCCTCAAAACTTAGTTTAAAATTTGAAAATATTTGCAAAAAATAGATAACAAAACAAACAGACGTATAAGTGGAGTAGTCAATAGTGTTTAAAGCTTATTTTTCAAAAACCAAATAATGAACAGACCTAAGAGTGCTGTATGTTTAAATATATTTTGACAGTCAGCAGGTTCTTGATTCTGACAACAGACAGATGACTATTTTCTACGGCGGTCAAGCTCATGTTTTTGATGATGTCCATCCAAACAAGGTATTTTTCCTATATGGCAAATGCTTCATTTGAAACCAATCTGGGTTTATAAGTATTCATTATACTATTTTCATGTTTTCTTGGACTTTTGAACTGACAAGCTCCCCATGCATACTTCCTAAAGATTTATCGACTTTGGCTACGAAATTTTTTGTATCAAATGGGCAATTGGAATATACTTTCCGGCATACTTAATCGAGACTTAGCTATGATAAAGTGTTGAGACAAATGAGTAAATGGCAACATACATTAGTAAAGTACCATTTAATTACAAGTCAAGAAATGTATAAATTTTGTTCCATATCTTTTTTTTTTTTTCTTTTTCAATAAGAGTTTGTTCCATACCTTTGTTGGAGAAAATATTTTGTTTCTTAGTTCGTATATTTAGCAGCTGACCAAGCTTTAGAAGGAAGAATCGTGTATGCATGTTTAATCTCCTAAATGAAAACGTTTTAGTTAAAATTTTAGGACTTCACTCAAGCAGAAATTCTGTTTCGTTGTTAATTAATTATCCATTAATCTCACTATTTGCTGCCGTATATTTTTCAGGCTGATATTATAATGGCCTTAGCTGGATCAAATGGGGGCTCTTGGTCAACAAATTTAGCACCTAAATTAAATGTAACTAGGGTACCTAGTGAGCAAGAATCAGCTAAAGATTATCATGGAAAGTTATATCATAGTTTGATATCCACCAGTCGAGGTGTTGGCGATGCTCCGATCTTGACACAAGCAGGTGAGTCTAACTTAAAAGAAGATCGGATTAACTAAGTATGATTATTAACAACAAAATATATTAGTATATGCGGTCATTGATTCTTACAGCTATCTATCAGATTTTCAAGACTCAAGAGTAAGATTTTACTTTGTTAAAAAGTTGGTTTGCAAGTTTGCTGATGCAATCCTTTTCATTTAGGTTCATTTTAATGGCTTTTATACACAATAAATTACAAACCAAAACCAACATTCTAGCTGTAGCTGTAGGTGATCATCCACGCAGTGTTGCAGCAGTAGAGACCCGAGAACCCGTTCGTGCAGCAGATCCCAATGCTGAACAGTAAAAAGAGAGCTAAACTGTAAGATTACTGTTAGAACCAATCTCATTGCCCTTTTCGTCTATCAGTTTCTTGTTTCTACAAATAACAGTGAATTGCTTTGTTAAGGCGACGACGTAGGCTCTCTCTCCATCCCCATCCCGCCCTCGCCATTCTCGTGCCATTTGTTTGCAGCAAGAGGTAATTATCCAAAACTGAAGGGTAAAGAGATTTATAGTAGAAAGTATTGTTGTCAAGTCCAAGTTTTCATGAGCATTGTCATTATTTTTCTTTTTAGCAAAAATACAAAAACAGTCAATTGCTTGCTTAAGGGGATGGGGTTCGCTAATATTTGTTTGATGCATAAAATAAGTTGGTTGCCTTCAAAGCTTGCTATAAAAATTTCCATATTATCTATTGTGGAGAGTAGTGCCAAATTAGGTTATACTTTTTTTTGCCCCTAATAAGATGTAATGTCATATCATGGGTACACTCTTTCTTTCATGGGTATTTTGGTCATTTTGATGTTGAGATTCAAATGGTAGTTTTATGCTGTCGTGATCCACTTTGGTAAATGGGTACTTTGGGGTTTTTCTTTTCTTGCTTTTTCTAATTTAAAAAACTCAATTCCGTCCGGTATTCATTTGATTTATTATTATTATTACTTTTGAAATTTAATTTTATAAACCCTACTTTCACCTAGGGTGATCGTTTGTCGGTTAGAGTTGGTCTTCTGACCAAATCGCCACCAAACTGACTATAGTGGGTTTAGTAAAAGTTCAAGCCGACCTCGATCGTCGAAGAATAAAAGTCGGTCGTTTGGTTTTGAGTTGCCAATCGGTCGTGCTGGTTTAACTCTTTTTTTTTTTTTTCAAATTCACTTTGGAAAATTTTCAAATCGACACTGATCGACTCCTCTCATTCTCCTACCAACTGACTTAGTGTTAAAACGGTGAGAATTATAGTACGAAATTTAAGAGAAAATAAAAAATAAAGAATTAAAGTTGTACCAAACTCAACCTAAATTACACATTCATAGATTCTTATTAATATTTTAATTTTAGTACCGCCTCTATTTATTGGGTTGAAAGTGAAAAATATTTTTAATAACATTTATATCCACATATCTCTCGGTCATGTGGACCTTTTTGATCTTCAACATTTGTTGATGTCAGTTAAGCTAAGCTCATTTAAATAGGATTAATAAATATTGGTGGTATATGTACATGTTACATTACTTACTAATGTAAGATGGTGATATGGTATGCACATGCAAATTAAAAAATCTCGACCTTTCTCTTCAACTAGGTAGAAATGATGAAAATTCTAACGATATCTCCCTTCCAGGAAGAGAAAGAGAAAGAGAAGAAAGTTTTTGTTTAAAACAAATTAGTAATTTGAGAGGTGGGAGAAAAGCTTGTTGTGTGATTTGAGATGGAGAGTTCATTTTTTACTCCACTTTGTCATCCCTAATCAATTGGTACTTAATTTTAAAAATTGATAAGCCTACATTAACATTGACAATCCAATTAGATTAGAATATAGTAGTTGAGTTTATATTACTCTATAAGTTGAGTACAACATAGGCTAAAATACTATAAAATGGAGAAGAAAAATATAATCGATCATGCACATTTATAAATTATATATAGGGGTGTTTAGTAAAACAGATGATCCCAATACAATCCATTAGGGGTATGTAAAAATCGAGAAAAACCGACGAATCGAACCGAACCGAACCTAATCAATTGGTTCGGTTCGACTTTTATTAAAAAAAATATGGAACCACCGGTTCTCTAAGGAATAGAACCGAGAGGTTTGGTTCGGTTTTCGGTTCACCACCTTAAAAATCGTAAAAAACCGAACCGAACCGTAACCTATTATATTAATTATGTCAATATTTATATTAATAAAAATATATATACTAATTCACAAAAAGCTCGACACAAAACTTTTGTTATTATTTTTTTCTTTAGGCTCAACCCCAACTTAAGAATGATTTGATGTTTTTTTTTTCTTTTTTCTAAACGGTTTGAACCGAACCGAACCAATCTAAACTGAGAAAAATTGGTTTGGTTCAATAACCATGGTTCAATGTGTAGGAAAATCGAGAGGTCGGTTTGGTCCTTGGTTCGGTCCAAAATCGGACCAAACCGAACCATGCACACCCCTATGCCATACAGGCTTGAGTTATTAACTTATTTGGGTTGGGTTGGGTTAAAAAAATGAAAATCTTATGGATTGGGTTGGTTCATAAGTTTACTTGAGACAATCCAAACCCACGTGAACTTATTATTAATTTTTTTAAAATATGTTATTTATGATGCTATTATATATACATATATTTATCTTAATTTTATAAGTTTTTTTTGGACAGTTTATTCTCCAACAAATGCTATAACTAGTTTTTTAGATTTTGGGAAAAAACTTTTCAGGATGTAAATTGAGATGGAGTTGTTAATCTTAATTCAATATAAGAAAATAATGTAATAAAATTTTTACATGCTAACATTTTGCTAAACTTTAGGACAGAAATTTAAATAAGTGATCCAACTAACTTGAACCAACCCAACCTAAATGTTTCAATAAGATTTTTTGGATTAAAGAAATGTGCAATCTGAACAATTAGATTGTGTATAAAAAGTGTCCGAATTCAACTCAATCCAACCTACCCACACTCTTGATGGACTGTGTACTTACAGAGTATGTAGATAGAATTTAAGAGAATGAGTAACGTCAATTCCAATTGAGATGAGCAGGTGACGTGGGATTGTAGGGATAAATTTAGGCAGGTAATGCGAGGATAATCTAAGAGTATAATAATCACTTGTTGTCAGAGTAAATACCATTTAAAAGTCTCTAATTAAACATTGTTTTAAACCCCTCATTTGTTTCTATATTTACTATTTACTACAATTTTTACTATTTTAAAATAATCTACACCTCAAACACATACTATTATAATTCAGAACAAAATAATCTACACTTCAAACACAAAACATTATAACCCAATTATAATAACTAATACTATATTAACTCTTTCTTTGTCTGGAATAGCTATTTAATAAGACGAAAGTAGTTTCAATTTCAACTACCTAAGATACTCCCTGAATCCTTCCAGGTGTGTTCAAAAGTGTTTTTCAATATAGTTTTGAAATAAACTAAAATGATTACCAAAATGACTTGATTCTTTTCCTTCAAAATTAAACACTTGAAAGTTTAAATGAACTTGCCCGTCCTTATTTAAAGAGTAAAGAGTTAATAAGTCATGAATATAAAAAGAATTATTGGGCTACTATAGGTAAGAACAGCGGCCCAAACATTATTGGGCCGTTTATGCCTAAACGGAATTGGGAGAACCAACCATGTTAAATTTTAGGTGAAAATATCACCAAACACTTTGTCATGTACTGCATGTACTACAACAACGCCAATCTGTACTGCATTACTTCACAATTCAACTCGCTTCTTTCTTCAATATTGAGTTTAATATCTGTTTGATACCCAAAAGTTTGCAAAACAAATATTTTAATTTACGAAATTAGAAAAATGCTTTAGTTTTTTAAAACTTAGAAATGAAATGATATGTTCAGTCCGTAAGTTCTGAACGATAATATTTTGAAAAGATTTTCGTTTTCAGTCTAATTTAATTTTGAATATAGTTTCTATTTAGTTCTTATGATTTAAAAGGTTACTTACTTAAATCTTAAGTTGACATTTGAGTTTTATTTTAGTCTGATCTCTGAATTTTGGAAAATAAGTATTTTGCGTTTTTTTTCTCCAATTTTTCTATTCCGAAAATCATTCATGTTCATCTATAACGATCATCGGGTGTGATTGATACAACAACTGAAAGAAGATGAACATCAAAAGCAATATTAACACTATAGCCATTGATGTGATTGATTGATACAACGACTTGCAAAACAAAATCCATAGAAATTTACAAGGAGAAACAGTAATTAGAGCGAGTTTCAGAAGAAATTACTTGAATTCCCGGAGCGTTCTTCTTCACATCCATGAATTCATATGCAATACCTTCCCAATTCCGGCGCTGAGACGGCCTCGGGAGATTCTCCGGCACGATGATCTCCAATGAATTCGCTCGCCATGGAGCGCATTTCCTGATCTTATCGCTCCATCTCGAGATCTTCATACGCCTCCGTGAATGATCCACAAGTTGCGGCGGCGATTCCAGAGCAAGAGATTCACTAGCGATGAAGACCTCGCTGATTTCGATTGCGAAAATCAAACTCGCTAAACCTAAACCTAAAGCGCATACGCTTCGACTTCTCCATGATCCTTCATCTTCTTTCCTGAAGTTAATCGAGAAATTGAAGATGAAAAAAAAAACCAGTCAAATAGATCAATTCGTCTTAGAATCGGCAGAGATTGAGCTGATTCGATCGAGACTTACAGAGGTAATTTAGCGGTTTTTGTAGAATGGAAGGAATTTGAATTGGGAGCTTGAGGAAGGAGAAAAACTGAAGAAGATGAACAGTTGATTCTTAAGGCCATTTCCTCTGATTTTTATTTGAAACAAAAACAAGCCGAGAAGCCGAAGGGATGATTGTATATATAGGGATGGTGGTTACGGGAAACGTTAAAGCTACCGTGACTGTCACGGAAGAATTGAACACGTGGATGAAACAATTTTTTTTCAATTATGTTTTTAAAATTAATTCCACATTTCAAAGTTACAAAAATAAAGAAAAATGCGTTTGCCGGGAGTCGAACCCGGGTCTATTGCTTGGAAGGCAATTATCCTAACCGTTGGACTACAAACGCCGTATGTAGATGATTTCGAAATAGTATATATTTAAATGGTTTGACTTGAATATATGTATTATTATTTATCTTACGGATAAAAAGAAAATTTCATTTCTCAAAAAGATTATTAAAAAAAAACATGTCATTTTTTTAAATACATTTTTTATTTTAAGTTAGTTTTATTTGTTTAGGGAGTGGAATTGTGAACTTCCTCAAATTTTAAAGATAAAATTAAAACATTTTAATACTTATAAACTAAATTGAAACCATATAGAATTATTACATCGTGAACTATTTTATTTATTTATTTATTTATTTATTACCCTTTATTCAAGATTCCAACGAGAGGGATAAAAAGGTATCCGTTTTTAAAAACACGAACCTAACCCCACAACGAATCACGTCGTCGTCCGGTAGCACGAGAATGAGAATCACAAACCCAAAAACGAAACCACAAAATTCCCTTCCCACCACCTTCACCAGGAGCAACATTCAACAATGGCGGCATCTCTAAGTTCTTGGTCCCACGCACTCGTCAGAATCTCCCCTTACACCTTCTCCGCCGTCGGTATTGCCATTTCCATCGGCGTTTCTGTCCTCGGAGCCGCCTGGTATTCTTCTTCAACCTCTTTTTTTTTCCATTTATACCCCCTTACTCTCTCTTCAACTTCTTCCCATCTCTAATTCTGGATTGTTGTTGTTATGTTATCTCAGGGGAATCTACATAACCGGAAGTAGTTTGATCGGTGCTGCAATCAAAGCTCCGCGTATTACCTCCAAGAATCTAATTAGGTAACAAATCTCAATCCTATTTCGATTCTTCATAAGCCCGAGTTTATATTTCCTTATTAGATGTATGTGGAGTTCGATGGTGTCTGATTGATTGATCCATGGTTATTTTAAGCTTAGATCATACAAGTATCAGGAGATTAGGATGTAGAATTTGGACTGAATTCAAATCTCCTACGTGCCTTTTGATTTGTGATTTGAAATTTCATGTTTAAAAACAAAAAATTCACATAAAATAAAACCAAATTCTTTATTTTCAGTGTATTTGAAAACTACGGTTGTAAATTTGAAGATAAGTTATATGTATTTGGTAAATTTTATTTTTGACTTATTTCCTATTAACAATTTTTATAAGAAAAAAAAGTGAAGTATTTTACATATGAATCCCTCAAAACCTTTTCCGAAAATAAATACCACTATCATATCCAGTGTTTTAAAACGTTATTTTATTGTTTTCTAAATTTACCTCAAATTTAGGTTTTGTTTTCAAAACATATTTTCTTTTTCAACTACCAAACGAATATTCATTGTTTTGATTGTATTATTTGTTTTTGGAAACATAAAATCAAATTTCTTTTTCATTGTTGGGCTTATCATGATATCTCATTTGTTGATTCAAACGGGGCTTTCACCGTGATGGCTACCCTTCAACCTGAGCAATATGCTAAATGTCTTTGCCATCTATAGTGTTAACAAGTATCTAGTATCGCCATCTATAGTGTTAACAAGTATCTAGCATTATAGGTCATGTGATCGGATTGAAAAGTAGCCATTATAACAGTACAGGTCATGTGATCGAATAGAATAAAAAAGTATCTAGTATAGGTCATGTTAAATATCTATGTCATCTCTGTAGCGTTAACTAAGGTGGTGAAGTTTGATGTGTCTTTCTGCTTGTCGATCACTAGACCTTTTTGTAATTATGACATTGGTCTTGTTTGAAGATTAGAGTCAGAATCTTCATTTTTTGTCAATGGAACCTGATTATTTTAACTCTCCCTCCAGAAAAAAGAAGTAATTAGTGATTAATCTAAAGTTTGGACTGTCTTAATGAATGATTCTTTTGTTTTCTTTCAGTGTAATTTTCTGTGAAGCTGTGGCTATATATGGTGTCATTGTGGCCATCATTTTACAAACAAAACTGGAGAGTGTTTCAGCATCTCAAATTTATACTCCTGAGTCTCTAACAGCAGGATATTCAATTTTTGCCTCTGGGATTATCGTTGGCTTTGCCAACCTGTTTTGCGGGTTTGATTCTTCATCTTTAAACCTTTTCTTTTCTATAGTAGAATGAAAGACGAAAAATCCATCAACTGAAAATTTTTAACTGGGAGATATCTTTTGTTTGTGAAGGTTATGTGTAGGGATTATTGGAAGCAGTTGTGCATTGTCTGATGCCCAAAACTCATCCCTTTTTGTAAAAATTCTTGTGATCGAGATCTTCGGAAGCGCACTCGGATTATTTGGTGTAATTGTAGGCATAATCATGTCTGCCCAAGCTACATGGCCTGCAAAGGCAGTTTAATATGCCAATTGCTTCTGAACTTGAGGAATTGTGGTTCACTTTCTAGAGCGTTGTTGCCTTTGTATATGTAAAAGCTTGGTTGTCATAAACCATGTAAGAACTTGAAAATTCAAGTGTTTGGTGTCTTTTTTGGTCTTTAGGATGCCTATGGTATGGCCTTGGCATTCATGTATATGTAAAAGCAGTGGAAATTTGAACTGCTGGAATAATATCAATACACTTGGTGAAGGAGAACAAAGCGATTGTGTGAGTCTGGTTCGATAGTAATTGTTAATTGTTATGTATTCTTTTCATTGAAGTTAGAGGTTTAATTTTCTATACATATTGTTGTACTAAAATAATGAGATTGACAAACAAAACATGTTAGTTTTAATATCCCGTTGTTAATACATACACACTACATTAAGGGGTGTTTAGAAAACTCAATTACTTTATATATTCGACCTAGTGTTTTAAAAAACCTTCCTGAAATGGGTCTAGGTGAAAATAAGGTGTGCAATAGGCATGTGCCTTTGGTGAAGGCATAAGGCTCAAGGCCTATAGCCTCGCAACTTTTTCATTATTTAGGGAAAAAAAAGAGAAAAAAAACAATGATTAGATTTTTTTTTCCTTAGTTCACATTTACTAGAACCTAGATGCAAAATTTTGAGTTTAGAGATTTTTTTTTCTCCATATTTTCACTTCAACTGTGCTATTTTTGTTACGCAATACTTTCATATATAGTGTGCCATAAAAATAAATAAATAAATCCTAAGTTCAAACCCCTCCCTCCCGCCCCGCCTTGCGCTTAAGTTCCAGAAGATTATTTTATTGCACCACTGAGACTCAACCGCTCAAATCAACACACGAGGATCCTAACCTCATGCACTCAAAAGAGATAGAGATGTTAAAATGAAGCCATGCAAAGGATATATACAAATTCTATAGAATCGTACAAGAGTTCACAATAACAAAGACGTATGATATACATTTCAGATATACAAGGAACAATACCGTGGTAAGGTTGCTAACCAGCCAACCAATTGTAGTACAACGTCCTTTTCCTTAATAAGCTAAGCCTCCACTAAATGCATCCCCATCGTTTAGTAAACTCTCTGTAAGCCAATACCCATCCCACGAGCCGCCAACCCTCTGCCAGTAAACACCAAAATTCCTTTCATTATTCAAGGCTGTGTATTCATATTTCTACAAGTACTCTCAACTTAAACAGTGCCATCTAGTATGACTAGGCATGTCCTCTCCTCGCCGGTGACTGTAGGCCTCTTTTCAACAATAGTCATATGTATAATTCGATACTATATCTGTCCGGTGAGAATAGTCAAGGTACTTGGACTTGACCAAACACTAACGAATATCAATATATGTATTATATATAGCATCCATGATGCAATATTGTAGATAGACATATAATAGTCTCAACCTGTACTATGTTCATTGCTGATCCCTAAAGTAACAATTATTATATAGTGGCAACTAATCGAAGCCCAAGAAAGCATGTTCGGTTGGGAATGGGAGACAATCTCAGGTTCAAATTCTCCAAAGATGTTCTTTGATGACGGAACAACTATCAACTTAATAATCATAAGAATTCCTTTATTGTAAAGTTTAGGGAAATAAGCATTATGTGCAGAACTACTAACGATCACTCTCAAGTCCCAACCAATTCAAAATGGCATAGCCTAACCTGAACCATGGTGAATTGAAATATTTCTTCTTCCTTGGGGCGACAACCTCGTATCCATACCCGCTGCTTGAATCGGTTCTGTTTCAGAGTTTGTAAATCCGCACAATATATTATTTTACAGAGGATTAATTTACAGGCAAAGAAAGAATAAAAAAAAAAAAAAAACTGAACAGAGCTGAACTTAAGCATGGCTGATAACAGTGGGCTACCAGATATAAGAATCAAGTTCATGATTTACCTCCTCTACAAACAAACTGCTTAAGATCTTTCTCTCTTTATGGCCTAACAATACACGATAAGTTGAATGGTGGAATACACGTCTAAATCTTTCAAACTGCACTGTCAAAAATGTAGCAAATCATGAAAACACTGAGCAGATACAGTATTGCTCATATAAATTTCTGAAGTTTCAAATGGTACCTGTCCCAAATCAAAGAAGGGACCAAAATATGTTGACCTTCGAAGAGGATCAAACCCCGCAAACTGTGATTTGTTGAGATGTGTTTAATTTACAGGCCACTATGTCATTAAACAAGTATTCAATATGAAAAAAACAAAAACCCTTCATAATGCACGCTACCTGGTACATGACCTCAATCCCATAATCTTGATGGGGTCGATCATTGTATCTCAGTGCATCTAGCTGGTGTTGAACAGCTTCTTCTGCAGTGAACTATATAGATAGTTTCAAGATGAATATCTTGACTGAGAAACAACTACAAAATCTAGTACTAACTTGCATAGTTGAACAGTTACATGTAGTCTTGGACCTATAGGATCCTTCTTGTGTGCATCGTGCCTGCAGAAGAGTATGAGTGGGGATATTTAGTTTTCATGAAACTGTTTGCCCCGAGAAAGAATGGAGAAACCAAAGCAGGAATCTAAATTCCAGCACCAGGTAAAATTATTAACTCGTCACGAACAATCTTATCAAGAATAAATTTAGTTTCTATGCAAAGATTTATTCTTATATACTTTAACATCACCGAACGAGACATAGTGAAGGAATTTGTCCCATTAACCAATCGAGGAAGCTGATTAAAACCAAACATTCAAGTGCTTGATAAGAAACACAATCACACCATATTTCTCGATAAAAGCACGAGTTGGTCGAAAATTTCAGATATGTAAATACACAATCGAACAATGATATAATCATCATCTTCCTATTTCTTTCGAGGTCAAACTCTGCTATTCGATACTGCGACGCAAAAACTCTAGAAATAAAAATGAATCAGAAAAAACATAAAACTTTACAAGGTTTGTATGCGTACCAATCAGCAGGAAGAAAATCGGGAACTTCTGCAGAAGCTCTGAAGCGAGAATTCATGGAAACAATCACAGGTTTATTGACAGAACTCGTGAATTTGCGGTTGGTAATCAAAGACATGGATGAAGGAGCTGCGGATAAGGACGAACAACATGACATCCTCTTCCACCCGAGGAGAATCTTACCCTTCAGAATCTTCTTCTTCTTCTTCTCTGATGAAATCGATGATTGACGATTGATTGGCGTTTTGGAAGTGAAGCGTCGATTTGATCTGTTCTTGTTCAATTACCATTTCTCTTGGATTTGTGTCAAATTACCATTTTAGTATGTTGAATTTGATCCAAAATATTATGACTTATTAATCTATATTGGGTCTTGGATTTTTTTTTTTTTAATATTTATAAAATATAGCAATGTATAAATATCTTGACTGCATGTGTTGTCTCACGTGAGACATAAAATAGTAGTCCCTCGGTCAATCACATATAGTAAAGGTGATCATCGGTCGGTAAAGGTGATCATCGGTCGGTCAGAGTTGGTTTAGTAAATGTTTAACTCGACCTCGATCGTCAACGAGTAAATGTCAGTCGGTCAATTTAATTTTCTTAAATATTTTATGAAAATTCTCGATTTGAAACTTTTTCAAACCAACACGAACCGACCCCTCTCATTCTCCCACCAACTTATTTTGGTTTGGTCGGTCGACTCGTTTTTTCGGTCTATCATGCTCACGTTTAATTGGTAGATAGTGAGATTTTGCTATATTGCTAAGTATTTTTAGAATATTTGTTATTTAAAATAATTTCTCAAAATCTTATGAGAAAACAAAAAATAAAAATTGAACAGATACGGTACGATAATTTAAACTTTCATTCTCAAATTGATCGGTAAACTTCATTTTCTTTAACACCTCTAGAAGTTTATGTCGATTGAGCGAAGTTCCCTTTAACCCTCCAAACGTTTGTTTGGTATAGTAAAGACATTTGTTGCATGAAAGTTTGACATATCCAACTTAAAAAGTAATGTGCCACTTACCAAGAACTTAGGTACATCTTATGTATCATCTATTTTGATGCATTTCATTCAATTTTTCGGTTAGTTTTCGTGTGACAAACTATTCTAATTCATTTTATTGGAATATTCTAATTATTTAATTGGTTTTTGTGAGTGATGAGAATAAGATACATAAGAGTCATGTGTAATTGGGGTTGTTTCGTTATTTCTTTATTTCTTCTTGTCAGGTAAAAGGAAAACATCACATTAAGAAGAAGATCCCACCAACACCTTGTCCTTCAAAATCAGATGGACAAGCCAATCACAGAAACAACCCGACCAACTATGAGAAGACTTTATAAAGCATGGTCGCATTCGCAAGATCATGAGCTTCCCTAATACACACTCCTTTAGCAAAGAAAAAGGTCACGATATTAAGATTACAAAACATATAACTATCTCAACATAAATAACCCCGGATAACTATTAGAAAAATTTAAGGAGTTAATTTTATTAACCTCCACTTGGGCCACATTCAAATGACCCAAACGAAAAAATGATCCAATATTTTAAACTCAACGAAATATGACATTCTGATTACGTTAACATCGTGTGAAGTTAACGGTTTGTCCCTAACTTCAATACGAACGTCCAAGGGCCACCAGCTACTTGCTACACATCTACTCGATACTCGTTACACGCTCCCTCGTTTCATAAGTCAACAAGAAAACGAAGACATTTAACTACTCGATCCACGTTGCAAGCTATGCACATTACACGAACTCAGATTGATCCTTTTGAATCAAACCACTAAGAAAGTGACAGCGTCCGAATTTACACTCTACAGGTTAAATCACAACCGTCCATTTATATCATAGACGATCCAGCATAATTTTGATTCGACAACCGTTTGTTCGCCTTTCCCGTTGATTGTAATGCTTAAAGTGAAAAAATCGTCACCGAGTCTTCACATTCTTCACATTCTCTCCCGCCATTCAATGAGGCGCGCTGCTACTCCTCCTCCTCCGCTTCATCAACTGTCCGCCGCCGTTGCCACCGCCACGACCGCCACCAACACAACCGCTGCCATGTCTTCTCGACCTCCCGTACGTTACATCTTTTCTTCATTGATGTTTTTTTAGAATGGTTTATTTTGTTCCGCGCAGAACCGTAACTTCTGTTTTTCCGGTAAGCAGTACCGCGGCGGCCGGTACGGACGCCACCGAGGCTTCTCGTCGGAACGGCCATACTCTGGCGGTAGAGGTCAATTCGTCACCGGTGATTCTCATTTTCAGTCTGTTCGGGAGTCCAACCTAGGGTTCCGGCAAGGAGAGAGAGGAGGCTATGCGAACAATGCGGGTTCTTATACTGCACCTCGAAACCTTAGACCTCCGTCTTTGGGTGGAAATCATCAATTCCGACAGGCTCTGCCATCCACTCAGAGGCATCAGTATCGGGGACCTCATCCTCATACTCACTATCAGCAGCCACCGTCGTTTAATCAGAACCAAGGTGTTCGTATGCCGCAGCAATTTCGACCTCGGCCTTCAAAGCCGTTAGATTTTCGCCATTGGGATTATGCAAAGACACAACCTCCATCTACTTGCGGTAATTTGCTTTTTCCTTCCTTCTGTTGAGATGAAATCGTAAAAGGAATTTGACGCATTTGTTATCGTTGTCAAAAATTTCAGTGCGTTGTTTGCTGGAACTCAGTAGTTACCGTAAGGAAGGGGAGATGGAGACTAGAACTGGTGGAGTGCTGGACACTTCACACACCAGTTGTTCACTTAACAGCTAAAGGGTAGACCATCGGATTATTATTATTTTATAAATTAGGCAGATTGAATCCGTTGGCTTTATCCAAATAAATGGAATAAAGTTGGATAGGTTTGATGTGTGAATCGGAGCATAAAATTGGACTCTTGTTCCTTTGATTTAAATGCTAAGAGAACTCGTTTCCATGTCTTAGAGGAAGGCAATGGATATTTTGGTTGATTGCAAGTCTTTGGTTGGATCTTTCGAACCCTGAACAATGGATGGTTTAGAAAAGTTTTTAGAGGTTTCAAATTCCAATTTCAAGGGCTTGCGTGCCATTTTGCCATGGATAGTTTATTTCTTGAAATTTGATTTATACGACGATCTTATTGACATCCCAATCATGCATCAAATAATAGTGAGATTTACCTTGAGCATTATTAAAATAGTTTAGATGTTTTTTTCTTTTTCTTCGTTGGAGGGTGGGATGTCATGGGGCATCCTCCTGACCTAGCCAAAAGAAATTACAAGAGTGACAGCATTGATTAAGGATGGGGAAGGAGGAAAAGAAAGAAAAAGAAATGGCCTTATCTGGAACAATTCAATAGAAGGCCAGAAACCTAATACTATATCAGATCATCACAAACTTACTCGGCCACTCAAATAATCCGCCTCTCATGAGCCATATCTTACAAAAGTTGTTCCTGTTCCACTCATTAGCCCATAAAATATTTGCTTTCCTCGAATGAATGACCATGCAACCAAATAGTTGATGTGATGGGGAAGAACCAAATTATTCTGCTATAGTTATTTACTCATTTTTGTTTTGTGTTGTACAGAGCGATTTTCAATCCTTTCATACAACATCTTAGCTGACTACCTTGCTATGGATCACAAGCAAAAGCTCTACCATCATATTCCCCATTACATGTTGGATTGGGAATGGAGAAAAAACAATATTTTATTTGAGCTTGGATTATGGTCTGCTGACATAATGTGCTTTCAGGTAATGGAAGAAGCATATCATTGTTTCATTTGACTTGTAGGTTTGAAGTCTTGTGATTGGACTCATTCTTTAGGACCCTAATTTTTTTCATAATATTATTCGAGGTTTCAAACTATGCAATTATTGTTCTTAAATTTTTATTGCTTGAGAAAAAGGAAAAGATAGGCTAAATTCCACATGATAAGAAACATTGTCAATATTGAAAGTTAAAATGACGTTAAGGTGTCTGTATTTGTAGTCAGTGGTTTGACATGATTGTAAGGGTTCCCTTTTCTGTCCGCATGCTTTACATTAGTGTCGTCAACAATTGGATGTGGTAATCAAAAGAATTGGCATACCAGGAAGAGAGAACTCAAACTTATTAGTGAACTAATTAATGGTTATGGAACTCTTTTAGCAGCAGAACATAATATTAAGGAGAAAATTTTCACTTGTTTGTTCTTATCTAAAAAAATATTTTTCACTTGTTTGATAAGAAATTGTCCAAAGACTGTCAGTCTGACAAGAGATTTATGCTTCACGGTCTCCTTTGCATCCATATGAAACTTTATTATGTGTTTTGAAAGATCCTTAGAAGAAATTGAAACTTCAAAGTTGTTTGGAGTTGGTAATTCTAAATTATGAAGCCTCGATAGACTCTTCATTCATTTTATTAAAATCTTGGAACATAGCAAAAAATGAGCTTGGACGTGTTCCAATCTTTTGTGTATCCTGTTGCTATTTTGGGTTATATGGTTTCATCAACTTTCTTTATTTTGTTAGCTATCAATCTAATAAACTATTGTCATTTCAATCTTTTTTCATCTATTAGTACAAGTATGTCAAACGTTCATTTCTTTTATATAATTCCATGTGCATGCAATTGGCATTGGTGTTTGATGAGGAGTGAGGACCTTTTCATTTTGTTGACTAATTTATTTCCATTGCCATTTTGACTTAAATTTACTCATATATGGCAATGTCGCATGCGTAAAATTTTCTCCAGGAGGTTGATAGATTCCACGACTTAGAGGAAGCACTGAATGATCGTGGGTTCAGTGGAATTTGGAAGGTAGGCTTGAAATTTGCTGATCTTTTAGACTGGAGATCATGTGGAACATTTTCAAACCTTTTCTTGATTTCAATCTATTGCCAATTAAATCCCACACTGATTTGGTAGTATATTATGTTATCTACTGAGTAAAGGTTGATAAATCTTGTATTTTTGGCTTACTGCATGTAGTTGTTAACTTATAGTAGGATTGTTGTTTTTATACTGCGGCCAAGGATTCTTTTCCAGACAAATATTGGCTTCACACAAATTTTTAAAAAACTTATTTTAAATAATAATAATAATAATATATTTTTTTAAAAAATTCTTTATAAGCAGTGAATTATGAATAAACATTGTTTCTGTCCGTTTTAGCTTAGTTAATATAATATCTTAATTAATAACTTATTTTTCACAGTAAGAAGTATCCCTTATTTCTTAAAGATTATTTAGCTGGAGCAGTTCTACTCGTGTTGTTATAAGTCTTTATAATTTGCAGCATGTGGGCAACTTTTAGATCAAGTGCTTAATTTAAGGACTAAAAGGAGAGGAAAGAGGAGGTTATCTTTAAGATTGACATTTAGTAATCCTATGAACTCGTGGGTTGGATTTTTTTGGACGAACTTATTGGAAGAAAGGTTTAAGGATTAAGTGGCAGCCTGGATTCAGAATTGTATTAGAGAGGTTTATTTCATTAATTCAATGATAACGTCTTGTTTCCGTTCAAAACAAAATTGTATTAGATCAATATATATTTGTATCTTTTTTATTTTTGTCATTGAGAGGCCTTGGTGTACGATATTTGCTACAAGGGGCCTTAGGCAAGGGGATTTGCTATCACGACTTCTGATTCTTTGTACTCTCGCATATTCTTTCTTTATCTCTATGAAAATTCAGTTTTCTTATTATAAAACACGAGTGCAAGTTGTATCTTAAATTTTAATATCATGGCCACTTGCGCTCATGTTTTTATAGTAAGTTGTACCTTAAATTTTAATATCATGGAGTTATGCCAATTATTTTTAATAATTGGAAGACTATTATTAGTGCTGGGGGGGGGGGGGGGGGGGGGGGTCTTCTTTTCCCCTTCCCTCAGGGTTTTCCTTCTTCTTTTTTGA
>JBBPDJ010000017.1:3018444-3039730 GCA_037974625.1 Cucumis cinereus
CCCCCCCCCCCCCCCCCCCCCCCCCCCCCCCCCCCCCCCCCCCCCCCCCCCCCCCCCCTCCCCCCCCCCCCCCCCCTTGTCCCCTTCCCTTAGGGTTTTCCTTATTCTTTTTTGAATATAATCATCTGTAACTTATCAAAAAAAAAGATCATGGAATTATTCATCGAAAAAGAAAAATTAATATCATGTTATGATGATCATAGTATAAAGGATGAATTGTCACAGAATTTAGATCTTTCCTGAATACTTGATTGAAATAATAGAAAGGTTCATGTTGACTTGAAAATTCTGATTATTTATTGGTTAAGGTGTAGATGCGTACTGGAATTCCAGTTGATGGCTGTGCAATTTTCTGGCGAGTGTCAAGGTATGATCATTAATATTTCTTTCTGAACTTCTTGTTGTATGCAGCATTTAGTTTCAAAATCAGGATGACAGTTTTAGGTAGTAATTAGAAAGCATGTTAATATCTATTATCTACTGTTGCGAGGGCAAAGAAGTGTAGATTACTTGTATAGAGCCCTCATTTTTATTACATATGATGCAACCTCCAACTTGTATTCAGTACGTATTTTTGGACCATGGTTTCCCCACATGGCACAAAGAAATTTATTGGACCACCATATAAGTGGAACATGGTTTCCCCTCATATCACAAAGGAAGTTATTGGGTTTGCAACAATTGTGCTGTATTGTTCAAAGCTTTGACTGGATAGGAGTGCTAGTTTCATCAAATTCAAATTCTCCAGGGATTTATAGATTTTCCTTTATTGCTCTATTTTGTTGTAAATAAGGACAACCCCACAAAGTTCTCTTTTTAAATCTCTCTTGTTTCTCTTCTTATCTAAAAAATCTCTCTTGTTGCTCTTTGATTTCACCTTTTGTACTCCTATGGAAGGCCCCTTATCTTGTATTTCTTTAGATTATTTCGTTGATCAAATTAATTGTTTTTTCGTATCTTAAAAAAAAATTAACTTAACTATCATGGGTTGGTCTAGTGGTAAAAAAGGAGACCGTCTCAATAACTAACTAAGAGGTTATGGGTTCAATTCATGATGGCCAACTACTTGTGAATTAATTTTCTACGAGTTTCCTTGATACCCAAATGTTGTAGGGTCAGGCGGGTTGTCCCTTGAGATTAGTTGAGGTGCGTAACCTTGCCCAGACACTCACGGATAAAAAAAATCTCTAACTTGATTTGTGATGTTATGCATGCACCAGGGGTTATAAATTGACTGCAACTGTTGATATTATTTGTACTGCTTTAATTAGTTTTACAGTGAATGTGTACTGGAAATTTTATGTCATTAGCTGCAGTTGATGCAGGCAAACTTTGTCATATTTCATTTTGTAACAGTCTTCTTCTTCTTCCTTTTTTGTTAATAGTTATTTTTTTACAGAGTTTCTTCTGTTGAAGTGCTCTGAATTTGATATTATATTTATATTCATAGGTTCAAGCTTCTGCATGAGGAATCTATTGAGTTCAATAAGCTTGGACTACGGGACAATGTTGCCCAGATATGTGTTCTGGAGGTGTGCATCATATTCTGCTAGCTTCATATAGTATAAAAAATTTGATTTTGTTGTGTGATACTGTATATTTATACTAAATACACTAGCACGGCCATTCTATAATAAACGTGTATGGATGCAGGCCTAGGTATCAATCCAACATTACAAACTGGTTGCAAGATAAAAACACACAGCCTATCTACAGAACATAAATCTACTTAAAAGGAAATGGCAAGTAACAACTCCGTATTCAAATTTCCAAACTTAATAACTACCCAGAAACTACCCATTCTAAATTCTAATCATTACTTGGAACATAAATTCCTCTTTTACATTTCTTGAAATACACTCTTGTAATTGGAGGTCTAACAGGATTTATGTGTCTATTTCTGTTTTATATTTTAAATTCCTTAAGGGAAGAATAATTTTCTTGGAACTTTTCTTAAAAAAATTGGGAGAATTTTCAGAGTAATCATAGAGATTATTCTTGTAGAGAGTTCTTTTAAATTCCTTAATCATTTCTTTTATTGGTTATCACTTGTGTTTCATAATTTTTTGCTCAGTACTATTTTTTTTAACAGCAGAGGAGTCAAGATAATGGTGACAGTTCAGTTACTCCGCCGATTAGGTAATTTAGGAGTTTTCTTTTGCTAATAACCTCTCTTTGCTGTCTTAAGTAAATCAGTCTTGAGGAAGTTTCATGAATAATGATTAAGTTAATTAATTTTAGGGGGAGTTTGGTGCAAGGAGTAGGTTATTATAGTCCTAGGTTATTATAATTCGGTTATAATAGTTTGTGGGATGTGATGAGGGTGCTAAGGGGGTGTCATTCTAGTTGAGATGCTGATCATACTATTATTATTGTTATACTTTATTTACTTTTTTCATTATATCAATGAAAATTTTCGTTTTTGTTTAAAAAAAAGTTTGTGTTTGGGGTGTAGATTTTTTTTTGCTTGGGTTATAGTAGTATGTGTTTGAGGTGTAAATTATTTTAGTCTAATAAGGAAATAGTAAACGATGTAGCAAAGAATAAAAAGATGATGAATGTAAAATAGTAAAAACTTAGCAAATTGGGAGTTTTAAAGTAGTGTTTACCGTAGCTAATTGAGAACTTTTAAATAGTATTTACTACAACAAGAAGTGGTTATTAGAGTCTCACATAATCATTGCCCCAAACGTCCCCTAATGATTTTTCATTTAAAATAAGTTTAGATCTCCCTTGATACTCTCTCTTTTCTTCCCATTCACGGTTCCCGTTAACAAGTGAGTTCCAATGAATGGTTTGTCTTTCTTTTTATGGTACATTATTTTTCTGAAGGTTCTGGGGTATGCTTCATTTTCTGTCAACACTCTTGTGATGGGAATGTTTTTTGGGTTTGTAAAGATAAAATAAAATGATTTGTTACTCTGCAATTCTGGATCCATGACCTGGAACTTGAAGTTTACAACTTCTATTCTGTTTGTCTAACGATATCATTTTTGACGTGTGTTTTCAGTTCATATCTATTAACTCTATGCTCCGTACATTTTTAATTTCTGAAAAATTTGTATTATATCTTTGCAGCACATCAAATCCCAATAAAGTTGTAGTATGTAACATACATGTCCTGTATAACCCTAAAAGAGGAGAAATCAAGCTTGGCCAGGTATTTTCTCATTTAACTTCTCTGATTCTCTTCCCTTTTGCAGATAAAGTAGATAGATCAGTACAATTTCACTTTCTGCTCTCCATTGGTCCTTGATACTGCAAGTCATTGTTATGCTGTAAATTTTTTCTCATTATGGAGTTCTAAAACTCCAGTAAAGATGTTCGTGTTATGATATATAATTAAATTTACCTTCACTCATCAGTGTAAGCTTTTAGGTAGCTTGATGATTTAAGATTGTATTAGAATAGGTTGCTTCAGGATGTCCTGTGTTCAATATTATTGTTTTCCTCCCCATTTAATGTTCATTTCCACTTGTTGAGCCTTTCTTCATATCTCAAGCCCGCAAGTGAAGGAGATTGTTAAATATTATATTAAATTTTTTCATTAGTTTAAGCTTTTCAGTTGAATTGGTGATTTAAGAGTTTGAAGCATATTTATGACTTCCATTTAAGTTGCATGTCAAGTTAAACATTTTCATTATTGCTTTTGCAAGCGTAACTTGTACAATATTTTTTAACAGGTCAGGGTTCTATTGGAGAAGGCTCACGCTATTTCAAAAATATGGAATGATGCTCCAATCGTTCTCTGTGGGGATTTTAATTGTACACCAAAGGTTGTCTTGTTAAGCATTTATAGTGTAACGCAGTTTGACCTCTTGAATCTTGCTATTTATACTTTTAGTTTCTTTAATACAATTATGATAGTAATAGTTTATTTTATTTTATTTTATTTTAATAAATGCAGACCACATTATATAATTTTATTTCATTTTAACAATTGCAGAGTGCATTGTACAACTTTATTTCAGAACAGAAGGTAATACTTTCTTAAGGTCTGTGTAATGATCATGGTCGGGACGTCTGAATTCTATAATCAATGTATTCGCTTAATTACAGCTAGATTTGTCTGGATTGGATAGAGACAAGGTATCGGGACAATCTTCTGCTGAGATTTTCCAACCTTCATCACTCTATCGTAATCCTCGGTAATTTTTGTACTGGCTAGGTTATCTGCATTGGAAGCTTCGTCAGGTCATATCAAACTAAAAGTAAAAGCTTGTCAAATGTGCAGGTTCCAGAATGCCAATGGTTTAGTTCCTCTCCAGCAGAGGTCAGAATCTAGTGGTTGTGAAAGGAAGCCAGATAGTTCTGCGTCTGACATACAGAAGCAAGATTGTTCACAGAGCTGCATGGAAAATGAGAATCTTGCATCAGTGAATAGCGTTTTGCCTCCTGATAGGTCTCTCATTGACATTGATGCGCTTGATACTTCTTGTAACGATCTCCAACTTGGAATGAAGGGTACTACTCTACATTCTGAAGGGCAAAAGGAAAGTCATCATAGTGCTTTGTTTGACCACAAAAATGTAGGGGAAACAACTTTCTGTGAGAAGACAGATAGCTTCAACGAATGTTCAATCACATGTGCTGAAAATGAGTTTACTGTTGGTCATACCAGTAAAAGAGTTGGTGAACTAGTCTCTCCTCTAGCAACCGACCCTAAAGTACTTCATCTCAATGAAACTGAGAAACGGCAGATGGAAAAAGCTGACACCTGTCGTTTAAACAATACACCTTCTACAGATGGTTTCGAGGATCACAATTTTGGCAAGCAAAGCAAAGATACTGTCAAAAATATTATCTTAGATGATCCTGAGCTTGATTCTCAGACAGTTTTTCTGGATCCAAAGAATGTTTCTTTTACACCTGCTTGCAAAAACTCCATGGCCGACACTGCTATAGACTCCTCTGACGTTGAGAAGGAAAGCTCCTCTGCCAGGAATATTGAAGGTGGCCCATCATTGAGTTTGCCCAGGATTGAACCGGCGGTGGATGAGAGAGCAGAGATTTTATCTTCAGATGAGCAGGATGCAGCCACATTAAATGGAAGCTTAACCGAGGATGTTCGTACATTTCTCTCAGCTCTGCATGATGTTGAAGATCCCTTTTCATCCGAGGTTCAGCATTCTGCTACTCATCAAAGCTTGGTTGCGCCACCCACGGGAGATGGGAATGATTTGTTGCCAGG
The DNA here is from genome assembly GCA_037974625.1 of Cucumis cinereus. Taxonomy (NCBI): domain Eukaryota; kingdom Viridiplantae; phylum Streptophyta; class Magnoliopsida; order Cucurbitales; family Cucurbitaceae; genus Cucumis; species Cucumis cinereus. The sequence continues at coordinate 3,023,636 of JBBPDJ010000017.1, forward strand.
ATTGAATGCCAATTCTCTTGAAGTCGAAAATATGATTCATGATCGCTCATTATGGACTCCAATGGAAATAGAAACTGCTACTGGCAATGCAGACAGCACTCTAATTGAACACTCTCTAAAACTTAGAAGCACGTATACAGAAGCTGAGGTGGAAGATTCCATCGATATATTTCTTTTCCTCTGATGCAAATGATGACTATCACTCGATATGATCTTTTTTGCCCTCTCTTTACTGTAGTGCCTCTTCCGTTAGAAATATACTCATAATTTTGTAGTGGCATCTTTGCAGGATCTTTCCGGGACCAGAGACTTGAATGGGGAACCCCTGGCGACTAGTTACAATAGGTGTTTTCTGGGCACTGTTGACTACATATGGTAAAGTTATACTACTTCTTAAGTTGATGATTAGTTTCAAATGCTGCTTGTTTAGTCTGGAAATTTAAGGGATTTAGTATTATTATTTTGAGAAGGGGGGTAATTAGCAATGTATCAAAGTAAATAGAGCTTGGACTTCACGGTAATATCCGGTTTCTAATATTTGTATAGGCGTTCAGAAGGTCTTCAGACGGTTAGGGTGCTTGCCCCCATCAGGAAAGAAGTCATGCAGCAGTTGACTCGGGGATTTCCTACAAAGGTATGATATATGAACTTCAAGTTGGTTTAAAAGTTTAAGAATAGGATGGTTTTGAAAACAGTTTGTCAGTGAACATTGTCAGGCGATTGCAATTGCAACAAGTTTTTCCTTTTCCCCTATCTACAAGCAATTGAGTTCCCTCTTTGCACTTTTTTCAGGCTTCTCTTGTTTGTGTTTGAACTATGTTTTTATAACGGCATTCTGTCATTATCAATTTGAAATTGGTTTTACATTGAACATAGTTCTGTTTTTTTCGTAGAAATTACTTGGATGGAAAAAAGTCCATTAGGAATTGCACATAGGTTCTTCTGCTTCAGTTGCTTGATACACCAATAATTTTCATAGACGAAATATTTCTCTTAATTCTTCTGTGTGCCTTCATTTCTTCCTGTTGGGATTATCTCATCTTTCCTCCTATGGGTGAAAGTGAGGTCATGATATATGAGTCAAGTGGGAGTGCCCAACGGAAGGATATGGGCAGAGGATGAAACAAAGAGAATCACTCTTTTTATAACATAATTTTTTTTTCTTTTTGTGTGTGTATTTAATTCATTATATATCGTTTTATTTCACGACTTTTACATCATTCTTTAAGTCAAACATAGACAACAATGGATGATAACAATACAGAAACTTCCGTACCCAAAGTCAATTAAATGTTTAATCTTATACTTCAACGCAATTTTCATACCATTAAAGTTTATTTTGAATGATAAAAGCAATTTTTGGAGTGGTTTTGAAAATGTCAAGTGATTTTAACCATTTTAGAATCGAGTGGTTTTGAAAAGGTCAAATGATTTTAACCATTTCAGAATCACTTTCAAACGAGCAATAAGTTTTATTGAAGAATCGTTACCTATTGCTTTGTCAACTATTTTAAGTTTAATTTTGGAAGGTACCTAGATAAGAATATTAGTATAGTATTAGTTAGGGGAATAAGTGTAATTAGATGGAAAGTTAGTGGATCTTGTTATAAATAGTGGATGGGTGGGTGGTTGAAGGTGGCCATTAGTTGAGTGGTTTAAGGCTTGAGTTAGCATGCTCAAGAGGGAGGTTCCCAAGTACTTAGTAGTTTGTATTTCTTCATCATCATATTTCAAGATATTCAGATCTTATTCTAGTTTTGAAGGATCCTAACAAATTCCTTATATTTTTTCTAATCACCATTTTGCAGAAATGGGGCAGCGATCACATTGCCTTAGCTACTGAATTGGCATTTGTAAGGAGTCGTGAAGAGTGATACTATGAATCCTAGGTGCAAATTATAATAAGTAAATAAATAATTTCCCATGTAATGGGGCGTTTTTTTATTTGAGGAACCCAACTGGTTCCAAAGTCACCAGTCTGCAGGTGCAATATTGTTAAGTTGGAGGAGGTAACAGAGCATAAGACGGTGAGTTTCTTTTCCCTCAAATAATGTTATTATTTTATTTATAGATGTAGCTTTTCATCATTGCTCAATTTCAGGTACTTTATAGCTGATGTTTTACTTCATTAATTATTTGGCCTAGATGAACTGTAGCACTTGCTGCGTTGCAGTTGAATTTGTCTTTTTTATATTTATGAATTAGATTGGAATGGCCTCCCTTACTGAACTGCCTGCATTTTTGTATTCTAAGAGTGTAGCCTAATGTTTGTTGTAGGAATGATACCATGATTACATAGTGTTAGATATTATATTAAATTTTCTTTACCCAACCGCTTAAACTTTTGGGTTGAGTTTGTGATTTAAGACGGTGTCAGAGCATGTGGTCTAGGGAGGTCTTGTGTTCAAAGCCTTTGCAATGTTATTTCTCCCCATTTAATATTGATTTCCACTTGTTTGGGCCCTTTTTCATAATTCAAGCTCACGAGTGAGGGGGAGTGTTAGATATTACATTAAATTTGTCTTTACCCAACAACTTAAGCTTTTGGGTTGAGTTGGTGATTTAAGACGTAGGAACTTATAGAGTAGTCTTCTGAAAGAAAATGATAAATTTCATTCAAATATGTACAATCTTGAACAGGGTAACACATTTAACTTACCAAAAAAATATGAATGTTATTTGTTTCACTTCAAGCCCCCCACAACAAAAGATGGGGGAAGAAGAATAACGAAGTATACATTTGGACAATGAAATAATCCGAGCAAGCAGCAACTCTGGTGGGTTTCTTTTGTAACTAATCCTAAATTTTTGGTGGCTACTGGGTAGTACCTGCATCGCTAACAAGTACGAGGTGATCGCCGTCTCTGATAAGGTGTGTATCCTCAACTACAGCTCCTTCTTTAGTTAAAATCTTTGCTATAGAAATCCCAAATTTTCTGGAACCTATTTCAAGTAGTTCTTGGATGGATTTGGGTAAAAGCACTAGCTTTCCAGAAATGTTTCCCGTTTCAGGGCAACTGAGAGTAACTCTTGGCTGGTAAGTCATTCTCATGCTTTGGCTATTGCTAAAACTGAGTGATGCACGTTGTAGAACGTCCCTTTCACCTGTATGATTTTAAATAGCACTTGTAACATATGTTAAAAGTTGGGTTTAGAAAGCGAGTTCCAATCGTATAAGATAGTTCTCTTATTCTCTACGCACAATGAGATCAAATCCCGAGTGTTACTAGTCTAGTTGAACCAATATAAAAATATTCAGATCAAATATGTAAGAAGTGTTCCTTTTAGGTTTTAGAAGGTGTACGCAACCTAGAGATTTTGACTCATTGGTTCCCCCAAAATTTAGGAAATTGAGACAATGAGTTTCTTAAGTAAGCAAAATAAAACCTCACCGGTGTTAGTTGTCATGAACCCCACTAGTGAGTTTCGATAATTATTGCTCCTCCTTCTAGGAGGCCTATCAGAATAATTTGATTCTTGAACAGGAGTGGTGCAGGAGTTTACAGAAAACCGTGGTGGCATGTTTGATTCGCTCGGGAACTTCTGTTGGTATTTCAATTCAGGATTTTGTGGAATACGGACAGCAGCTGATGTATTTACAGCTTGGTTGACAGAGAATAGTTCTTTTATCTTTTCATGGCCTTGATGATCTGCCAATCCTCGAGGAGTCCATCCATTAACATCTGCCTTATCAATGTCAGCCCCCTGATCTAAAAGGAACTTTACTGTTTCACTATTTCCTTCACATACTGCCATGTGAAGAGCTGTTGTCCCATTGCTTCTTGGTAGCGTTACGTCTCCACCACAATGGATGATGGATTTGAGCATACCTATACTGTTTTCCTCTGCAGCGGTGCAAGCAAACTGGGCAACGTCGCCTGAAGAAATATTGGCACCGTTGTCCATTAGAAGCTTGACTATGGACTCATGCTTCCCTTGTATTGCTTGCCAGAGGGGTACGTTTCCTTCAAAGTCTGCATAACATAAGAGCCCTGAGCAAATTAACTTCCCCGACTTTTCAGCATCAAGCGGCAGCAATTACTACTACAAAAGATACCTCTTTGGTTTGGGTCTGCTCCATACTCTAGGAGTAGAGCTACGCAGTGTTCTTTTCCTTCGGCTGCTGCACTATGCTGAGAATGAAAAATGCCAGGTAAGTTTAACAACTCCATTTTGATTGATTGTGGTTAGCCAAGATAAGCAAGAATAATAGATAGGATTTGTTTACAAGGGCAGTCTTCCCGCCTTTGGCATCTACTTCATTTGGATTCGAACCCCGCTTTAGCAATTGGTGCAACAATAAATCATCACCACTGTCTGCAGCATGGTATAAATTGTGAGGCATTTCTGTTTCGGCCTTAGTCAATGTCTGTTCTGCTTCTTGCAAAATTTCCTCCATCATTGGGTCTTTTATCTCCTTCAGGCGCTGCGTGATAAAGTTTAAACATACAGGTAGCCAAAACTTAGTGCCTTCGCTTAGGATATAACTTCTAAGTCACTCCTAAATGCCATAGGCTTGCTTCGCATCTGGTAGATAGATTGCAATGTTATAGCTTTAATAACTAGACCAAGTAACCATTCACGATATAGATGAGACTATTTTCTCGAGGATGTCACTTGAATCAGTGACATCCTTTAAACATTCACAATTAAGGTTAAGTTCTGAAGGAGAAACTTGATGCATGAGCTACTCCGACGTTCAATCTTGGGGATGTTTGAGAGGCTGAAATGCAATTAGGATTACTGGAAATCTAAAGGGCGTTGGAATGAGTGGGAAATCAAGGGCAAAACAGAAATAAAACCGTGAAACGTGAAAATGGTGGAAAATGTATGAGTTTGACATTACAAATCTAGTCTATAGCCCTCAATCCTAATATGGACAAACTCATTCCATTCCATCCTCCCAATAGCCCCTAATTATTGAGAAACTGGGAACTTTCAATGATTAATTTTCTCAAACAGGTGCAACATGGGATATTTTCATCATACTTTCATATTTTGTTTTAGTCAAAGCAGTGAAGGAAAAAAAAGTCATCTTATTGGGGAAAGTTGCTGACCTTAAGGAGATTGTTCATTATTATTGCCCCATCCCCAACGCTTGCTTGTACCAAGTTAAAAAACGAGGTGCGATTTAAACGCAACAATTGACTCAAACGGCTGGTCCGGACTGTAAACAATTGTGGCTTATAACAAAGCACACCTATCTCACCGACGACATCTCCCTTTTTTGCTTCACCGATGATCTGAAACGATCCTCGTCAAAAAAAAAAAAAAAAAAACTGCATAACATCATTTTGTGTTGTCAATGCCATCAAATCCAGTTACCCTAAATTGTTAAAATAGTTCCACCTTGCCCCCATAATTACCTCTTCCATTCCATTTCTTTGTGTAATAAGATCCTGCAAGTTGGAGTAATCGTCAGAAGAAATAGCATGAGTCAATCGAAGAAGTATAAACTTCTCAAAGAAAAACAATACGAGAACCCATATTTCAGTTGGTATGGATACAATAGTCTGTATATTTGGCCGTTCATTTGGTCTATAAGGGCAAATTTAAGAACGAATCATATCAGATGGTTCTATTTTTCAATCTTTCCAACTTGCTCCTATGTGTTGAAATGATTGAGAGAAATAAGTCTAGCACGATCCCGACTAATAATCGAAAGGGAGGATTCCTCAAAAAGTTGAGGATTCTGCTTTTTTTTAAATTGAAATATATTTCTAGTGGTAAAGGTCAATGGCTCGAATTCATATAACCTCCAAGTTAGAGGTCAAAGGCTGAAAATTTTTATTGTTTTAAGATTTGGCCTTGGATGGAGGAAGCTTTCTCATAAATTCGAATGGAAATGCCCTTGAGCGTAATGCGAGATATCAAAACTTCATATTCAGAAAATGCTTGAGGGTACATACACGAAGGATATGGAAAAATTTGGAATGTGTAGTAGATCAAGGGGTTATTTTCGCTCTTACCACAGCGCCAGTGACAACGATGTACAAATCTGTTGGTGCTTCATTCTGCAAGATGATATCTTCTTTGGGAGGGAAGTACTCTGCCTTCATTTCAGTTACCTTCCAAAGTCAATAAGATTGAAAGCCACTTAAAAGTTAGTTTTGATGAGTGACAGTTAACCGTTGTTCTTTCTAAATAATCTGATTTACTAGCCTTAAATAACAAGATTCTCAAGATTAAGGGATTGTTTGGCCCCCAATTTCAATTAAGTTGGGTGGAGAGAGGTATTATTGTCTGCTCAATGCTTGAGGCTTCAAGGCTCAAGAAAGCTTAAGGAAGTTGATATTTCAACTCCCTTTTTTTAAAATTGTTTACTATTATCCAAATCGTTATGTTAACGCGAGCAAACGTGGGCTCTACGAAGTTAGGGATTGAATTTGAGATAGTTACCAGTTGAAAAATCAAGTCTGTTGATACTCCATTAAACAAATAAGTCCTATCAACAAGTGAATAGAAGAGATGGAGGGCAATGCTAGATCTGATGGCTTTTGGAAGAGAATCAACTGTCTCTTGTTGTTGTAATCCCTCTAAATCTGTTCTGAATTTCAAACACAGATGAGCAAGCATCTGTTCTTGAAGTCGAACCGGTAGTTGATTTCTATGGGCGAAATTTGAGGATGCTTGAATGGTGTCCCTCTGAAATATGCCAGTGCAACAATATGAAGATGAACACACAAAAATATTAAGATCAAAGATAAAGGCGCACGTTCAGTTCAAACAAACAAAAGAGAAGATTCTAATCTCTAACATCAAAGTATATATCAATGCATTCCAATTATCGTTGAGTTATGCTTTCTTGAGGTAGCTATTAAAACCTCTATAACCATTTCAGGAAGCTCATATCCTTCTATGAGCATAAAGAAAGAAATGAGGTTAAGATAAACTTACAAATTTCCTGGTTCGACTGGTGCCATGGACGATCAAGTTAGTCATATTTCCGATGAGGTAAGCTTGCAAGCCGAGAATAAAGAACTGGTAAAAGATGCAAAAAGTAATTTCTTGTTCATTTACAGGATGCAAATCGCCATAGCCAATGGTTGTGATTGTGGTAATTGACCAGTAAATGGAAGTCACATATCGTTTTCTCAAACTTGCATTATGAAAATCTTCTATGGATAAGGCTATCCATGTCTCTGATGGGTCCGGATAGTTTGCAGCTATTAGATAGAAACAGCACGCGGCGAAATGAACCGTGAACACGCACACCTATATATATATACAAACATACTTACAATCCAATCCAATCCTCGTAAGATAGAAGAATCTACACAAAAGTCGTGTTTGATATCTATTTTGTTTATGGTTTTCTCATTTTGAAATTTATGCTTTTTCTACTTGAATTCTGAAATTGAAAAAACACATCTTTGACAACTACTTTCTTAGGTTCCGTTTGGTAACCACTTTGTTTTTTGTTTTTGGTTTTTAAAAACTAAGTTTATTTTCTATTCATTTCTTACAATTATTGAAATCTCTCTTAAGTGCGATTGATTGAATTCATTGCCATATTACAAAAGAAACAAATTCTTAAATGCTACTTATTTTTAGTTTTCAAATTTTGGCTTAATCATTGGTAAAAAGAAGATTTAAATGGAAGGAATTTGGAGGTTGAAACAATATTTATATAGTTAATTTTCAAAACCAAACCGAAAATAACCAAATGGTTATCAAACGAATTCTTAAGTTTTCAAATTTTGATTTTTGTTGAGAAAAACAATGCATCTCATTTTATACCTATTTTTTTTTTTTATATTATGCCAACTTATCCAATTTGCTATGTGGCAATTGTTTTTTTCAAAAAAAAATATTTTTATTTATTTCGGGATGTGTAACCTACAAAGATAGGTGCTCCTAAGTAATCGCTATTTTAAAATTGTTGATACAGATTGAATGGCAAAACAAAAGCACTTGTTGGACTTGTAAACTTAATTTTTAAAATAAAAATTGAAAATCATTTCCTTAATAAACAAAAGCATGAATTTGATTTATATCTATTTAGTTTATAAACTTTTCAAACTATATAATATAATGAATCATAAACTTTTAAATTCTTAAATTTGTGTTTAATAGATTAAATTAATTTGAAAAAAAAATTTGATAATTGATTTTAGATATAAATTATAATTTTCATATGCAACAAAATTATAAATCTTTAAATTTTGATAGTTATGCTTGAATCCTGTGGAGGTAAATTTGTAGAAATTTCTTAAAAAATAACTAATTTAATAAAGCAAAACATGAACAGCAGTTTACTTACAAATATAAGCTTAGCGCATCGAACCATGAAATAGTTGTAGTTCCTGTCCTTTTCTAACCTGCCGCCATTATTGAAGGGGACAACAAAAAGAAATCAACCTTTAATGATGGGAGTACATCTATCATCATCGTACGTCAAACAACATAATAACCAAGTAAGATTTTCATTAGATGCCCAAAAATACGAGGATTTAAGGATAGTTTTCAATATTATTTGCATCTGTTGGGTAACTATTTGGTTTTTGAAAGTTAGTTTTTAGTTTTTTTTATTTAAAATTTTATTCTTTTAAGTCATAACGTTGAATTATTAGTCAAATTTTAAAAATAAAAACTTTTGAAAACTATTTATTTATTATTATTATTATTGTTATTTAGATTTCAAAATGTAGATAACAGAACAGGTGTTTATAGCAAATATGAGGATTTAAGCATAGTTTTAATTTATGAAGTTCATAATTATTTGCTACTTTACCTTGAATTTTCATCGATGTTCTATGAAAATAGTCGAGAAAAAGCAGGGTAAACGCGCAAAGAATAAAGATTTAAACATAGTTTTGACTTGTGAGGTTTATTATTTTTCTAAAAATTATTTTATGATGTATCTTCATTGATGTTCAATGAAGATTTAAGCATTGCTTTGATTTGTAAAGTTCATAATTATTTGCTATCTTAGCTTTTAAAGACTACTTTATGATGAACCTTCATCATCATTTGGTGAAAATAGTTAATATTATTACATTAATTAAAGGGAAAACATTTCAAAAGGACAAAACTGGAATTTTATTTTTACAAATTTAGTAAAGTTCATAATCTATCTAGTACAGACATTGATAGACTTTTGTCGGTGTCTTTCAATATCCATGTCATTGATAGATTATGAAATTTTACTATATTTGTAAATATTTTTGTTCAATGTTATTTAAATAATTACACACGACCACTTTATGACAAATTGAAGAAAGAAGAACTAATAGACATTATAAAAAAAAAAAAATCTTTTGAATACTACTTTATTTTCTATACGGTTGGTTTTGGTATCTCTGTTTTTTATTTTTAAGGGTGTAATTACAATGTTTAACACTTTCACGGGAAAATAATCAAGTTATAACAACATTTAAAATAAATGTAAAATCGACACTCATTGATAGACTCCTATGAGTGATATGATATGGTCAATGTTAAGAGTTTGATTTAAATTTTGCTATATTTAGCATTATTTCTTTTTAAAATATTAATTTTAGTCTATATGTTTTCAACTTTTGTCCATGTTGGTCTTATTTTTAACTTTATATCATTTTGGTCTTTTACTCTTAAAAAGTAACCTTTTTATCTTCAATTTCATTTTCGAAAAAGAAAATATAGATTAATATTTATAAAATTTAATTTAAATTAATTAAAAACATCAAGTTGGATAGATTATAAGCTCAATATCAATATTAGTCCATGAGAACTAAACTCATGACATGACTCGTCCTAGAAGTAGGAATAGCGACATTATACTCTTTATATATATATAAGAAATAATATTAATATTGGTAGTTAGTCGGTGGTAAAATTGTAATCTAGTTCGTATAAATTCAGATCTTTAAGTCTTATTTTTTAAGTTTTTTTTTTTCAAATTATTTTTAGTAATTATAAAACTCTCGGGACCGTGGGGATGAGAATATTATAGGATTTGTCTTACCTGGCGAACATGGAACTGACTCTTCGAAGACGCCATAGACGAAGCATATTGAAGTATCCATAAGCCTGAAGCGAAGGAGGAAGAATAGCACGAGCCAATTCCGATGGAATAATCGACACAACATCCAAAACCAACCATGATTTCGCATATCTCAGAGCAATCAGCTTCCGATCATCCACAAGCAGGTATGTTGTTTTATCCAAATACGCCACAAAGAATGTCAAAACTATATCAATGGCGAAAAATCCATTCACAACATTGTCGATTACAGCAAGAACTCCCTTAGGCGAAGGTATGAACCCGAACTCAAACGGACAAACCCACGCGGTGTACAATACAAGAAATATCAAAAACGTTTCCCAAAGTCTGCCATTAAGTTCAATTCAATAATTAATGTAAGAAGAAGAAGAAGAAGAATGTAGTTAGAATTTGTAAGTAATTTAGAACCTGTAATTGTAATCGAATGGCGATATTGTATGACGACGGAGTTTGATTCTTCGGTTGCTTAGTCCATTGGCGCCTAGCGGCGGCAGAATTCCTCCGGTGAGACTGTACTGACTACCGTCGTCTCTCGCTAATTGCTCGATCTCTTGTTCTTGCTCTCTCCCGCACATTGATCTCCCTAATAATCCCTTCTTCTTCCACTTCTGTTTCGGCATTTTGAAGAAAATAATCAATCCCTAATTCCTAAGCCTTCTCTCGATTCAGTTCCTACAAACCTGAGCCTGCAATTAAATTAATCTCAGAATCACGATCACAACAATCTGAAGAAGAAGAGGAATAACGAGGTTAGATATTGTAAGAACCTGTAATTGTATACCGAATGGCGATACTATTCAACGACAGAGAGTTTGACTCTTCTCTCTATTTACAGATTCTTCATTTCAATAATCTCAACCAAATTCCTAAGCCATTAATCTGAGGCAGCCTGAATTCTCAATCCTCAATCCCAAATTATTCCTAACCCTTCCTCTCGATCACAGGTTCTTCAGTTCAATAATCCCCTACTCATCCGCCGGCCGTCTATTCAGTTCCTACAAATGTGAGGAGAAAAGTAGCCTTGGGCGCGCATTAGGGATTTCAGATGGAAGAAGTGAAAATTGGTTAGCTATAAATTGATGAGTAAGAATGAAGAATCCATGGATGAGCATGGCGATGGATGGAGGTAAGGAAGGATCGCCATTGATTGGATGTTGGGTCCTGTGGTTGGTTTGTGGAGAGCCATTATTAACCACCTGAACCTGAAGCATTGTTGTGTGCGTGGAAGTTATGGAAGTGACTTTCCATTTTCGATTAGACGTTGCTTTTAATAACATCATTTCTTCTTCTTCCTATTTTATTTTATTTTATTTATTTATTTTGAATATGCAATAATCGGTATCTCTTCACCACATAAAAATAAAATTAATTTGTGTGATTGAGAGATGAGGTGGCACTGGACGCACTCAAGTTTTTTCGGTTTGGAAATTATATTATTTTTTCTAAGAAGTTATTATGTTTATGAAATGTGGTGAGTTTTTTATCCTTTAGTTGCTTTTTTTTTTTCTTTTTTTTGTAAATAGTTTGAAAATTATATTATATTATTTTATTTTATTTAGTATTAAATATTAAAATTCTTGGTACTTATGTTTTGGTTGCCTCTTCGTTTGCTCCTTTTAAGTTACAACAAAGTTGATAGTAGTATTGGTCTATGAAAATTTATTATTATTTGAAAATTATGGAAATTTCAATTTTTAAAAAATATCGTGAATTGTTGTAACTATTTTCTGTATTTTCAAATTAAGAGGTCGTTTGGGGTGAATGTGTGGAGTTTCGTATGTATGCAGAGTTATTTAGTCTGAATTCATATGTTTGTGTTTCGGTTCAAAATTTAGTTCATATGTGAGTATATTGCAATTTTTTGAATTGTGCTTTTTGTAACTATTTTGTTTTTAATTTTTTTGTATTCAATAATTCCATCCATCCTTATTCGAATATAATATGGATTGCATTTTCTTTTTTGTTTTATAATTTTTCTTTTTTCTTTTTTTTTTGGTAACGAACAACTAACCCACCACACTTTCTCCACTAAAATAGATAAAATCAAATATAAAACGATCGAGAAATGAAAAGGTTTGATTCTTAACTTTCTTCCAAGAATTTCATTTTTTTTCTTCTTTTTATTGCTGTTATGTATTTTTTTTCTCTAACATTATTTCTTTTAATTGAATATACCTCGTCATTTTAGCCGCTCATAGAATGCCACCACAATTTTTTAACATTTCCACATTCAATTCCTCCAAATTTGGAGGATCATCAAATAACATAGGATCTCCATTTTCACTAGCTATTTCTTTCTAAAAAATGTTCTAAAAAGGCAAATCTTCATTCCATTGACATTTTTTTTTGTTATTTGTGCTTTTTGTTTCGTATTTAACTACATACATACTTTTACAATTTGTTAACACTAGTTTGATATGTGAATTCAACTAAATACAAATATAATAGGGCGTGGATATATATGTACACATATGTACGTGTATATATACATGTGTGTGTGTGTATATATATATATATATAATCATGACTAACAAAAAGTTAATTCATGCTTACAAAAGAATTATTGTTTTTTAAAGTAGTTAAGTTGGTTAATCATACCAAGTAAGCATGAACAATACATTTTTCTTGACTGTGTTGAGGTTGTTAAGAAGCAATTGATTTTTTTGGATGTTTGTGACAATAGGTCTGTAAGAATAACTCAATCATCATTAGACAATTTCTCAATATCAAATCACTATAAAAGACGGCTATTAAACATTATAAACTAATAATTTCAATTTGATATTTAAAAGAACTTTTCCAAATCAAAGTTAGCCGTGATAAACTTTCATCCTATTGAAATCTATCGTTAATAAACGTTGTTATATTTGTAATTTTTTAAAATTTTGCTATATTTGAATTTGATGGCTATATAACTTGATGGGCCTCTCATTGGGCCGTAACATAATGGGCCGATCCGTTTGAATATAATTTCGTATTCCGTCGTAAAATCTTACGAACAACTCGAACAGGCGATTCTTCAAGAAAACGGGAGAAAGCCGAAGTGGGCAGTGAGAAAAATCAGACAGCAAATTTTTTGGGGGAGGAAGAAAGGAGAGAGATCGAAATGGCGTCCTTTTTGCAGTCCTTCATTGATCCAAAGAAGAACTGGTTCGCTCGTCTACACATGAAAGCGCTCACCCAACGCCTCCGTAATTATGGTAATTGAAACCCTAATCGTTTCTTTTTCTACGGCTTTGATTTCGAATTTTGATCTGTTGGGAATTGATTTTGGGTTTTATTACTATGTTAGGTCTTCGATACGACGATCTGTATGATCCGTACTATGATATTGATGTGAAGGAGGCTTTGAATCGACTCCCGAGGGAGATTGTTGATGCACGCAATCAGCGTTTGAAGCGGGCCATGGACCTTTCCATGAAGCATCAGTACCTTCCTGATAATCTTCAGGTTTTCTTTTTACTATGGATGGTTATCTCCTCGTTAGATCGGTTTGAGCCTCGCTGAAAAAAAAAACAGAAATGTGTTGTATGTTTATCATTACTGAATATCTAAATGCTACGTTTTGTGGTCACGGAGTATTCAGTATTATTTCTGTATCCAACATGGTCGTTATATAATTGTTGAGCGTGCGCCATTCTCAAAATCTGGGATTTATTGGATAGTTAAGTTTCTATGTTTTCATGGTCACCGGGAATTTAGAAATAATTATATTGGGTTTAATTGTTTTCCCCCAACTAAGTACAGCATGCTGAAATCTAAACAGCAGTTAGATAGTTAATGGTTTGAATTTTTTTAACCTATTGGCAGGCCATGCAAACACCATTCAGGAGCTATCTCCAGGATATGCTGTCACTTGTAAGTCTTTCCATTATACCAGATCTACTGCTTTATTAATTAAAGTGAAAAAGAAAAGTGTGGTAAAAAAAAAAGTGAAAGAGAATGTCTGGCTGTGTTCATAGGAATAAAGCCGCTGCTCTATATCTTAGTGTCAGTCATGATACTTGAGTTTTGTATCTTATAATCTGTATTGGGGATTATTGATTTTGATATCATTTGCCATCTGTTAGATTATTATTCCAAAAAAGATACTATTTACCATCTGTTAGATTTGATGGTATTTTGCTACGTACTTGCATTGCAGTTGAATTGTTTATTTATTGTAGTTCTAATGATCTGGTTTCCCCTTTGAGGTTTCTCGTTCTGTCTGTGGTTGTCCTTTCCATGATTTCATGATCTAGATAGATATCAGCTTTTGGGTAATATGTATGAATCCTTGATATGTTTTCTTTTGAAGCAAATTCACGACCTTTGGTGGACTTTGTTTATGGTTGAATTCTTGATCTGTTCTGATTGTAACATTACGTGAGTCATGAGTGAAATTACTTTATCACGTGCAAATAAGTAAAATGTGTGCCAGTAATTAAAGTTTTGGTTTTACTGGTGAGTGGCGAGTATGGAAGGGAGGTTGGGATAAGAATTGGACTTTAGCTAGGTTGATGCTTTGATGACGGGTCCAAATTAGCCTGCTTCAATTCTTCTTATTGATGTGCTCGATTGCTTTATATTATGTCTGAGTTTAGGTTAATGAAATTTGCATTAGTGTAAGCTATGATGTAGCAGCAGCAGCAGCAAGTAGGGCAATATGTTTTCCTGCATTATTTGTGTACTACAACTCCTTTGATTTCTTGGAATACTTCTTAGTTTAGAATAAATTAAACAATCTAATTTAGGGTTTAGAGTAAATGATTTGCTAGACTGCTGTTATATAGCTTCTTTATCATTTTCCCTTTGAACTTTAGGGTAAATGATTTCGTTTAGCTAAATTAAACAATTTAATTTAGTATTAATCTTTTGTTGATATTTCTCTTTATTAAATGGAAGAAAGCTGAGTGAATGAACCTAAAGATTCTTTTTCCCCCCTCTTTGGGTATGTTTTGCAGGTAAAGAAGGAGAGAGCAGAACGTGAAGCATTGGGAGCATTGCCCCTTTACCAGCGCACCATTCCTTAAGCTATTCCTAATTTTCATAGTTATTTTTGGATGGAGTAAATGTCATTTAAGACACAGTTTCTTCCATATGTTGATGGATTGGAACATCTCTCCATCATTTGTTTGTTTCCAACTTTTGTATTTCATTATCAAAGTTTCATTCACCATCTGTTCGAGTCATATTTGATATATAATAAGTGTGAAACTTGTTTTATCATCTCGATTGGATTTAATATGAGATTTAGCCCCCTTCACGATTAGTCCTTTTTCTATAACTTTTGTTGGTCCCATTGTTTGTCTATATTCTTGTTACAAACTACAGTCTTGGCTTGGATTTTTAATATCATTTTTTGCTAGGGTTTTTAAATATTATGTATATGTAACGACATTGGAAAGCAAGTAGAATTTCTTGTCATAGTTTTTGGTGGGGTCAAAGAATTAATTGAGTCCACGTTTTCCCGAGACGTTGAACATCGGGTGGGTTGTACATTTTTGCCGCATTCAGGGCCCATTTCACGATTTCCAAATATTAAATGCCATGTGGTGGTTTTTTCCTGCAAATTTCGTCAGATTCCCCTTGTGACTTGGCTGTAAATAATGATGGCAGATAGGAACAACTCCAGCCTCTTCATTATTCTTCTTCTGAGTTCTCTTCCCCTTTGTTTCTTTTGACTTTTTGCTTCTTCTTGAATGATTCTATATAAGCCCACCGCATGTTTTTATTGCATTCCCTTGTGCGCTTCTATTTTGTGGTGATCCCCGATCCCCACTTATTTGCCCTGTAAAGTTGGACATTTTGATTATGCCTTCCTCTCTTTCCTTGCCTTTTCTATTTCAGCACTGAGGATGTCGCAATCTGAGAACTTTGGAAGAGTTGTACTAGTATATCATGATTAGAGTTGATTGGCATTGGAAAGAAATAATTAAATTTATATACTTTCAAACTTCTGAATGCAAAAGAAAAAAGAAAGGAAGGTTTCTATATACTTGTTCTTGCCTGAGCTCTAATATTTACTTTTTTTTAGTGTTTAGTTGTCTGTGTGTGGTGTGGGGGGGGGGGGGGGGGGGGGGGGGGGGGGGGGGGGGGGGGGGGGGGGGGGGGGGGGGGGGGGGGGGGGG
>JBBPDJ010000017.1:3039830-3087030 GCA_037974625.1 Cucumis cinereus
TTTTTTTGGGGTTTGGGTTTTTTTGTATACCCTCCCCCCCCCCCCCCCCCCCCCCCACCCAAATCAAGACCCAGGAAAAAGGATATTCTACTTTATGATTGATTGCTTTGTTTAGGGAGTAATCAACTATGTGGTTTGACTAGACTTGCTTGTTTTCAGCTACTTGGACTGATTCATACTACACGGTGATATTTATTTATATCTCCAGCCTGGTTCTTGGATGGTTGGATCATTTTCTGTCTTATGTTGAAAATTTCTTTAAGGACCAAAACAGGAATATACCTTACTCATACTTTGATATCATCAAATGATGTTTCCAAAAATCCAGCCACAAGTTAATTTTATCTCCTCCCTAGAAAATAGAGCTTCTAATTTATATTGCAGGTTAGAAATTGAAGTCATTTCTAAAACTTCTAGGCTTGTATTATCCATGCTTTTTTGGAATAATATTATTTGAGCATCATGTCAGTTGCATCTTTCCAGTCTTCTTCTTCCATGAGATCCATGAGCGTTGCAACTGCACATAAAACTATAACAGAGTGTTTAGCAGGCGCTCGGTCGGATGCTCACGAAGTTCAAGAAAAGGCTCTTCAAAACTTGGTCACCATTACTCAGGTTAGTCCTCTATGCAGGAACTTGCTTGTACAAGTAGATGGATCGATTTCAATTCTTATTGGTCTTTCTAAATCATCTTCCTCTACCATCCAATCTCTTTCATTGTCAATTCTCTTCAATCTCTCTCTAAACCATGACATGAAAAGGCTTCTTGCATCGATGGAAACCATCTACCATTTGAATACACTTATATCTCTAGGCTCTCCCGAAACTGTCAAATTATCGTCCTCATTGATTTGCAGCCTTGCAATGCTAGACAAAAACAAAGCTAAGTTTGGTGTAGCGGGGACAATACAACTATTGGTTAGAGCACTTTCAGTTCCGAATGTTCCTGCTGCCCATCACCTTCTCTGTTCCTTAGCTGAACTAGGCCAGTTTCATGGGAACTGCACTGTGGCAGTTCGATCGGGAGCCATCCAAGTTCTTATCAATGTAGTGGAGAGTACTAGCGGAGAGGATCTCGCTGGTACTGCTCTTGTTGTTCTCGGTCTCTTGGCTAGATTTGAGGAGGGGTTGAGAGCTTTAATAAATACCGATCGGATCGTAACTTCAATGGTTAATGTGTTGAAAGGAAGGTGTATGCTGAGTAAAGAAGGTGCAACCGAGATACTTTTGCGATTGTTTGACGAAAGCGAAGGTTGTTTAAGTGATGCTTTGAAGTTGCCAGAGTTTTTGGGTGTTGTTGCTGATCTTTCTGTGAGAGGATCAGCAAAAGCTAGAGAGAGAGCTAGTTTGGTCATGAATAAGATCATGAATAGTGACTTTGATACATATTCAAATGCTGATTCAGTGTATTCACAATGGTAGTGATGTTGATTATGGTCTCTCTAAGTTGGTGTTTGCTTCTTTAGTTTGCTAACTTAATTGCAATAATGCATTCCTCTTGAAGAGGTCTAAATATCATTTTATGGGAATGGCAAAATTTTGGTTTTTGATTACTAGTGGATTGTCCACATTTGAGACTTCCAAATATTCCATAAATTTGTTGAAACATGAAGTATATTATAATACAATAATATATAAGATTGTTTATATTTTTTAAGAAAAAATAATTATTACGCAATAATTTGTGATTGGGTACTCAAGAGGACTGCGATCAATCTGGGTGAACACTTAAACCAACCAAACTAAATAATGTGCAATTTTGTTATATTTGTAAATTTATTGATTCATTTTGTTATAGTTGAAAACAATGCAAATAATAATAATAATAATAAAGTTAAAATATTATTTTAAATCATATATTTTAAAATTTGTTTAATTTTAATTTATATACTTTCAATTGTCTAATTTTAGTTCATTCTTAAATCTTAAAATTAACTCTTAATGTTATGAGAAAAGTTCATTGTTGTCCCGTTTTGAAGTTAGAATGAAAAATACTCCAACTTTTCATATTTGCAATTGATCTTTGGTTGACATCATGGGTGAGTGAATTTATAGACATGTTCGTCTTTTCTTTTGTTCTTTTTTTCCTACTTTCTTCTTCTTCCTCTTCTTCTTTGGGGTTGTTTCTTGTTTCTTTTTTTTTCTTTGAAGGTATGTGCAAAGGTTTTTCTGTTTCGTTTTGGTTCTTTCTTTTCTCTGATGAGCGACTATGCCAGATCTGGTAGTGTTCTCCTAAACAATAGAAAAGCGAGACTAGGAGATAACGAGACAACGAAAAAGCAGGGAGCGAGACATGAAGACTAAGGAGAACATACTATGCGAGAGAAGGAAAGGATGTGAGGGAGCGAAGAATGAAGAGCGAGATGAACGATTTTTTCATGTGGTTTTGAAGAGGAAATGAATGACAAATCAATAATTTCACATATATACGACGTGAAAGAAAGGTCAATTAACCATAAAATTTTTAAAAATATTTTGCTATCTAATAAAATTATTCCTATAAATTGTGGAAACAAATTAAATATTGCACTCCCCTACATGAAACTTATTGTTATTATTTAGTAATTTAGAAATATATTGAAATTACGGACTAAACGTCACTTTAAATTCAACCATATTCATAGACCAAAATTCAAAAGTGTGTTTAAAAAGAGAAAAAAAAAAAAAAAAACGGAAGTGTTTGTTTACTTCAGCCTTAGGCGATTTTGCTCGAGTGCTAAAATTTCCAACTCTTTGCTTGATTTCGTTGATGTTCTCATCAATCTTGTAATTCCGGTTACCAATCCTCGAGTTCTTCTATTTGGATTTGCTCGAACAAGGATTTCAACAACCCAAATTCTCCATTTTTATTTCTGTAATGGTACACCCACCAACTGTTCGACAAAATGCTGCAATCAAGTTCCAGGCTATGGCAGCAGACTCACCATCGGCGGATAACATGCAATGCCATAGCTCGGAGTTCCACTAGGAAGTAATTTATGAAGTGACTTTCGAGTCATGATTATGGCGTATAATCATTTGCAGAGGCGGTTCTTCTTCTCTCGCTTAAAGCATCTCAATAACACAAGATGTGGAGCTTCGCAATCAAATTCTATGCTGTATCATTCTGCAGAGCACTCCTCCGCCGATCAACAGGTGTTACCGTCTGAATGGTACGAGAAGGCTTTTGGGAAGATAAAGAAATTGAGCTGTTCGTTGAGGAGTGTGGATTTGATCGATGGACGAGTTGTGAATGCTAGTGATGATTCGACCATTATCGATGAGCGTATTGAACAGAAAATGCGCACTTTCAAGTCCCTTGTAAGAATCTTGATTGGTTCACCATTGGCTCAGAGGAGCATAACAGAGACGGCTGGATCGAGTTCTATAAATTGTCAGCCTCACGCATGGTTCAGAAATTCAAGTGAACGAGAGGCTATGGTTGTTGATTCACTCACCAAGGTGAGCAACATCCTCGGGGTCTCAGCCCAACAAAGGAAACTGGTTCGCCACACCATATGCCCACAGGTTAGTTTAAGCTCAAAAGGAGAAAGTTTAGGAAATATTTAGCGTGGTATATGTATGCTTGTCGTTTTTCTCATATCTGAATTTGATTCGTGAAGTTAAATGCATGAACTGTTGATATCAATTATGTTCAATTGGGGTAACCTTACTTCCATTAGTTTCATAGAACAATCGCAGTGCTAGACCATAAAGGATTGTCCAAAATAAATGGCTAGTGTTTTAAAGTAGTGATATCACATTAAAATTACCTTCGCCATTAGTTTATCTTAAATTTTTGGGTCAATCGATGATTTAACATCTTATTATAGTAGGAGTTCATGTGTTCAAACCCTTACAATGTTATTTTCACCCCAAGTAATATTAATTTGTAGTTGTTTGGTCTTTCACATATTTCAAGGTCACAAATGAGGAGAAACGTTAGAGTATTGAAATAATATTGAATTGACCATCATCCTTTTAACTTAAGTTATTGGATGGATTGGTGATCTAATCGTTATAATTTTATCGTCGATGAGTGGTTGCTATGAAACTTGAATCCATGGGCTCAAAATCTCCAAACCCCTCAAGGCCAAGCCATGTTTTTTTTTTTTTGTTAATATTGGGATAAATCACTATGAAACCCAAATGTTATATTATTCTATGTTTGATGTTTAAAACAGGTTACACAGCATCACATTTGGACTGGTGCATTGGATCAAATGCTGAAAGAGTTAAATTTGGAGTTGCTTCCATTATCTCATCACTCAACCAACAAAGGGATCAAAATGGGACATCAGATAGTTTCAAGTTGCCTAAAGTTTTTGGATAATGCCACCAATTCAAATGCTCACTTCACTTCATGGATTCGACCAGCGCCATCAAAAACTGTTGTCAATTCATCTCCACCGCCAAGATGGGAAGACATGCTCGAGATGTTCACCGATCTGATCGGCTATCTGAAAGACGAGAAGTGTTTGGTCCATTATGTGACAAAGCTTGAGGTTATGAAAGAAGGGCTGTCCCAAATCAAAGATGTGTTGACTGATAAAAGCATTGGATTCAAAGAAGCCAATCATCAAGAAAGCTTGGTGCAAAAGAAGCTTTCAAAGACATTGGGCCACTCATCCAGGTGCTTGTTCACTCTTTTACTATACTATCTTTTTGGGCATTTTAGGGATATTGAAGTGGATTTTTGTGGTGGGTTGTTGAAGGGTGATGGGAATGACAAGTTTTTGTTGTTCATGGGGAGGGTTTTGAGCTCTGATGAAGATAAAATTGTTTGGAATGGGGTGAGGCAGCTTGATAGAGCAATGGGGATTTTTAAATTTGTTTGGGAAACAGCTGGAATGAAGGGAGAATTGGGACTGCAAGGCCATTTATTTTGTGTTGGGACTCAGGATAGGCAGCTTAGTTATAAAGGAAATGCTTATTTATTACATCAAATCAAATTATAACCATACGTCTTTCTTCCTTGTGTTTCCTATTGCCTTTAGTTTTTGCTCAAGAAAATTAATAAATGAACTCTCTTATTCATTTATGATTTATGTTCTTTATGTTTTTGGGTTAAACTATTTTTTATTAGTGCTCTCGATAGTAATGATTTCAATGATTTCAAGTAGAAGTAGTCCTATTAACTATCTAAGAGTTCGTGGGTTCAATTCATGGTGACCACCTACGTAAGAATTAATTTTATACTAGTTTTTTGGACACTCAAATGTTGTAGAGTCAGACGGTTTGTCTATTAGTCGAGGTGAGAATAAACTGACTCGAACACTTATAAATATTAAAAAAAATGATTTCAAACCAAACATACCATTTTCTAACTTAGTAATCTTATGTTCAATAAATCTCATAATTAGTCTTTTCCTTTAGTAGATGGTTAACTTAACTAAAATTTGAGACTTAACCCATTGTGTCTTTTATGGGATGAAAGTTATTATTAAAATGATATATTTATGATTCAATACAGTATTTTGATGTAGAAATAGTATTAATTAATGGAAAAAAATAAATATTATAATACTTTAACTCATCGATCAAGTCGTGTAATACATGCTCAAACAAATGTGTGTATGAAAAATTGACAGAAAAAACAAGTGACTAAAACACACAGTCATTATACATTAAGTATACTCATAGGGGTTCGAGCCTCAATGACATAGTATCAATACCATTAGTCTAATAGTAAATCTGGCTTCGAACCCCTTTAGGTTTAAGTTCTACTCCTTACTCTTTTTTTTTTTCAGATAATTTTTACTAAATTTAAAGACCTCTAAATAAAAATTTGAATTGTTGAATTTTAAATCTTATATTTTTAATAATTCTTATTAGAAAAAAAATTATCATCCATTTGTATTTTAACTCTAAAATTTGAAAATATATGTATTTTCTTTTCTAGAAAAAAAAAATGGTCATTTAAACAACAAAATTAAATATAAATAAATAAATAAACTTTCCGCGCGTGTTAGTAAACTGCGTCGTTTTGAAGAGAACTGGAAGGTTTATCATCTTGCCGTTTGGTATTGATCGAACAAAGTGTGTGTCTACATAAATCAACCGATGTTTCTTTCAGCACCGGTGACGGCACCGGAAGCTCTTCCAGGTTCGCCGTCGATTTCTGGCCGAGATAGCTTCTTCTTTCGACGCCGGCCTTTTCTATCCAATTTTACTCCTCTGCATCGTCCTCCGGTTTGTCACACTCTATCGCTCACATTTGCTCGCCGTCGGAACCAAAATTCATCAGTCAGTCCGTCTTCATCATCTTCGAAGAAAAAGAAGGTAGAGTTCTAGAAGATGTGGTGATCATATTTTACTAAATCTTTTATTGTTTCTGTTGCATTGGCATGAGCGTGGAATTAAGCTTATCCGAAACTTCAAAATTTGTATACTTTTCTTTTTGCAGAGAAATTTGATTCCGAAAGAAGCTAGGAACGAGGAGGAGGATGTAGAGGAGGATGCTCTTGAGTTGTTGTTTAGTCAACTGGAAGAAGATCTCAAGAATGACGCGTCTTCCTTGGATGAGGGTGAAGATGATGAATTTAGCGAAGAGGACCTTGCCAGACTTGAGCGCGAGCTAGGGTTAGCACTTGGCATCGATGTTGATGAAGAAGAAGAAGAAGATGATGATGATGAAGAAGAAGAAGAAGTTCTTGAAGATACTGAAGAAGAGGAAATGCCTGTAAAACTTAAGAACTGGCAACTTCGACGACTAGCCTCGGCTTTGAAGAAAGGCCGCCGTAAAACTAGCGTGAGTTTTTCAATCATTGAGCCTTTTATGCAATATCAGTCACCTGTGGTTTTTGTTGCCATTTGATTTGGGAACTAGAAAGCACAAAATCTTTTTGAATCACTTTGAATATTCTGACTGATATTAGATACATGATATCAAAGTATGAAACCACTAAAATTTCATTTGCGGAGACTCATCTATCGTATTAGATTGTGAGGTCGTCTCTCTATTTTATGAACATGGGCTCGTCAACATGTCCTTTAAGATGTGCCTCATTGGGTCCACGATTCTTAGGTTGGATCCCAATTTTTGTTTTTGGACCAAATGTTCGTTGGACTTCGTGGACTATGATATCATTTCAAATCATCGATTGTCCAAAAAACTTAAGTTAGTGAATGAAGGTAATTTAATATTATATCAATACTCTAACAATTTGATTTTATCATAATTAAAACCTCTTTGCATCAAATAGGGAGCTAAGAGTGAGGGAACATCAGGAGCGAGAGCAAGAAGGAGATGGTCAAATAGAGAGTGAGAGCGACAGGAGGGAATATAGGAAGCACTAGAGAGTGAGAGCAAGAGGGAAAAGGGCGCGAGCCTGAGAATAAAAAATTCCTTCGCTGACACTCGAAAAACTTATTTTGAGAAAGCAGTCAGATTTTATTTCCACCTATCTTTTTAGGTCATCCATACAAAAAAAAAAAAGGAAAAAACTCTATGTACTTTCTCAATCTATTGTTTACTTTACTGATGAAGACTCTTCCTAAATGCTAATGCAGTGTTTCCTTTGCAAGTTTATCTTGCTGAAGGCTAATGCATCCTTTACTTTGCAGATCAAGAGTCTTGCTGCTGAACTCTGTCTCGACAGGACCGTCGTTCTTGATTTGCTTCGCGAACCACCACCTAGTCTTCTGATGTTGAGTGCTAGTCTTCCAGACACTCCTACACCATCAATTCTAGAAACTAAAACTTTACAAACTACTGATGAAGAACCCCTAGTAGTAGACACTGCAGAAGAGGCGAAAGGGATGAAGGTGCCTGTTCATGTCATGCAACAGAGCTGGGCTGCTCGAAAGAGACTGAAGAAGGTTCAGATTGAAACTCTTGAAAGAGTTTATAGAAGAACAAAGCGGCCAACTGTAAGTATAGTTTCCTCCATTAGTTGTGCCTCGAAAAAAAGTTGATAAAATCTTTACATTTTGAGTATCTGATAAATTCCTGTGCCAGTTTTCTGGGAAAAAGTATAGGAATTTTGAATCTTGTGTTAGATCGCTTGGTATTGCTCCTCACATTGCCTTCAAAAAGTTTTGTTCAATGAACATGATTATCAAATATCATGGAGTGAGATGTTTGGGGTAACGAAATATCCTAAGATGCTAGTTGTGTTGGAAAATGGTTTACATTCTTTTATAAAAAATATTTCATTTTTTTAGTACATTTGGGTGTAGGGGATTCGAACCACAAACTCCAATAGTATGCTCAGTTTGGCATAAGAAACATTTCATTGGTAAATAAAACAGGGGAAACCCCACACTTGTAGGTGATCAAAACATAGATTCCTATTTGGAAACAAGATACGATAAACTAAAATGAGCAAATGGGTGCTTATTTTTACGTATTAAGCGATGGAAGGATGAGAAAGAATCTCTAAAAAGATGACCATTTGCACTTACTCCAAAGAGTTCAAAAAAAATCCAGAGTTCAAAATAATGCACGTGTAATGGCCGACCAAATATCTTTTTAAAACCACTTAAAGGATGACCCACCAGAAGGGATGCAAGGATATCATTAATGTTGTTAGGACACACAGGAGAACAACCAATGGTTTACATTTGTAGCTTGGATATGTATGTGTATCTGTGTAGATGAATGTAATCATTTAACTCAACTCTCTAAGGGCCGGTTTGGATTGACTTCTTAAAAAACTGTTTTTAGAACTCTTTATTAGGAATACCAAATCTTCTACAAGTTGAAGATCATGATAATGAACACCGATCGGTTCCTAGGGACAAATGCCTCAGCCCAGCCTTAGCTTGAAGATCATTGGCCTTCCCATTAAACATATTCCTTTTGTGTGCTCGTGAATATTTCAAAATCCTAATAAACTCATGAAAAACATAGGTTATGAGGGTAGACTTTAGCAGTATTGAGAACTTCGTATTCTATAGCATATTATTTCTTAACGGAACACGATTGTAGGAGTGGGGTGGGATGGAGAGGATCAAATTATCGAGCATCAAGATGGTCATAGGTCGAGCTCTACTTATACATCAAGTGTCATATTATTTTACCGTTGTCTAACGTTTTTCTTTTTTGCACAACCGATACAGAACGCGATGATTAGTAGCATCGTCCAAGTGACAAATCTGCCTCGCAAAAGAATAGTGAAATGGTTTGAAGATAAGCGAGTTGAAGATGGAGTTCCTGATCAACGCCTACCTTTTGATCGGTCTTCTCCTAAATCTGTTTAATCTTCTTCATCTACCAAACGCCTCAACGGTTAGCTTTTTCATCTACCAAGCAGTAGACTAAAATTTAAACTTTCTAAATAAAGAAACTAGATTTAATATATATATATTTGTGCTCAATAATATGTGGTGGAAAATTCAAACTTTTAAATTTTGGGTTGGTTGAGAAATCTAACTAAAGAGAAATCTGGATGTTTACATGTTTATAATAGGAAAATTATTGTAAATGATAAAATTGGTGAAAAATATTTACAAAATGTAGCAAAATTTTAGATTATGTCAATGAAAGACATTGACTATCAATGATAGATATGGATAGAGACTGATACAAATCTTATCGGTGGCTATCACTGTCTATCATTGATAGAATCTAAAATTTGCTATGTTTTGTAAATATTTTGGTTCATTTTTCTATATTTGAAAATGTACCTTTATAATACTTTTGGATAATAATAATTTCTTGGGACCTAATTTGTTGATCACACTGTTGCATGAGAAATTTTGGATCAATCCCCAATTGTCATACTATTTACCAAATTAATGACGAAAATGCAAATAATTGAATTTGGAACTAATTAAAAGAAGATATTTGTACCCAATTGATATTAAAACCATAAGTTAGCTAATCTCGATGACACCACATATTTTTATCATGACTGTTATATCAAGTTAGTTATTTTGGTCCAATTAAATATTATTGTTTGGGTAAAGTCCAAAATAGACTTAATTTAGCCTCAATGCTAAATAATGTCCAAATTTATATGGTTGGATCTGGTAGCTAGGTCCATGGCCCCTGGACCAAACAAGCCTAAGCTCATAAAGTCTACCTTGAGAACTCTATAAATAGATGAATTCTCTTCATTTATGGGGTCATTAAATTTTAGACCTAGAGAGAATTTTTCCAAACAATTAGAAGACTCTTCGACTTCAAGAACATCACGGCTTCACTCCATACATCACGCGTGTGCATTCAACTGAGAGAGAATTAGAGGATCAAGTACTAAATACCGAACCATATCACATCAAATAAACACAAACACAACATAAACATAAGTTTGACTCCATGAAATATGTTTCTTCGAAAACCTCGAGACACCAAATAATTTTACTAGTATGATCCATGTAATTGGTTACCAACCCTATAATGTTATGTGATTGACATTTTTACACTATATTTAATATATGTGAGAAATACTAGATTAGATGCTTCTATTGACCTATATTCATTGAATACAAAACACTTTTTTAGTATAAAGTTAATGAACCTTTAAATAAAAATGGTTCTATGTTGAACTTGCAACTAAATGCTCATTCAACTTTGAAATTGTTTCGTATGTTATTTTGATTGGTTAGTCATTATTTCAAATTTTATTTTTAAAATGACTTGTTTTCGAAATTAAGAAGTTCAAAGGTTAAACTATAGAAACCGCTTGTTAAATCGTTATTTCGTGGATTCATCCAGCTTAATTTTGTGGATGACTCTTTTTTATTATGTATTTTTTCAAAAAAAAAAAGTTAAAACAAATAACTATTTTTGTTACTGGTTTCGATGCAAATGTGAATATGTAAAGTAACATATCAACGTAAGCAAAAACACTCTTGATCCCTAAGATGTTTCACAGAAGTAATAATTTGGTTTATGAACTTTAGTCGACAGTGATTAGTCTCTTTTTTCAAAATTTTGTAGAATTTAATGAAAAAATCATACATGTATATTGATAAACTAGTCTAACTTATATTACAAGTCAAAAAGTTGATATTTAATTTTGATAAAAACTTTCCCGATAAGTACTAAGTTGTAATAAATTTTAAAATATAGAAACTAAATTATTATTTATAAACTAAATTGTTACAAATTTAAAAGTATAAAAATCGAATTCTTAATAGATTATAGTTGAAATGCTAAATTGCAACTATTATAACCGTTTAGGCGACAAATGTGCCTTTTAATCTAGATCTTACTTAATGGAAACATGAACATGTATTGAAACTACACATATTTGTTACTTGGTGCGCTCAATCTCGATACTATTTTTAGTTTTACAAATATCAATTTATATCATAAACTTTAAAAATTGTATCAATTTAAACTTAAAACTAATTTTTGCATCTGTTTAAATCTTAAATTTCGTAAGTGTATCAATTTGAATCTCAAATTTTTATAAGTGTGTCAACTTAAACCATCTTTTATGTTTTATTTAAATACACTCATGAAAGTTCAGAGTTTAAATGAAAATATTTATGAAAGTTCAAGATTTAAATTGATATAATTATTAGTTTTGGGTTTAAATTGACACATCCCTAAAATTCAAAGTTCGAATTGATACAATTACTAGAGCGCACTTGGATTGACTTTCTAAATGTTTATAAACATTTTTTTTTGCACTTACAAACATTTTTTAAATACTTAGGTGACTTTTGGGCAAGGACTATGAAATACTATAATAACCAACTCTAGTTACAACAAATACTATTTAAAAGTTATCATTTATCTACAGTAACCATTATTTCAAAACCTTCAGTTTGCTATAGTATTTATTATTTGCTACAATTTTTACTATTTGATATTCATTGTTTTTTTATTATTTGTTACAACGTCTACTATTTCTTTCTCAAATTAAATTAAGTTATACTTCAAACATAAATTATTATAATCCAACTATAATAACCTACGATTAAATAACTCACTTGTTACCAAAACGTCCTTTTAGAAAGTTAATCCAAATATGTAATCAATTTATAATTTAAATTGATATAACCTAGAAAGTTTGTGTATAAATTAATACTTGTGCCTTTTTTCCTTTCAACGATGTATGGATGTGCGATCTCAAAATCTAATCGGACGGCTCTAACATACTCCACGCTACCATTTTTACAACCTTTGATTGATCTCACTTTGTATAGCTTATCTTCATCCACGTTGGTCTTTCTCAACCGTCAGATTTATAAAGAAAATGAACGGCCAGATTTAACCAAAAGCAACCTCCTCTCATATAAAGGTACTATTGCCAAACTTATCCCGCTCTTTTTTCAGTGCTCCATTTCCTTTTAACCAGCGTTTTCCAATTTTTCTATCTCACATCAATCTTTTCGGTGTTAATTATTCGCCGGCGTAATGCAGGGAGCCGCCGCCACTGCCGTCAGTCGTATGCGCTCGAGTAGTGAAAAATCGTCAAGCTTGGCTTTTCAACTTGATGTTAAAGAAGGTTTGGTTTGAATTTCTTTCGTTTTCTTTACGATCTCTGGTGGAAATATAGAACGTGAAGTAGTGCAGCTGGTTGTCAATAGGAAAAGTTCTTTTCCTTGTTCTTTTGATTGATCGGAGACGAGTTTATTTTCAAATTCAAATCACTGTTTCATTTTATCATCGTCCCTTTTACTATCTTTTTCCACGGCGAAATTGCTAGCGGCTCTGTATTCGATTGAAACATATTCTCCTAACCTAATTTCGTAACAATATGACAATTTCTTCTCTGCCATTATCCTTCTTCGTTCAAGCTCGTGATAAAATTGTTGACGTAGATCCGTATGCATAATTACTAATAATAAATTTCTGGAATCGCATCCTGATTTTGTTCGTTTGCTGGAGAATTACGTTATATGTATTGTTTCTTTCTTTACCGCAGATATAGGAGCGGAGAGTGACGAGGAGGAGATAAGCAGAGTTCCGCAGATCTGCGGCAACTCCGGCTCCGCCATCGGCATTTCAGCGTCAGGTAAAGCGCCTGCATCAGATAGCGTAAAGAGCAGAGGACGAAGTGCGGCTGAGAAAGAAAGCAGAAGGCTGAAGAGGTAAGATTCCAGGTCTAGAATAAGGTCAAAAAGTAGCGTATAATTGCCAATTTCTTCTGTCGTATCGTATGTGGAGGAAATACTGGTAGGTGAATGCCATTTTCGTGTCTTGAAGATTGTTAAGGAACAGAGTTTCAGCACAACAAGCAAGGGAAAGGAAAAAGGCGTATTTAAGCGAGTTGGAAAAAAGAGCAACAAATTTGGAGAAAAGGAACTCGGAGCTTGAAGAGAAGTTGTCCACGTTACAGAATGAGAATCAAATGCTTAGACACGTACGTCAAACTAAACCCTCTCAGTTAGCTATATTCAACCATAACTATGAATGTGTCTGTAACCACTTAAACTTAGGTTCAAGTTACCCTCCTTAGATTGAAAACATCCTATCAAAATTTTCACCAATTTGTTGAGCTAAACTACTCAGAAAGTTGGTTAAATTACTGAACAAAAATTATTTCAAACTTTTACTAACGCCAATTTAATTTAGTCTCCTAACTTTGATATTCTTATTAAGTTTATCAATTTATTAGGTGTTAAATAGTAGCGCTTAGGTCATCGTTCTATTAAACCTAAAATTAAATTTATATTTATTAGATGGATTATTATAGTTGAATTTTTAATTTATATTTAATAGATGAATTATTTTCGTTGAATTTTAAATTTGCCAGACCTTTGTCTGTTAGTTTTATAGGTATCTATGGATTTGGTGTTTAGCAAGAGTCTTGGCTTTTTATTAGATCTCATGACTTTAAGGGAATATGATAAAAACTTATCATACATAAAAGTTCAAAGTTCAAAGTAACTAAAATTGTTTTGAAAACCTAATGAATGAACTTTCAAAACTATTAAATTCAAAAAGAATTCATTAAACTTTTATTAAAAATTTTGCTTACAATAATGAGATGGGCCATCATCGACTTCATAGTGTGTGCCCTTAGCTCACTTTGGTTTTTATATCTATCCAATGAGGATATAAACATTGGGTGATGACATTTATTAGATAAATTATTGTGTGGTTGGCCCACCCCTTATATCGCCTCTGTCCCATTTATTAAGCACTACGAAATTATGCATTTTCTAATTTAACCGTATCTCAATATTTGTATTTTAAACGATAAAATTGTTAAAAATATTAATAAAATACAATAAAATGTTAGATTCTATCGTAATAAACATGGATAGACACGAATAGATATGTAATTTAATATATTTTATAAATATTTTAATTTATTTTGTTATATTTAAAAAATTATTATATATATTTGTCTGTTACCATGTATATATTTCTTTCTTTCTTTTTTTTTAGTATCTGTTTTATATTTCTTTGAGTATATTAAATTATATTTAAAATGTCTCATGTATGATCTAGTTAATAAATAATGGTAAGTGTATGATTAATTATATGATGTAAACTTTATAAATCATTTCTGTTTTGGTTACTTTTAATGATTAAATGATAAGTTTCTAAGTATTTAAGTAAGTGTTGAAAAAAATTTGTTTATAAACGTTTAGAAAGTGAATTTAAATGGATTCTTATTTTGTTTTACTAGATAATCTTGACTTTGAATAATACGTGGAATAACCCTTTAAATTCATTTGTTAATGATTATTATACAGATACTAAAGAACACAACCACCACCAAGAGAAGTGATGGCGACCCTGCTAAATGCTAATGGAAGCCAATCGACATAGCTGGTATGGCAAAGTAAATTAATTATAGTATTAGTATGTGTACATAATAACCATGTCGACTCGAAATGAAATTAAACGAATAATTAAGTATGGGGTAGGCTTTAATTTCATGTGGGGATAAATTATTTAACATGACTAACACAATATTTGATACTTTTATATAATCATTTGATGTATGATAAAAGAAAATGGAAATTTCTCGTTAGGTTTTAAAAGCAATTTTGATCCTTGAACTTTTACATGGTAGTTGTTTAGTCTATGAAACTTAGTTGCTAACTATTTAATCCTTGTACTTTGAACTATTAGTCTTTTTTCATTAGGGATTAAATTGTTTCAAATTATTAAGGGGGTGTTTGGCTTGTAGAGTTGGAAATTATTATAGGAGGGGAGAGAGTGAGAGACTTGAATAACGAGATGAGAAATAAGTGGGTTCAATAGCCACCATTTCTAATTAACCCAACTTGGGTGGTTAAATGACCCCCTAAGTCTACATGAACTATATTGTTTATTTTAGTTCCATGACTAAATTGTTACAAATTTGTTAATACGTGTCTATCTAGTCACTACCTCTAGTTTGGGAACTAATTACAATAAATTTTGCCATGTGACCTCTTAAAGATAATCGAATGATTATTACTTTGTTATTATGTAAAGAAGATGAGATGCATGAAAGGTGTTGCATAGACTACATCTAATATTATCGTTAATTGATAATAAATGTGACGGTGATGTATTTTACATCAGGCCTTTTAGCAATACAATCTATCATTGAAACAATATATCATTATTGCTGAAAGACCTAATGTATATAAATAATATATTAGCAATACAGTTTATCATTAACATACATAGTATAATTCATATTGGTTTTTAGTACAACATTGCTTATAATTGATCATTTTAGGTATAAATGTATAGTTTGTTAATTTCCTAAGTTAATAATCAGTGACATAATTTGAGTTAGGTATCTTTTAATTGTTGGTGGCACATTATTATCAACAATGTTGAATTAGATATTGAGTGTTTATATGGAAAAACTTCTCAATCTTTTCAACCTTGAAAGTTGAAACCAATCAATGAAATGCCTAACTTTAGCGTTTCTAAAAGAGGCGAAGAAAAAACTCAATCGGGTTAATTTCAATTGTTTATGAGGTAGATATATTTTTTTCGGTAAATATCAATTTATATCCTTAAATTTTGGAATTATACATATTTAAACCTTAAACTAATAATTGTAACAATTTAAATTATGAACTTTAGGAGTTGTATTAATTTAAATCTTAAATTAATACTTGTATCCATTTAAACTTTAAACTTTCATAAATGCATCAATTTAAACTTTGAATTTATATTCATGTATCGATTTCAATCCTTAACTCTCAAAAGTGTGTTCAAGTAAAACATAATTGAGAGTTCAAATTGATATATTTATATAAGTTGATTGTCTAAATTGATTCATTTGTAAACGTTTAGAATTTAAATTGATACAACTTCCAAAGTTCATGATTTAAATTGACACAATTATTAGTTTAAGATTTAAATCAATACAAACCCTAAAATTTAGAGGTATGAATTGATTTTTACCATTTTTTTCTATTAAATGTTAGATATTTGGATTATCTATCAAACATGAGTATGTGAAATTGAGTTTGTAAGGAAGAATTATCTTTCTTTTTTGTAATTGGTTTTTTCTAATCATACAAGGTAAACCAGAATTCAGTCATGTTATAGTTACATATTTTCATTTTTATTAAACAATGATTTTCACTCGAGAATGTGATAGATGAATAATCTCTTTCGTGGGATGCCAAACAAAATATAACTAATTTGAATTCTATAAGGTTTTTAATATAATAAAAAATTACGAGCAACCAAATGGAACATTAGTATATATTTTCTAAATCATCATTTATCACCATTGAGTAAGAATCATAAACGTGACAAAAAAAATAGGAAATAATAACCAACGTAACAAATAAGCATCTAATATAATAATGTTGTAGTTAATTATGCATGGTAATTCTATAATAGTTGAAAACGTCAACTATTATAATTTGCATCCCAACCATAAAATAAGCTATCTACTCGAAGTTGGTAGTTAAAGTCATTTAGAACATGAACATTGAAGTTTAATTTCAAACACCCTTAGTTATTATTATTTTTGCATTGTATTTAAATTTCACCTTAAATAATTAGTATTCAAATTTAATTAAAAGAATGCTCACCTAAAAAATAAATGCTCTCCAACGTTTTCAACCATATCTCGTTCTACTTCTACCTACTAATTTATAGGTTCATTTTTAAATATAGTAAAATAAAATAAACTATTTATAAAAGATAACAAAATATTAGAGTCTATCTATAATAAAACTCGATAAATTATGATATTTTGATATATTTTTTATTTTTAGAATATTTATCATCTAAAAAATAAAAGAAATTTTATGGATGGAAAAAAAATTAAAATTATTCACAAAAGATATATAAAAAAACTTAAACAGATTTTTAAATAAATTTCACTATAATATAAATAGTTTCAATTGTTTTTGATATTTTTAAAAAAATGTCCTTTAAAATAACTTCTCTAACTTTTATTCAATTTATTTTAAGTACTTATTTCTGACAAAATGAAATTCGGAATAAAAGGCCAAGGGCGGGGCACGGAAGGGCGATGATAAAATCCCCATAAATACGGTTTCACCGCCAATAAAAACTCGCCACGTCAATTCACAACCAAACACAACGGTCGATCAAGAGTCAAATTTTGGTCAAACCTCTCAATCTTTGTTTTCTTCTATTTCTTTCTAAATTTTTTTCTGGGTTCTCAAAAAAGAAAAAAAAGAAAAAAGAAAGTCCGATTTAGAGTTATATCCATCGCGATCTGACTAGTTCACACTCTCATGCTCCCGCCATTTCCTTTGCGCTCCACGGATCCGGTAAACTTTTCCTTCTCTCAACTCTCTTCGCTTCTTCAATTGCTCTTCCGATTCGTAATCTTGACGTTTCCACCAGATCCATTCCCTAATTTTTCCATTAATTATTTCCGCCATTTCCGTTAATTGCTCTTGCGTGCAAATCGATGGATTTAGATTTGAAATTAGTTCGATCTTTATTTCTTCTTCTGTTTTTTGTATAATTTGAATTCTCAACGAGCTGCTTGTAGATGTGTTTTTTTTTTCTTTTCTGTGCTATATCTTCTTTCGGATTTTTGGTGGTTTAGTTGCGAAGAGTTGGAAGTTGAATGCATTCGTGGTTTAGATGTCGTTATTTAATTGCGTTTGTTGCTGTTTCTATGCATTTTTATGTGTGGCGGTTTACTGAGGAATTGAGTAACTATGGGGAGTTCATTTACTCTGGTCCTACCACTCTTAAATGTTTCATTTTTTTTTTTTTTGGGCTGAAGTGGATCTAAATCCAACCAAGTGGTTTTTGTTTCTCATGTCCAAGCAACTAGAAAATACATTGAATTCCTGTTGCATTTCATCATGAAAAGAAGTAGAGTGTCATGATTATCAATTGGAATTAGAATTTATTGATGTTTTGTGTTTGGGGAAGAGTGGATTTTGAGTTGGATTATTGATTTTGTGGTGTTTTGTGTAGGATTTGAAACATATATTTATGGGAGCTTTGTAGAGAGCTTTTGGACCGGGTAGTCTGACCCAACAATGCAAGACCTTAGAGCTAAAATCAGAATTGCTGTTCTTATAGCTGTGACCGTATGGATCAGCCTTGCTGCTACGTATGGAATTTTAAAACCAATTTCTAATGGTTGTATTATGACATACATGTATCCGACATATATTCCAATTTCTTCACCTGTGGGCTTATCGTCAGAAAAATATGGGGTGTATTTATATCATGAAGGATGGAAAAAGATTGATTTCAAGGAACATCTTAAGAAACTTAATGGAGTTCCAGTTCTTTTCATTCCAGGAAATGGAGGTAGCTACAAGCAGGCAAGGTCTTCTTCTTCCTTTTCTGCATCTTCCTCTTCTTTTATGATATAGATTTTTCTGACATTTTATCCCTTATGTATTTGATAGTCAGGAATTAATTATAAGTCTCATTTTTTTTTTCTAATCTGTAAATGGTAATAATTTTCTTTTGGAAGTTTTTTTTATTACAGGTGCGATCCTTGGCAGCTGAGTCTGATAGGGCTTACCAAGGAGGCCCTCTCGAGCAAACTTTTTATCAGGAGGCTTCCATAGGCAAGGTGGAGGGCGAGGCAGACACTAAGTTGGTTGACTTTCAGTTGCCAGATCACTACACTCGTAGGTTGGATTGGTTTGCAGTGGATCTTGAAGGGGAACATTCTGCAATGGATGGTGGTATACTTGAAGAACATGCAGAATATGTAGTACACACCATCCACAGGGTATTTACTCTTAAAGTTTTGTTATGTCTAACAGATTACAGCATTCCAAGATTTTTTCCTCTTTTCCATCATACTAAAATGGGAGGGGAGGGGTGGGTGCATGGATGTGTTATATGGTAGGAAGAAGTATTGTTCTATTATTCACTCATTGGTCATTAGCATGCTCATCATCGATGGCACTCATTTGTTCTTTTCCGGGCTTCTCTATCCATTCCAGAAAATTTGGTTGGAAAAGGGACAATGGATCTTTTAAAATAATGTAAGTGGTGGAGATAGTCTCAAATGGAATGTATCAGCTTCTCTATAGAATATTTCGGATTTTTAAATTTAGCTTGCTGGATTTTGTCGTGCAGTCATCATAATTGACTTTAATCCAGATATTAGCTCATTCCTGTCAATTCCTTTATGCAAGAATAATGCAAATAATATTTTTTTTCCTGTTGATTTCTATTTTTCTATGTGATGGTTTTGTGTTGTGGATTTGTGCAGTGAGTCTTTTGTTAAATTCTCCACTTGGTTACCAATCTACCTTGTTATGTGTGCAGATCTTAGATCAATATAAAGAATCTTTTGATGCCCGAGCTAAAGAAGGTGCTGCTAACTCTGCAAGTTTACCTAGAAGTGTGATATTGGTTGGTCATTCGATGGGCGGGTTTGTTGCTAGAGCTGCAGTCGTGCATCCAAGACTTAGAAAATCAGCCGTTGAAACAGTTCTTACTCTTTCTAGCCCTCATCAGTAAGTTACACTTACATAATGCTGAGAGCATTTTGTGTTTGTTAATTTTGTGCTTCATCTGGTTTTCACATATTTTTCAGATCACCTCCTTTAGCACTGCAACCATCTTTGGGTCGGTACTTTACTCGTGTAAATCAGGAATGGAGGAAGGGCTATGAGGTTCAATTAACTCGAAGTGGGTATTTTGCATCTGATCCTCCACTGTCACACGTTGTGGTAGTTTCAATTTCCGGGGGTTATCATGATTACCAGGTATATTTGCAGCCGATTAATGCATTGTGGGAACTTTTTCTTGATGAAACTACAATTTGGTCTTTTAGGTTCTATGGAAAAGACAACATTTTTTTCTCATGCATATTTGGTTTGAATATTCATTAAAAAAAATGCATGTTTGGCTTAAATACATAGAATCTATCATTATTTTTTCTTTATTCAATGCATGTTGATCTATCCTGTCTACAGGTAAGGTCAAAGTTAGAATCCCTGGATGGGATTGTTCCTCCTACACATGGCTTTATGATCAGCAGTACAGGTGTTAAAAATGTGTGGTTATCAATGGAACATCAGGCGATTTTGTGGTGTAATCAACTAGTTATACAGGTGAGTGAAATTTCTATTCGAGTTTGAAACTTTGGAACAGTATAAGCTGTCTTTAAATTGTACTGAAAGTTTTCTTTCTTGTCTAGGTGTCACACACCCTTCTTAGTTTGGTAGACTCTAGTACGGGCCAACCATTTTCAGCCACTCGAAAAAGACTCACTGTATTGACAAGAATGCTTCACAGTGGAATACCACAGAGTTTAAATTGGAGGACCCAGTCACACACTTCTCAACAAATTGCTCATTTTCCTGCTAAAAACGTGGAAGATGCATCTGGTAGTTTGTCATATTGTTTTTGTGTTTGCACATTGATGTTGATGCTTGTTATTCCTTATAACATTCTATTCCAATGCATGTATCAAATTATTAGTTATTGCATGTATCAAGATAGTGTTTGGGAAAAAGAAAACATAGTTCACTCTCCATTGCCTTCAATTCATGGATCTAAGTAGTTGAGCTCTAGACTTTTGTAGGCAAGAGGTTTTATCTTGGTCTTGTCTATAAGAATTTTTATCTTGGATAGGATCTGTGGTTATAAATTAGAAGACAGAATCAGGATCAACGTTTCATGAATTCATTAGCTTTTCTTTGAAGTTTCAATATTCACAAAAAGTTGTCTAATACAACCTCTGTATTTAGAATAATAATTGCAATCACGATATATTGCAGGATCTGTGGTTTTATCTTCATATGCTTGTCCCAAAAACGTCCATTGGAGTGATGATGGCCTGGAAAGGGACCTATATATTCAAACGAGTACTGTCACTGTTTTAGCCATGGATGGTCGCAGGCGGTGGTTGGATTTGGAGAAACTGGTTAGCTTCAGTTATAATTACATCTTCAATCTTGAGAATTTTTACTCAACATGTTATTATTTTATTTCTTGCATGAAATCATATATTTCCTGATGTGAGGTCAGTCCTACAAGGCATTAGTTACTAAACCCTATAAGAGTAAATTTCATACATCAATGAAATTTGTTTCTTATAATTTGGAAAAAACCCTTATAAGATGAAGCATTGGAATGTAGTTTAACCAACTTTGTTGACTTTGCTATCGCTCAATACGATTAAGTTTGAGGCTTTCCCTCCCTTCTAAATCTCATTTAAGTTAACCCTAATTTGCCAATCTTCCCTCCCATTAGTTTGATGATATTTATTATTGGTTTTACGTTATTCCTTGGGTACAGGTTCTAAACTTTTGTTCTCTGTAGGGGTCAAGTGGCAAAAGCCACTTTATATTTGTAACAAATCTGTTACCATGTTCTGGGGTCAGGCTTCATCTTTGGCCTGAAAAGGGAAAGTCTGCTAGCTTACCTTTAAGTAAAAGGGTTCTTGAAGTGACCTCAAAGATGGTGCAAATTCCTTCAGGACCAGCACCGCGACAGGTACTAGTTTTGTTTATACAGTGGATCTTTCTCTTCTTTGACATCTTTGTACTCGTGGGCTAGACATATGACTGTTTAGGATTTTATTCTTCCATTGATCTGTGCTATGCTTGTTAGATTGAACCTGGGAGTCAGACTGAACAAGCTCCTCCTTCTGCTGTATTGATGTTGGGACCTGAGGATATGCATGGCTTCAAATTTATTACAATTTCTGTTGCACCTC
This sequence comes from Cucumis cinereus, assembly GCA_037974625.1. Classification (NCBI taxonomy): domain Eukaryota; kingdom Viridiplantae; phylum Streptophyta; class Magnoliopsida; order Cucurbitales; family Cucurbitaceae; genus Cucumis; species Cucumis cinereus. The sequence goes on from JBBPDJ010000017.1 coordinate 3,061,814, forward strand.
GACCGGTATTGATCTTCATTCTTCACTCAGTCATTTAGGTTTATCATTTCTACTTCCATAAAAAGAATAGACGCCTAGTCTTATAAAAGAAGATTAGTCTTTAAGATTTTCCCTCTAGCTACAATAAGCTTCTGAATTGTTTTTTTCGCCAGATTTCTTTTTCCTTTCTCATAGATTAAGGTTGGATTGCTTACAACCTAACAAATTGGTTTCTTCTTTGCACAATTTTATGGCGTGTGAATTGTAATTTTCTTTTTCTACTTTTCTTTTTTGTAAATAAGCAAAATTAGCTTATTTATTTATTTTTAAAGAGCATTGTGTAAAAATTAATGTATGTATTGTAACTATTTTGGTGGTCAGACTGTTTCAGGCAGACCTCCACCTGCAGTTTCCATGGCAGTTGGGCAATTCTTTAATCCTGATGCAGGGAGGGTTAAAATCTCGCTTTGGTCGATGCTTCTTTCCAAGTACTATACTGATGTAAATACCTCACGAAATGCTTTCTTTAAGTGCTCCAATCACTCAGTATCAACTTGATGGCTAGACTATTTTAAAATTAATTGTGCTGTAGGACATATTTGTGAAGGAGGATCATTCTCTAGTGTTGAATTTATCATTCCCCATTAGCTTAGGACTTCTACCAGTTACCTTGCAACTTGAAACAACTGGGTGTGGGATTAAGAGTTCTGGTTTTTCAGATGATGAAGCTGAAGATATCGAAAACAATAGTAAGTTCCATACTTTCTTGCATATATTATGACTTATGCCATATTTTTTACGTATCAATACAAACATTTATATTCTAAATCTAGACATGGATTTCTTCATTCCTTCCATTTTATTTTCAGACATTTACATGAGTACATCTTTCTATAACTCTTATAATCTCTTCTCTTTTGATCAACTGGAGAACACGTTTGTAGCTCATGGTTCTTTTGCCCTTCTTTTGTAAATTTTATACATCAACGAAATTTGTGCTTATCAATTTTTTTGAACATGAGCGGATTTCGCATTGAATAAATGAAAAAAAACTAATGCTCAAAGATACAAACTCCATAAGAGAGTGAAAAAATATTAGAACGGACTAAGAAAATCAACAGAGACCCAACAAAAAACAAAATACAGAAAAGATTGTAAATTTCTTCCTTCGTTTTTCTATTTCAATAAATGATATGTTATGTCATCCTACATTGCTCAACTAGTACAGACATATGTCCTCAACCAAAAAGGTCAGTGTTCGAATCTTCCACCCCACTTGTTTTTTGGATAAGAAACATTGAGAGCATTTCGTTGATAAAATCAAATTACAGAAAGGTCGATGAAATGCTTTTGTAGTCTTATTTGATAAATAAATGAGCAAGAAAACCTCCAAAATGATCTTTTCTTGCTCATTTGGCTTTTGCCTGCTCTAGCCTTGTACACTCATTTGAAAGAACAAAAAAGTTTCCCAAGTGTTTTCAGCAGTCTCGATTGAGAAAACAAATGAAAAGAAAAGGATGGGAGCAAACTGACATTTGATCGAAAGATCTCTAATTATTCCTCAATTTGCTGTGTTAATAGTTCAAATTTCATCAATATACACTTCATATACATATCATCTGTGAACATTATGGAGCACAAGTTTCCTGACTATGTTTAGGGTTTAAACTTTGGCAGTGCTCATGTCATCATCTTCAAACTTCTGTTAGGTGTTTTATTTCGCTAAAAGTGTAAGCATAAAATGTTTATAGTTTATCTACCAAGTACCAACCATCTTTATGCTCCTTTGCGACCCACCATGGACTTGTGAATAGAAATCCCTATTGTTGAGAGTTGGGACAATGCTTACATGACATTTTCATGTCATTATTCATCCACACTGTTCCACTTTTTTGGTAATCCAGGGCTGTGCAGACTGCGTTGTTTTCCCCCTGTAGCACTCGCTTGGGATGAGATATCTGGTCTTCATATTTTCCCAAATCTTCAGAGTGAGACAATTCTTGTTGATTCTGCACCAGCACTCTGGAGTTCTAGCGCCGGATCTGAGAAAACAACCGTTCTATTGTTGGTATGAACTTTCTTCCATTATTCTTCTTTTATTTGTCCTTATGTAATAAAAATCAGAAATGTTGATCTTGTTAACTCTTTTCATCTCTACAGGTAGATCCTCACTGTTCATACAAAACAAGCATTGTTGTCTCTCTCAGTGCAGCTGCCGGCAGATTTTTGCTTTTATATAATTCACAGGTAACAGGCTTGTTAATACCCTAAATTTATACTTGCTTATTTCTTTAGCCACTTCACATTATTCCCCGGTGAAAGAAGAGTCCACCATATTTTTTATTTTATTTTATGCTCGATTTTTTTCTCCCCACTTTGGATACAAAACCAAACTTTCTCATGAAAGGATATACAAAGACGATAATGAGCCCAAAAAATAAGAAAACCCCACGCTCAATAGATTAGCTACCGTTAAACCTCTTGAAGCATATGTTTGTGTTGCCCCTACATTTTTTATTTGAGTTTTGTGATGACTCATCAAGCCTTTGCTATTTGCTAGGTGTCGAACGGCACTCTTGTGTCAGCTAGCTTAAATTAAATATTCAGGTTTATTTCTGAATATAGCAATGCTGAATACCAATCTTGATTTTCCGTTATGCTTTTCAGATGCTTCTCTTCTAGTATTCTTCCTCCCTTTTGAGTTTATGATACACTTTTGAGCCTTTTTCTCTCTCATTCTCTCACATGCATGCATTCAATATATCTTAATTATACCAAGTATGTTTAAAAATCTCATGTTATGCATTGTTTTCTTGCAGATAGTTGGTTTTTGTATTGTTGTTATTTTTTTTGCACTGATGCGGCAAGCGCAAGCATGGAATCATGATTTTCCCGTACCCTCAATGCTGGCAGCTGTAGAGTCCAACTTGAGAATACCATTCCCATTTTTTTACTTGGTCATTGTACCTATTTTACTATCTTTGTTCCTATCACTTTTAACTTCTCAACCATTACCTCCTTTGACTATCTTCACTACAGTCTCGGTGGTCTGTTATTCATTTGCAAATGCTACTGTCATTACTGTGATTTTGGTATCCCAGCTGATTTTCTACCTGATGGCGGTTGTGCATGTTTTCATCAAGACAAGGTCAGATTTTTACTCCGATTTACAATTCACAGAACTGGAATACTAATTGAATAATATCTTAAGCATTTTCTGATGGAAGAAACTTCTTAACCGAACTACACTAAAGGTGGGAGGGTAGGCTATTAGAGTGTGAGTGTAGCAAACATATTGGCCTAATCAGAGGGTTTAAGCAATGATTCATTCATCATGCTGCAAGTATATTAGCCATCTTTCTGAATGGAAAATGCCTATTACTGCATGGACATGTGCCTGAATGACTGCCTGACGTGTTGCAGGTGGCAAGTGTTGGAGGGGAATGTTAGCTTTGTGCTGTTTAGTTGGTTTGGCAAACTATTTTCACGTTTTCAATCATTGAAGGTATGATTTTATCTTTGATAATAAATGCAGTTGATCGTTTACACTTCATAGTACACTAGAACTAGATCTTCACCAGACAAACCAGACCTGGTTTAAATGTTTGCCATCTTTATTTCAAGTCATGATATGGGAAAATGCTTTTGGGGAAGAGTAAAGTAGCCGCCAAGCTTAGGGTTTTTATGATAAGTTTTTCTAATATTGAATCTTTTGTTATCGTTCTTCTTTATGTTCTGTAGTCTTGCTAATTTTGTCCCAATGTGGAAACTGTTGCTCTGTAGCTTGTTTGATTACAATACATTATCTGATATACATTTTTAAGGCTTCAACTTTTGGTTACATCTTCCAGAAAAAAAAAAATCAAGTCATGATGTGCTGTGTTCGTCGCTCGAGTTGTCCAATAACTATAATGTGCAACTACCTTTACTCGTACGGTTATTAACTAAAATGAATTGAACAATCAATTTCGTGTGGGCTTTCAAATTTTCTGATTCAGCAAGTACTATGCCTGTTTGATGCATTGAACCTTGAGTATTCCCAAGTGTATCCTAGATCTGTTTCCATAAGAAACTATGCTGTCCATGACTTGGACTACCATTATATGCTAATAACTCTTATCATATTAATACTTGGAAAGGAGCATGTTTCCACATTTATACTCTTCATATTTAACTGGAGAGTCTAATTCTGATAAGCATAGAATTTGGTGTCCCTTATTGTCCATCAACTGAACTTGCTTCTGTTTCGATAGTGTTAGGTTATAAACTTTTGATGTTCAATTTGATCGATTATCTCACTCATTTTATATTAGGTTATAAGGGTGTTGGGAGTCAATCCGTTACTGGCTACTGCACTTTCTGCTATTTCCTTGGCATGCTTTATTCACCCAGCTATGGGATTGTTTCTGCTACTCGGTTTCCATGCTTTCTGTTGTCACAATGCCCTGTCCAGGTACTTGTAAGTTGACCCTGTTCCATCATTATTGTTGTCTTTTGGTGGGGGGACCCCCAAGAGGTAATGAAGGAGAACCTTCCAATTGTTAATAATTTAAAAGCTATAATTACAAAAGAATTTGGTGTAATTGTGCACCACCAAGACACTGCTGTATGTCAAACACTTTTTGTGGGGGAAGCCATCAAAATGACACCTAAGAAATGTAACATTTTATTAAACCTGAAATGTCCATGTACTTGTAAGTTGACCCTTTTCATTATTATTTTCTTCTCATGGGGGGAACCTTAAAATGTCTTCTAAGAACAAGTTTATTAAACTTGAAATGAATCTCTTATCCAAAAAATTAAACTTGAAATGAGTCAAGAAATATGAACATCAAGATTCCCCCAAAATAAATAGTAATTGGTGTTTCGGGATTAAGATTAGGTTGTCAATCTCGTATGATACACGCAACTCACGTATTACAAGATGAAATTGAATGTAGGCTTAGTAGATCAGAATGTGCGGTTGAATAAAAGATTTACTTTCATGTACATTTCTGACGGTTTAATAGAAGGAAAGACTCAAAAGGGATGTGGTGGCAAACAACTAAAACAAAATGGGTTTGAAATCTAGGCGCTCTGCTCTGAGTGTATGAGATCAATAGTTTTGGCATTCGGTTCAAAGTCCTTCCTTACAATTCTTATAATCTTTAGAGAAGACACTATTATTCTCTTATACTTGCCTGAGTTTAGATTTTCATCGTTTTTTCCTATGCCGCTGCTCCAAGTATCGTACCATGTATTGTGTCAGTTTTTTGACAGCTTCCTTCTGCAGCCACGTACGAAGCAAAAAATTACAAGGTGGAAATGGTTCTCAACAATCCACATTTCCATTGACCAATAAATTGAACTTGAAGGAGTCTATTGAAGATAACCTTTCCACCAGTCCTGGCTCTGCAAAAAGTTATGGGGAAACACAATTGGAGATATTTCATCATTGTCATGGCTTATTGATCTTGCATCTTGTGGCAGCAATTATGTTTGCACCCTCACTTGTTGCTTGGTTGCAGGTATGATTATGAAACAAATGGTTGCATGAATCTGCTTCATGAGATATGCTTTTCGTCTAAAATGTTTAGCATAAAATGAAAGAAATGACATTGATATTACGAGTATATTAGTAATTAGTTAAGTAGTTTGTTAGGGAAGTTGGTTATCAATAGAGAAGAGGGGGGAGGGTAGAAGACAGGTAATATTTTGGGGAGTGAAAAGGCTTGAGAGTTATTTCAAAATTGGGAGGGTCCAAGTACCTCGAATTCTTGGGTTTATCTTCTATTTCATTATCGTTTATCTTTCAATATATTTAGGTTCTATCAAGTTTTTATTTGACATCCTTTGGAAATAGAACAATAACGCTTGAGCCATTATATACATTTTGATATGATAGATTTTTTGTCTGTGGTTCCTTTTTCTGTTTAAATGGAGAAAGAAAACAGCGTGCTTTTCTAATTGCACAGTCAAGTTCTTGAGCTTTCCGAGTTATCCTCCATGTTCCTCTCTAAAGAACAACGGCTCTGATTTTTTTCACCTTGCATTTAAGCATCTTGTGGATTTTCACATTGCCTATTCTTTGGGATTGCAGAGAATAGGGACAAATCAGAGCTTTCCATGGTTGCTGGATTCGTTTCTTTGCATTGGAGTTATCCTCCACGGCGTCTGCAATTCAAAACCCGAGTTCAATTCTTATTTATTTTCCTTCTTTGGCCTATCACGGACCGAAGTCAGACTGGACTTCATCTATCTAGTTGCAGGATATTATACCTACATGTGTAGCCTGGCCTTGTCGCCATATAAAGTCTTCTACGCCATGGCCACCATAGGAGCCATTTCACTAACCTCGAGGATTTTACAGAAGAAGACCAGGGAGAAGCTAGAGCCTCATTTTGGCGGTCGAAAGCACTCTCACAGACATTGAAAACAATCGCAAACATCAGTCTTGAGTTTCTTGGTTCTCAAAAAAAAAAGGTTCAGATTTTCTTTCAGATTTGTAATGGTTGTTTTAGCCACAAAACTTGCCATAGATTACATGTAATTGCAAAAATAGGGTGAGAATTAGATCCTTGCGAGTCTTACAAGAAGCTGCGCCGTTTTTACCACATGGCCATCCTAGCTTTTTAGAAAGAAAAAAAAAAAAAAACACATTTAGTTGTATTTGTTTTGTTCTGACATCTATTTGGAGAGAGTTTCCTTTGTGTTGCGGCTTTGACAGGTAGCTGATTCGTTTGTGTATTGTAGAATATAAACAAAGCTGATTATGGGAGAGAGGTACGCTTCTTCTTTTCTTCGCCAGTTTATCCTCATGATTTCAATAATGCTCAATTTTAGTCTATGAGACAACAAAATAGTTAGCAACTTAACGGAAATATGACTTGGATGATGATTAGACCAATTTTGAAACTAAATAGATTGATGATGTCACTCTTTCACCGACTTCTCCTCCGTCGTAACTGCTGCTCTGCCACTTCTCTGTCATAATATGTTTTTTTGTCCCGGTAACAACAGTACCCAATTTCATTGGCCTATTTCAACAGTCTTTTTCTTTGAGTTTTTATACAACTGTTTCTCTTGATCCTTTGGGTTTTGCCTTCAATTCTGTTTAGGGTATCTTGATTTTGAGGGTTTTGGCTTCAATTTCGATGAAGTGGTAAATTGTGATTTATAGGATGGAAGTTAAAATGAGGCTGGGAGAACACTCGCAGGAAAAAGAGGAAAAGTCAGGCTGAGCTACACCATCCATCTATTCATATTTAAAATTACGCTAATTAACTTTTCATTAAGTCGATAACGGTTCCCTTATCCTTTGAAACATAAAGAAGATCAAGTAGAAACTAAACCTCAAATCTTGAGACCAAAATAGTATTTTTTCCTATAAATAAATAATAAACTTTTTAGTCAATGTTATAATATCTTAACTTGTTGAGTTATGTCAACCTGAGCATAATGTCACTGTACTAACAACCTTAATGTTGAAGGTTTGAATTCTCACAAACTAAAAAATATTAATAATGAAATAGTTGAGTTATGATCAAGTTGTTAAAATACATATATGTTTGCCCGAGATGTTTTGGTAGAAACCTTTTACTAATAATGGCAAGAGAAGATTGTAGTCCTTTAGCTTAATTCTTAAATTTAGTTCCTTAATTTTACCAAAATGGTTAAATAATAGTAATACTAAACAAGTGAACATGTTTTCAAAATTTATAATAAAAAGACGTTAAATTAAAATTGGAGACTAAATTTAAGATCTATTAAAAATATAATAATTAAAATAGAAAAATTGAAAATAAGGAGATCAAAATTAAACAAACTTAAATATAATTTTAACCTATTTTTAATGTAACTTTTGATAATCATTTCACATGAACTTCTATTTAAAATGCAACCATAAGTTTCTCTTTGATTGATAGAATGAGATACGGCGGCGCCATGTGTTTTATTTATTTATTTATTTATTTATTTATTATTATTATTTTGCCCTAAACAAGGTGGCTTCTTTGTTATGTTGTCATTTTCAATTTCTCTTTCTTCTATCATTGTCTAAATTGTGGGTCCTCCTAAAAAAAATCCCCTCTTCGAAAGCAAAATCTTGGGTGTTGGAACAAAAAGATTGAATGAGAGATGAAATTTGTATAGAGAATTAAGGCAATGTTAGAGGCTAAAAATCAGATAGGGTAAGAGGTGTGTTTAGATTGACTCTCTAAATATGTATAAATTCAAACATTTAGATTATATTTTGTGAAACATTTAGAAAGTTAATTCAAACATGCACTTAATTGATTGTGATAAAATTGATCACTAAATTGACCAAAGTAAATGAGCAATACTTATGTGCAGTTTGATTGTTATAAAATTCATCGTGCATCCTAGGTCCGATACTCTCCCTTCCTCTACACACAAAAGAAATTAAAAATAAAATTTTATACGGTAATTTTTAATTTGGTACAATTGGGACTAAACCCATTTTTTTTATATAAATTAATTGAAGTAATCAAGTTTAACAAAATAAATAACAAATTAATCCAAAACGAACCAAATGGCAATTATTCAAGTTTATAATTTTATGCAATTGGATCAATCAAGATTAGTTCAACGCGAATTTAATTGCTTGAAAGGACATAATATTGTATTAAATGAAGAATGGCCCATAACTTGCAAGCATGGACTATGAGTGATAAATGGTATAATATTCTTTTGATAATATACGAAGTTGGAAATTTTGATTCACGAACCTCGAAGTTCATGGTACAAATTTTATGTTAGCTGAATTATGTATTTATGTTAGTTAGTGATAAGATAATTACATGAGCGATAATTTCTCTTCTTTTTTTTTTTAATGATGTCGATGCCTGAATTTTATTATAAACCAAAGTTGATGATATCGTATCATTTGATGAAAAGATAACACAATAGTTGGATTATATATAATACAAAAGTTTAGTTGGTACCGTATAATTTTTACTACCATCATAAATATCGAGACACGTATCATCCAAATGAAAGTAGAGAGTTTGAGGTTAGAATGATTGTTGTGAAAATAAGAACAGTTTTAAGTATAAAAGAAGAACAAATAAGCAAAGTAGAGAGCAAATATTTACTTAACTGTAGTATGACTTACAAAGGTGTCATTCACCACTATTTATACGGCACGAAAACGTTGTATGTTATGATATGAGATTCAATAGAAAGTCTACATTACAATATACAGTTTTATGAGATTTAGTAACTTGTATAGTTTATGGATATCTAGATTTTACATTTACGACTATTTTAAAAAAAACCAAATTGACACAAAATACCACAGTCTAACCGTCGGTTATTAATTATCTTTCTTTCTCTCTCTATCAATTGATACTTTCCGACAACTATGGAATAACAAATAATTAAAAATCCAGATTTGAAGTTGTCATATTTGCAAAATATCAAACATGTGCGACATACCTATATTTTACTTGGTAATAAATCTTGCAAAATATGTTTAATTAGAAAACAATTCTTAATTAATCTCACTAAATTATTTCCACGATTAAGTAATAATTAAATAAATTCACCGTTAAACCGAATATATCAATAAAATGAAAATACCATGATAAGAACTAGTTATAAGAAAGGTCTCAAATTTAATAATTTTCCCTATATTATATATATATATATTTCCTTGAAAAAATTGGACCTAAACTGAAAAAATGTTCTTTATAATAAAATCAATACATAGAAATAACATAAATAATATAAGACATCAATCAAAATTGATGCTTCTATTGGATAACTGTTTTCAATGGAAAAAACTGCTAAAAATATTTTATGAGTATAACCAAATTTTACTATTTATCTATGATAGACATTAATACAGTAATAAATTATAGTAGTAGTGATAAACAATGGTATTTTATTATATTTATAAATATTTTGGTTCATTTTGTTATATATTTAAAAAGAAAGTTATTGTAAATAACAAAATCATTGAAAATATTTATAAATATAACAAAATTTGAGAATTTATCTAGGACAAACATTGATAGATTTCTATTAGCGAAATTGATAGTCTACGAGTGTCTATAATTAATAGATTCTAACGTTTTACTATATTTTACAAATGTTTTAGTTGATTTTGCTATATTTGAAAACAACTCTATTTAAGACCCGTTCGTTTCTATTTTTCTATATAATTTTTTTTTTAAAAAAAGAAAAAAAAAAGAGAGAAAGAAATACACGCATGGAGCCGTAAATATAGAGAGAAGCCAATTGGAATAGATAGATTTGGAGCTCACAGCTTGCAATAATCGAGTCCACCGACAACCACAACCATTAGGTTCGAAGCTACCGACAATTTCCGGTCTCTCATTACAGCCTGTAAACAGCAAAACCGATATATTTTCCATTTTTTTCTCTAATTAAATTAATTTTTTATCCTTCCATCTGGACAGCAACAGTTCAACTAAACATCCACGTGTAAACATCTCAATGGCTATTCTTCAAAAAGTCAACTAACGACCTAAAATTTACCGCTATTTACCCAATCATCTCTCGCCACGTCATCAACTACCAATGTCTCCGAAACTCCCGTGGCTTACTGCGCCGAGTCGAGCCGTTTGGAAACCAGTCGATCCGGTAGTAAGTAAAAGACAAAGAGACGGAAAAAAATAATAAAAAAAATAAATAAAGGGAAATATAAAATATTTAAGAGACGAGAGAGCAGCTGGTTTAGAGTAAAGTTGGAGGGTGGAGATGGCGTACTGAGTGGGAGAAGATTTAAGGAGAAAGGAAATCAAATCTGTTCTTCTTCTTATTGGGTCTCTTCCACTTCACTTCCGATCTGCATCTTGTTCGGAATCTGAAGAAATTCCGACAATATGGAAGCAAATGCGGGATTGGTGGCTGGATCTTACAAGAGAAATGAACTTGTTCGGATTCGCCACGATTCCGATAGTGGGGTTAGTCTTCTTCATCCACATTCAATTCATCAACATTCAACCCCATCTTCTAACACTCAATTTTTTTTTCATTGTTCATTTTATCATCTTAGTCACTTGTGTGGTGTGTTGATCTGTGAAGTGAAAGTTTAGATGTGGGGTTTTCTTTTTTCCCCTCCTCTTCTCGTTTGCGATCTTAGGGAATTTGGAATTGATTGCGACTTATGTAATCATATAGAACTAGATCCATTATGTTTTTTTTTTTTTGTGGTACTATAATATGTGGATCCGAGTGTTGATTTGATGATTGAGCTTCAACTCTAATGTCTTAGCTGATGATGGACTATTGGTTTCTCTGTTTCGTGGATTATTCGGATTTTGGCATTTGGGGCTTCGATTTATGCTTGTTTCAGTTTGGTTCTTGTTTGGCACTTTCCCCCTTCATTTCTTTGTTTTTGTTTTTGAAATGGTGTATCAGTCTTTGCCATTCTTCACCTCATGTTTCAGTACTGTTGTAGAGCTCGACTTTCTGTGCTAGTGCTTCTTGTGAAAATGCCAAAGATCTGTGTTTGTATCTCTTAGTTGAGATCTGTACATTGTTTTGCAATTTTTACTTAACCTTCTTTTTATGTTATGGCTGCTGATATTGTGACTTATCCATATTCCATTTTTGTTTGAACGATGCAGCCTAAACCACTGAAGAATTTAAACAGCCAAACGTGTCAAATATGTGGCGACACAGTTGGTCTTACGGCCTCTGGTGATGTCTTTGTTGCTTGCAATGAATGTGCATTTCCCGTATGTCGTCCGTGTTATGAGTATGAGAGGAAAGATGGGAACCAGTCTTGTCCTCAGTGCAAGACTAGATACAAGAGGCACAAAGGTTTGATTGAGCTTTCATGTGTCCTTTCTGATGATTGCTGTCTTGATCCGAGTAAAAAACACTCAATGATATGCTATTTCGTTTCAGGGAGTCCTCGCGTTGATGGTGATGATGATGAGGATGATGTGGATGACATTGAGAATGAGTTTAATTACGTGCAAGGAAGTAACAAGACTAAACGACAGTGGCATGGGGAAGATGCTGAACTATCTACTTCTGCGAGACATGAGTCTCAACCTATACCTCTCCTTACAAATGGCCAATCAGTATGAACTTGTCAATTTCATAATGCATTTGTATATGTTGATTTGTACATTCATAGTTATATTTTGCTTGCTCAACATTTTATGAATATGTTTCTGATTTTACATATTTCTATTGCCTCCAATCGTTTAACATTTGGGTTCGTTAGGTGTCTGGAGAAATTCCTTGTGCTACCCCTGACAATCAATCAGTGCGAACCACATCTGGTCCTTTGGGTCCTCCAGAAAAGCATATGCAGTCCCATCCATATGTCGACCCACGGCAGCCAGGTATAAAGAAGCTTGAGTTTTTCATGATCTTTGAGGAAGCTTTTTTGTTGTTTTAGGTTTTAACTAATTTCATCTTTTCATATCACAGTTCCTGTGAGAATTGTGGATCCATCAAAGGATTTGAATTCTTATGGGCTTGGAAATGTTGACTGGAAGGAAAGAGTGGAAGGTTGGAAACTGAAACAAGAGAAAAACATGATGCAGATGACAAGTAGGTACACTGAAGGGAAGGGGGACATGGAGGGCACCGGGTCAAATGGAGAAGAACTTCAAATGTAAGTATTTCATCCAAATCTATCAAGCTGTTATATATACAGTTAAGCTATAAAAGATGATAAAAAATGAAACATGTTATTTTTTTTTAAATCATTCTATATGCCCCTAATTTATTTTTTATTTACTTAAACATCAATGGTGCTAATTTCATTGACTTCATTTATTTATTTCACAGGGCTGATGATGCTAGACAACCTCTGAGCCGTGTCGTTCCTATTCCATCCTCTCACTTGACCCCGTATCGTGTTGTGATCATACTTCGTCTTATTATTCTGGGCTTCTTCTTACAGTACCGTTTGACGCATCCTGTGAAGGATGCATACCCCTTGTGGTTAACATCAGTTATTTGTGAAGTTTGGTTTGCCCTTTCCTGGCTTCTGGATCAGTTTCCAAAATGGTCTCCTGTCAATCGTGAGACCTTCCTTGAGAGACTCGCGCTAAGGTCGGTTTCGTTTTTCTACATTTTGTCTAATCAAATGGGTTTAGTTTGGAAGACCAGTGAGCAGTGGCAATTAGTTCTACTTTTAAGTCAATTGTTGTCTTCACTGTGCAGATATGATCGTGAAGGAGAACCATCACAGTTAGCTCCTGTTGATGTCTTTGTCAGTACAGTGGATCCACTCAAAGAGCCTCCACTTGTCACAGCAAACACTGTGCTTTCCATACTTGCTGTGGACTACCCAGTGGACAAAGTCTCGTGCTATGTATCAGACGATGGTTCAGCAATGCTTACTTTTGAAGCACTCTCTGAAACTGCAGAATTTGCAAGAAAGTGGGTTCCCTTTTGCAAGAAGCACAACATTGAGCCAAGGGCCCCAGAATTTTATTTTGCTCAAAAAATAGACTACTTGAAGGACAAGATTAAGCCTTCTTTTGTAAAAGAGCGGCGAGCAATGAAGGTAAGAAAGCTATGATGGTTTGATATTCATATAGTTGTGTCCATTGTTTGATTTGCACTTTCTTTCATGGTGTGAATTACTCATGCTAATATGATATAGCATGAAGCAATCCTGTAAAAGGAAAAAAAGAAATAGCATGAAGCAATAGTTTCTCGACAGTTGGAGCATTTTGGAGATGGAAATTCTTAGAACTTTGTGTCTGTGTTTCAATAATGAGAATGTGGTCTGGGAACTGCAAGCATGCTCTATGCATTCCCCAAATTCATTTAGCTTTGGAATAACATTTATTCATCTAATTTTAAAAGACTATATAGATGGATAAGTATTTTTTATTCTCTTGAGACATTAAAAGTTAAGGTGCCATTTCACAGAGAGAGTATGAAGAATTCAAGATTAGAATCAATGCACTTGTTGCCAAAGCACAAAAGATGCCTGAGGAAGGATGGACCATGCAGGATGGAACGCCATGGCCAGGAAACAATCCCAGGGATCATCCTGGAATGATACAGGTCTCTTAGCTTTTAAATAGTTTTTTTTTGGCACTTTATTTTATCCTTTTTTGGGGGGCAATATTGATATTGTGTATGTTTGAGTGCAGGTTTTCTTAGGTCACAGTGGAGGTCTTGATACTGATGGAAATGAACTGCCACGACTTGTTTATGTTTCTCGTGAGAAGCGACCAGGTTTCCAGCACCACAAGAAAGCCGGAGCCATGAATGCATTGGTTTGTCATTTTATTTGATACAATCGTGCATAAAAGATACAATAATTGAAAGAAAAGGAAGAATTTGACTTATAATTGCCAGAAAAAAGATATATACAACAGTAATTGTAAAAAGATGAGACTGCATTTTTGTGATTTTCTGTAATTATTTATCGACTTGATTTCATCTTATCTGCAGATACGAGTTTCTGCCGTGCTTACAAATGGAGCATATCTTTTGAATGTCGATTGTGATCACTACTTCAACAACAGCAAAGCTCTCAAGGAAGCCATGTGTTTCATGATGGACCCTGCTTATGGGAAGAAAACATGTTATGTACAATTCCCACAACGTTTTGATGGCATTGATTTGCACGATCGATATGCCAATCGCAACATAGTCTTTTTCGATGTAGGTTATTTGACCTGTCATCAAGCATTTCAATCATATATTTCGACATGTGATGCTTTTGGGCTTTGGGTTGTTACTTGTGATTGACACTGTGTTCCTTCTTCCTGTGCTTTTCAGATAAACTTGAAGGGGTTGGATGGTCTCCAGGGTCCGGTCTATGTGGGAACTGGTTGTTGTTTCAATCGGCAAGCTCTATATGGTTATGATCCTGTTCTGACTGAGGCAGATTTGGAACCAAATATTATCATTAAGAGTTGCTGTGGTTCAAGAAAGAAGGGAAGGAACAAGAAGTACATAGACAAAAAGAGGGCTGCAAAGAGGACCGAGTCTACCATTCCTATCTTTAATATGGAAGATATTGAGGAAGGTGTTGAAGGTTGGTTTGCCCTCAAAATACTCGATTCTTTATTCTTCATTTTAAACATTTCTTTAATAAAAAAAACTTTTCTTAAGAGACTTGGTGGAGGTCCAGCTGCCACTTCTATAACTGTTGGACGTATGAGAAAGGGAAAATCATTTTTTAACCATGTGAATATTGCGACATTGTGACATCTGAAACTGTCAGAGTTTTCATGAGATAAGGTGATGGAAGTTGCAAATAGAATGTTTACCTTAATTTCTGTGTCTTACAGGATATGATGATGAGAGGTCACTCCTGATGTCTCAGAAGAGTTTAGAGAAGCGCTTTGGCCAATCTCCAGTTTTTATTGCAGCCACTTTCATGGAAATGGGAGGCATTCCACCTTCAACCAATCCTGCAACTCTTCTAAAGGAAGCAATTCATGTCATCAGTTGTGGATATGAAGATAAGACAGAATGGGGCAAAGAGGTTAGTTGCCATTATACAACATCCCCACCTCCTTTCTTTCACATTTTTTCCTCTCTTCTACCCCTTAAGAGAGCTTCAAAGATGAGCCTGATAAACTCAAATCTAACTCCTAGTTTTTTACTTCTAGATTGGGTGGATCTATGGTTCTGTGACAGAAGATATTTTAACTGGGTTTAAGATGCATGCTCGTGGGTGGATATCAATTTACTGCATGCCTCCGCGGCCAGCATTCAAGGGATCTGCTCCCATCAATCTTTCTGATCGTTTAAATCAGGTGCTTCGATGGGCTTTGGGTTCCATTGAAATCTTGCTTAGCAGGCATTGTCCTATCTGGTATGGCTACAATGGAAGGCTAAAGCTTTTGGAGAGAATAGCATACATCAATACCATCGTCTACCCTATCACCTCAATTCCTCTTATTGCTTACTGTATGCTTCCGGCTTTCTGTCTTTTGACTGGAAAGTTCATCATTCCCGAGGTAATTTAATAGTTTATTCATTGTGAAATTGAAGCCTGATTAACCATGTTTCCATGATAAATCATTTGTCTTATCTGATCTAAATGTGGGATTCTTCCTCATATTTTGATATTATGTGTTAACATTGACGATAATCGGCACCCTGTTTCTATAACTTATGATGAAATAACCATTCCATTTTCTAATCCGAAGACATCGTATATTCAATCTGTATATAATACACTACATGTTCCTTTCCATTTGTAAATAACATAGTGTTTTCATAACTTAATTTGCAGATAAGCAACTTTGCCAGTATGTGGTTCATTCTCCTTTTCGTTTCCATCTTTGCAACGGGTATTCTTGAACTCAGATGGAGTGGGGTTAGCATTGAAGACTGGTGGAGGAATGAACAGTTTTGGGTCATTGGTGGTACTTCAGCTCATCTGTTTGCCGTCTTCCAGGGTCTCTTAAAGGTTCTTGCTGGAATCGATACCAACTTCACTGTGACGTCGAAGGCCAGCGATGATGATGGGGATTTTGCAGAGCTTTATGTGTTCAAATGGACTTCTCTCCTCATCCCTCCCACCACTGTCCTTATTATGAACATGGTCGGTATAGTGGCCGGTGTGTCGTATGCCATTAACAGTGGTTACCAATCTTGGGGTCCTCTCTTTGGTAAGCTGTTCTTTGCATTGTGGGTTATTGTTCATTTATATCCTTTCCTAAAGGGTTTACTGGGAAGGCAAAATCGTACACCAACGATCGTCATTGTCTGGTCCATTCTCCTTGCTTCCATTTTCTCCTTGCTTTGGGTGCGAATCGATCCATTTACCTCGGCCTCGACAAAGGCTGCCAACGGTCAATGTGGTATCAATTGCTAGACGGTTGCATCATAGTTTTGTTCTCGCGAAATGGTGATTTTCCTGTGAATAGGACAAGAAAGAAATCAAAGGCATTGAAAAGAGCCCTCGGGAAGGAATCAAATTTGAAGAAAATGAGAGAAATGATGAGCTTTTTCAGATTCTCTCACATCACAGGTCTTTACACCAGAATTTGTAGGTGTCTTGAAGTTGTATTGGTATGTTATAATATTATATTGTGCAGTATTGTGAAGTTCCATTTGTTTAATGAAAATAGATAAAGGAATTATTTATATATCAGGAGAATTTGTAAGAACAGACACTCAATTTTTTGATGTTTCAGAATTGTTACGACAGTGAAATTATAATTTAATAACCTTTCATGTTCAACTGTGTTCTATCTAATATCTCTGTCCTAACACTTCCCCATTTCACCTACACATACATATATGGTTAAATTCCAAATTTGGTTATTAGATTTAAAGTTAGAATTCATCCAAATGGTTTGATAATCGGATTCATAGGGACTATTTATGAATATCTTATCCAACTACATGGACCATTTATAAAATTTATCAAGTCATATTTAACTAAAAATTAAATCTTAATTTTCTTGAAATTATAGGGCTAAATTCCTAGTTGTAAGAATGTATGCTTTAATCAATTTAGAGCATTCTAATTATGCATAAGCATGCATATTTCAGAGAAGATCATTATTATGAAGGATGATCTTAGAAGCAACTTTTCATTTTATAAAAATCATAAGAATAAATGACAGTACACATTTAGTAATATATACTTTTACCATATTGTTTACATTGTTTATAAAAAGAAATCGATGCAAATCATTCTAAAACTTCTCTTAGATCATCAAACAAATTCTTCTCTTTCTCAACATTAGGATGATACAAAATTCTAGACATGCCAAGCTGAAATCCGCTCCTTAGCTATAACGTTCAAGAGTCATGCAGATCCAACATAACCAATCGAACATTACTTTACTATTGATTAAGCATATAGAAAATCCAAGATGGGATTTGGTATTCTTCTCCAACTTCAAACGGTTTGATGTAAAAATTACCTTCTAGTTTTCATCATCTTTGTCTACAAGTATCCTCTTGCAAGCTTCGTAACACATGAATGAAATGCCTGCATTAGGCACTAGCTTCATGCAGCTGGGGCCAAGCCCTCTATATAAGCCTTGAATGCCTTCCTTTTCAAGTATACTTACAAGCGCATGAATAACATTCTTGTAAACTTGTCTTCCGCTGAGAGCCCCGACTTGCATCTGCTTGCGAGCTACCTCCAGTGGGAACGTTGCACTGCTTGAAATGGCACCAGCAGCTGATCCTATTAAAAGGGTTTGAATGTTGCCTATTTTTTCTTGTTTGAAGATCTTCCGGTAGGCTTTTCGCAATGTATCGTAAGCAAAGTAATTGGTGGCAGAATATGGAATAATTCCAATCAAACTGGGAGCAAGGCCTCTGTAGAATTCTGCTGGCCCCTTCTCTTGAAGTATCTTAATGAAAGCGTCTAATAGACCATCGTAAACGCCTCTCTGCAAGAGTTAGCAAGAGTTCGAGATTCAGTGATGTTGTTTGAAGAACAAATAATGTTGTTTCCGTTCAGTAAAATTTTCCAGCTACCTGTATAGTTAATCGGGTTTTGAGCAACTCAAGGGGGTATGTACAGAGGGTTGCACTGACTCCAGCACAGGCTCCAGCAACTAACGAAGCAGGGATTGGAATTTTTGGTTCCTCGCCTGGTCCGGGTGATAGTTTCTTGTTGACTGTATCAAAAGCAAAAAGCTGCAGAAAGAACAGCAAATGAATCTGTAAGCATTGAAATAAATATGAAAAGTAGTTTCATTGAAGATGGGGTCAAGTCCTTCCACTTGCAATCTGGAAATGGATTTGCTAGGGGAAAGTAAGTACATTCAAAGTGCTTTCAGTGTTAAATAACCCAACTTCAACAATGTTCACTATTGAAGTTCGTACCTTTATTGAGGAACTCTATCTTCCCCCTTTACTCTCTCTTAGTCCCTCTTCCTCTAATGTTTCCTAAACTCCAGACTAAACAACATTATACCCCAAACACAGACTTTCTAACTCCAAACTTCAGAACTCAACTTAGTACCCCAAACACCCTCTAACTTGATAGAAACGAGAAGTTAGCTACATAGCTTATATTCTCACAACTCATAAAACTATTTGGAAAAATGGAAATGTTTTCATTGATGGGTTTCTAAGACAAAACAGGCTTTGAACCATAACAAATTGTTCAAGAAGGAAATCCATGGGTTCAATATTCTAGAAATTATAATCATTAAATGGATTCTAGCAAAGTATAAGAATGATAATTAAGTCGACCTTGTCCAACTGAAAACGGAACCATAACTAGTTAATTATTATCGGGTCGGTTAGTTAAAGAACACAAAGAAGGGAATTGTAGAGAATACATTAACTTATCGAATTTATCACATCTTAATGCCATAAGCTTTAGGATCCAGTTTATATAAAATTAAACAGGAGGTCCTAAGTTTGAATTCCTTCAACAATTTCCTCCTCCAATTCATATCAATATTTATAAATCAGGTCTTGCGAATCACAAATATTCAACCGACATATGGAGGAGAATATCAAGAATGTACAAAAGGATTAAATTTAACAAACTCCATAGAACCATTCTAACAAGCAATTACCCAACAGGAAAGCCATCAAAAGCAAGCAGAGATATTCTATTTCTATCCAAGTTATCAAGTGCAATGCAATATCAACAACAACAACAAAAAAAAAAAAAAAAAAAAAACAAACAAAACAAAGCATATTCAAGAGCAATGCATTAAAACAACAAGAATTAGAGTTTCAAATACCTCAATCGCTTTGCTGGGTGCAACCCGAATAACGTTAACCAAATTCCCCCTAAACAATCCCTTCCACCCATCATTCTTCATAATATCATTGAACACCTCAGTGACAGAGTGGCCACCATTACCCACCATCAAATGAGTTCTAATGGTCTCCAATGGCGCCACACAAGTGTTTGACACTGTCCCAGCAATTGCACCACTTATCAACCTCCGCAGCGAGGGATTTTCAACCTTAATTCTCAATTGAAAACCACCCTTATTCTTCTTCTTCTTCTTCTTCTTCTTCTTCTTCTTATTGACAAAAGTTTCCTCAACATTAACAGCCTCAGCAGAAGGTACATATTTCATACACAAATTGGTGTAAAGAGAATTGGAGTCATCCGAATTTGAAGAATTAGGTGAGATGCCGAACCCGATACCCATCTGACCCACACTGGCGAATAAGCCTCCGGGATGGAAGTGGCCTTCCTGGATACTCCATTGGGAGCCCAAATCGAAGACTGAGAAGAACCCATCTCGTTTATAGGCCAAAACTTGAGTTCCTTTCTGACCCATCGGTCGGGATTCAGAATCGAAGAAGAAGAAGAAGAAGGAAGGAGAGATTCTAATTGATGAACAAAAGCATAGTGGTGGGAAGATTATGGAGGATCAAACAGTAGGGAAAGGGGAATGAGAGGAGTTAATTCAACTGGAAATTGGAGTTGAAAAGAGAGAGGAAATGTGGGTTTATGGGAGAAGGATGAAGAGCGAGAAGAGAGAGAGTGAGAGAGACGAATCTCCCTCCCTTTGCCTCCTCCGAACCCCTGAGAACCCTTTCCTTCTTTCTTTCTGTTCTTTTTTTTTCCCTTTCTTTCTCTTCTTTTTCTATGGAAAGATTCCGATTCCGATCCTTCGTGTTTTCTTTCTTTAAAGACGACATCATCATCATTATTATTTTAAATTTAGGGAAATTTTAGTCTCTTAGTGGGTTAATAAAATTAGGGCTAAATCGATGCTTAATCTTTTATATATATATATATATATATGTATATATAACTTTAAATTTTAGTCCAGTCAACTACTTTGAGATAAATTATCAAGCCACATCTGCCATTAACATCAAGTTTTCTGTCGGTATTTAAGAGTTTCGAGGAAGTGAGGGACCATTTAAACCTATTTTAAAAAATCCAGGCCATTATAAAACTTGAGGACCAAATGCACCTAATACTTAAAAAAATTAAAGATTAAAAATGTTAGTTTTCCTTCAAATTTATTTTTTGGAAGATGTAGATTCAGGTAGAGAATTGCCCCTAAAATTGGACAAAAAATGCCAATTGTCCCTTGACAGTTAAGTTCGAGTGAAAACCAAAATAAACCCGTGCAAGTGGAAAAGACTATCTCGCTCTCGCTCTTGGGGATGATCTATTAACGAAGATCATCAAACATAATATCTTCCCCTCTTTCGCTCTAGCTGACAATTGAAACAAAGGAGGGTTGTCAATTTCGATTAGATTTCGTTAAGGAATGGAAATAACAACGATCGTCATAACCATGGAACGGAGGCCATGCTCGGTTGTTGAGCGAAAGAGTGGAAATTCGCCAGAGAAGAAGGAAATCGCGCAAAAGAAGAATAAAATAGAAAAAGAAAGAGAAAATTAGTAACTTCACTCGTTAGTGACGTCAACAAAAGAGGTCATTTGACTTTATTTTTCTACAAAAAAAACGAGACCAATTGACATTTTAGGCCCAACATAAATAATTGAATGGAATCTCTTTAGTTAAAACTTACACTTTGATGGTTTGGTTTGAAATTAGGGTTTGTCATTTGGATTTTTTGAAATGATAATCCAATTTAGATTGTGCGAACATCTAGCTTAGTGGTAATTGACATATCTCTCATCCTACAAATGGGGAGGTTCAATCTCCCTCCCCTACCGTTGTTACTAAAAAGAACTAAAATTTAAAAATAACAAATACTAATTCTTGTTTGCTTCAGTCACATACCACCTAAGTTCCAGAGGCGACTTTCATTGCCTCACTCACTTGTTTTCGTGCCTCAAATTTCTGCACTCTATTTCTCCTTTTCCTTCCTAGACATTAAAAGTAAAGCAAATCGTCATGCTCTGCTCTCAAATCTCACACTTATGATAAATAGTTGAAAAGTTGCTAGAAACATGTGTATTACAGTTCATCATATCAAATCATGAATGATCAATAGGTCTAACGCACAAACATGATCATTTGTTAGGAGCAACAAGCAAGAAAGGGAGGGAATAGGACAACGAGAGGGAGGGAGAGAGAAAGGAAAAAGGGCGAAAACAATAGCAAACACAATCTAAATAGTATGTGACAAACAAGTCGTTCTCACTATCACAACGTAGATAAATTATCCCTAAAAGAAAAAAGGAAAGAAAAAACACTTTTTTTTTCTTTTAATTTATTGTGTTGAATAAAACTCTTTCGTGCCTATATAAATATAGTGACCAACACATGCCTAATTCAACAACTAAAGCACCATTGCTGCAAGCAACAATATTCAATGATTAAAATAGTTTAACGGAAACTTATTTCATTTTAGTCCATTCAATTTTAAAAATTTAAATTTAACCCTATACTTTCCATTAATCGTAAGATTATATTTTGTAGATTAAATAAAGTGAAAGCCGAGAGGCTTTGAGCCTATAAGCCAATTGCATTTATTTACTTGCTTCAAATAAATAAATAAATAACAAATTGAAGGACTTCTAATTTAAAAATTTAAAATCATTATTAGTCCCGTTGTTTGTTTTAATTTACGTAATTTAGTCCAAGATCTTAAAAAAAAATCTTAATTTCAAATATTAAATTGTAGTCCTTACAATTCCAAAAAGTTACTCCCTTTCCTTTCTTATAGGGAGATTGTTGTTATTATTATTATTTAACAATCTCAATAAAATTAATTTTAGAAAATTTTAGAAGACTAAGTTTTAGATTATTATTATTGTTTGTTGTTGTAGTAGTTGTTATTTAATGCATTTTGATAAAAAATTAATTTTGAAAGATTAAATTTAAGATTACGGTGGACTAAAATTATTAGAATGATTAAAATTAAAATGGAATGAAGTTCAAAGTATAAGAAAAATGGTACTTTTACGTCGACAGAAGCAAAGAGAATGAAAATGTGGGAAAGTGGGTTATATTTTACACCGTTTTCATTTTGATTCGATAAGTCATTTTTTTGGGGAAAAAATTTACCCTTTTAGTCTCAAAATTTTGATGAATGTGTATTTTATGTCAGAGTTCTAAACATATAAATTTTTAATCTTTAAATTTATAAGAATAGACTCATTTGGTCCCCGAGTTTTCATAATGTACATTTTTAGCCTCCAAGTTTTTTAAAATAGGTTTAAAAGGTCATAGAAGTATTTTTTGTCTGACTTTTTTAAAATAAATATATGATATTTAAAATTTAAAAAAAAAAAGTAGTTTTCGAGAGAACATAATTTTTAGAAATTATTCTTCTAATTTAAAATAAAATTATAAGTTATTTGAAGAACCTTTTAGAACTATTTTTAAAAACTCAAGAACTAAAAAGATACATTTTAAAAACTAGAAACCAAATGGGTATTCTTATAAACTTGTGGACTAAAAAGATACATTTTTAAAACTTAGGACCAAGCACACATAATTATACCAAAACTACCAACCATGGAATCTTGACACCCAAGTGTTGTAGGATTAGGTGGATTGTCACGTGAGATCAGTCGAGTTGGGCGTAAGCTGGTCCGAACACTCATAGATATATATATAAAAAAAAACTATTTATGAAGGAAGATGCAAAAATGACTCGCCCCCTACACCTTTTGTTATTTGGACAATATGTGGTGTGTGAGAATCAACTCTCTTACTTTAAGTTGCATAAATGACATTTAAGTAAAAGATAATAGGATATAGAGCACAAGAATAAAATAATTGCACATATAGCACAAAAATTTGTAAAAGACTAAAAAACTCACGCCCAACTACCATTTCACATGTTTCTTTCCGGTTTCTCAAAACTGAAAGCTATCAGTGATGGCACCATCGCCAATAGTTGCCATCATTGATAGTTTTCAATTTGACAAATGTGCTATCAGTTGCTATTGTTGATAACGGTTACAGTGATAGCTTCTATCAATGATAGCCACTTAATGACAGATTTCGACATTATAAAAAAATTTACTAGTTGACTGGTCAACATTTGCTATTTTTGCAAATATTTTATCTTGTGCTATATTTTCAATTTAATTGTGCTATTTGCAATAATTTATCAAATATAAACACTATATCAATCGAACTATGTTTATTTAGGCAAATGACTTATCATTGTCACGTTTCCCTAATAATATTTTTCATGTAATCTAAACAAATGGTTGAGCAATCACAGTGTACTACGATGTACAATGTGCATGTGGGAGTGACATTATAGAGATCAAACAAAAAGGAACTTTACCAAGTCAGGGTGAAAAGATATAACGTTATTAATGGGTAGGAAAAGAAGAGAATAAAGACAATTAGGATTATTAAAGCTTTATTAAGTTACTCTCATTTCAATTCTATTAGCTAATGTGATTTTGTATTGAACTCTGATATTCAGCTTTTTATAACAGGCCTTAGAAGCAATATAATAAAAATTATATATATATATATATTGTAATCTGGATGGAGAGTTCTCTATCTCTATCTCTATCTGATATTTCCCTTATTTTATCCCCATATGAGAGACTAGAGAGAATTTGAAGAATGGAGGAGAGTACCTTATAAAATCAAGTTAATTGATGAAACTGGAACCTGGGGGCTGGATGATCATCTGATGATTCTTGTTCTCGTCTTTTGAAATATGGATGAAGCTTTCGCACTCCCTCCAAGTATAAAGGTGTCTGCATTTCAATCAATCGAGAAACCTACACACACAGATAACCTCTAAATGACACAACAATATTTCCAACTAAAAACTTCAATTACTGATAATATCAACCCTAAAAATCACCACAAGAATATTATCAATGTGTGAAAACTACATGTTTCAATAACAAAAGCAACCAAATCTAGAGCACTAAGCAAATATGTTGCATTTATTAATTGACATAACATAATTCCTTTTCTCCAAGAATATCTTATTTAATTATATGATTAATTACCTTCCTTAGTGGTTGAGATATTCTTGGAAAGATTTGTTTTAAAAGGGATTAAATCTTCCAATAAATTATTATGGATATAAAATCTTTTGTTTTTTAACCTAGCGTGTGCGGCGTGGTTTTGAGGTCCAGAATAAGAGATTTAAAAAGGTGTTGCCGTCTTGTTTTGTTATATACACTTTTGGAAGAACAATTTGTTGTTTCATCTAGCCTATGTGAGTATTCTAAAAGGTGTGAAAGTTATGTTTACATGGTGTGAGCCTCTTGAGGGGGAGAATTCTTTGACAAATATCTTGAAAAACTTAAACAGGGGAGCCTGTGAATATATGAGATCATAGAGATTCAGTAATGACAGATTACAGAACAATTCGGTGAATTGAGAAGACGAGTATCGACTGCGGTGATATCTCTGCTGTATCTGTGCTACTGTAGTTATTATTCTAAGTTATGACAAGTGTTGTAACTCTGTAAA
>JBBPDJ010000017.1:3087130-3177444 GCA_037974625.1 Cucumis cinereus
CATTGAAATTGAAATAATAACTGTTTATTAATAACGGTCAACGGTTTACATTTACTATCTACGAGTTTTAGGACATACAACCCAACAGTTCATGCAAATGTGCTAGAGACATGTTTAAGGTCATGGGCGCGCATTTTTGAAGCAAGAGCCCCTGAACTGTGGGTGTAGGACGAAAATACCAAAGTGAAATCGTTGTAGGTCATTTTGTTCCTCAAAGAAAAAACTTAGTCTGGGACGTCTTTGTGATTTATTTTTGGGAAAAGCTTCAACATTCCTCCAAATGAGCCTATTTTATACCTAGAAATGCATTTTAGGTCAAACTTTTATCGATTTTTAGAAAGATATACCACTGGTCGATTTTTGTCTGTTTTGTTCTGCACGTTAGTCCTACCAAATATTTCTCTGTTCGCGACCTATATAGTTCATGCAAATGTGTCAGAGACATGTTTGGGGTCATGGACACGCGTTTATGAGGCAAGAACCTCTAAACTACGGAATGTAGGACGAAAATACCAATGGAAAATCGTTGAGGTCATTTTTTCCCCAAAGCAGAAACTGAGTCTGGGACGTTTTTGGTTGTTTATTTTTTTTTTGGAAAAACTTCAACATTCCTCCAAATGAGCTCGTTTTATAACTAGAAATGCATTTTAGGCCAAACTTTGGTCCTTTTTTATTAAAGGTATAGTACTGGTGGATTTTCGTCCGTTTTAAACACGTTAGTCCTACCTCAAGTTTCTCTCTTAGCGACCTATATAGTTCATGCAAATGTGTCAGAGACATGTTTAGGGTAAACGACGCACATTTCTGAGCAGAGAATACCTGAACTGTGGGGTATACGACGAAAATACCAAAAGGAAATCGTTATTGGTCACTTTGTTCAACAAAGCAGAAATCAAGTCTGCGACGTCTTGGTTAAATTACTTTTGGGAAAGACTTAAAAATTACTCCAAATGAGCCCGTTTGATAGCTAGAAATGCATTTTACGCGAACTTTAGTCCATTTTTCGAAAGCTATAGTACTAGTGGATTTTCTTCTATTTTGGTCTCCACGTTAGTCCTACCTCAAGTTTTTCTCTTCGGGACCTATATAGTTCATGAAAATGTGTTAGAGACAAGTTTAAGGTCATTGATACACGTTTCTGAGACAAGAATCCCTAAACTACAGGGTGTAGGCCGAAAATACCAAAGAGAAATCAATGGATGTCATTATGTTCCCAAAAGTAGAAACTGAGTCTGGGACGTCTTCGGTAATTTATTTTTGGGAAAAACTTCAACATTCCACCAAATGAGCTAATTTTATACCTAGAAATGCATTTTAGGTTGAAGTTTGGTCCATTTTTCAAAAGCTATACCAGGGGTCGATTTTCGTCCGTTTTGGCCCGAACATTAGTCCTACCTCAAGTTTCACTCTTAGCGACCTATATAGTTCATGCAAATGTGTCAAAGAAATTTTTAGGGTCAAGGACACACATTTTTGAGCCAAGAGTCTTTGAACTATGGGGTGTAGGACGAAAATACGAAAGGAAAATTGTTGCTGGTCACTTTGTTCCCCAAATTAGAAACCGACTTTG
Source organism: Cucumis cinereus (assembly GCA_037974625.1). Lineage (NCBI taxonomy): Eukaryota > Viridiplantae > Streptophyta > Magnoliopsida > Cucurbitales > Cucurbitaceae > Cucumis > Cucumis cinereus. The sequence goes on from JBBPDJ010000017.1 coordinate 3,088,701, forward strand.
GGACGTCTTTGGTCAATTATTTGTGGACAAAACTTAAAAATTACTCCAAATGAGCACGTTTTATAGCTAAAAATGCATTTTAGGTCGAACTTTGGTCCATTTTACGAAAGCTATAGTATTGGTGGATTTTCTTTCGTTCTTGTCCACACGTTTGTCCTATGTCAAGTTTCTCTCTTCGAGACCTATATAGCTCATGCAAATATGTCAGAGGCATGTTTAGGGTCATGGACGCGCGTTTTTGATGCAATAATCCTTGAAATACGAGGTGTAGGACGAAAAAACCAAAGGTAAATCGTTGCAGGTCATTTTGTTCCCCAATGCAGAAACTGAGTCTGAGACGTCTTTGGTCGTTTATTGTTGGGAAAAACTTCAATATTCCTCCAAATGAGCCCATTTTTTTACCAAGAAATGCATTTAAGGTCGAACATTGGTCCCTTTTTAAAAAGCTATACCATTGGTCGATTTTTGTTCGTTTTGGTTCGCACATTAGTCTTACCTCAAGTTTCACTCCTAACAACCTATATAGTTCATGGAAATGTGTGAGAGACATGTGTAGGGTCAAGGACGTTCATTATTGAGCAAAGAATTCCTGAACTATGGGGTGTAGGATGAAAATACCAAAGGGAAATCGTTATAGGTCATTTTGTTCCCCAAAGCAGAAACTGAGTCTGGGACATCTTTGGTCGTTTATTTATGGGAAAAACTTCAATATTCTTCCAAATGAACCCATTTTATACCTAGAAAGGCATTTTAGGTCGAACCTTTGGTCGATTTTTAAAAAGCTATACCTCTGGTTGATTTTCATACGTTTTGGTCCGCACTTTAGTCCTACCTCAAGTTTCACTCTTAGTGACCTATATAGTTTATGCAAATGTGTCAGAGACGTGTACGGTCAAGGACTCGCATTTCTAAGCAAAGAATCCATGAACTATGGGGTGTAGGATGAAAATACCAAAGAGAAATCGTTGTTGGCCACTTTGTTCCCAAAGCAGAAATTGAGTCTAAGATGTCTTTGGTAAAATATTTTTGGGAAAAACTTTAAAGTTACTCCAAATGAACAATTTTTATAGCTAGAAATGCAATTGAAGCCGAACTTTGGTCCATTTTTCGAAAGCTGTAGTACTGGTGGATTTTTGTCCATTTTAGTCAGCACGTTAGTCCTACCTCAAGTTTCTCTCTTTGCGACCTATATAGTTCATGGAAATGTGTCAGAGACATGTTTAGGGTCATGGATGCACGTTTCTGAGGCAAAAATCTATGAACTACGGGGTGTAGGACAAAAAAAATCAAAGGGAAATCGTTGCAGGTCATTTTGTTCCCTAAGAAAAAACTGAGTCTGGAACGTATTTGGTCCTTTATTTTAGGGAAAAACTTCAACATTCCTTCAAATAAGCTCAGTTTATACGTAGACATGCATTTTAGGTCAAACTTTAGTTCATTTTTAAAAAGCTATACCACTGGTGATTTTCGTCCCTTTTGTCCTGCACATTAGTCGTACCTCAAGTTTCACTTTTAGCGACCTATATAGTTCATGCAAATGTATCAGAGGTCAAGGATGAAAATGTTTGAGCCAAGAATCCCTAAATTATGACTTGTAGGACGAAAATTCCAAAAGGAAATCGTTGCAGGTCACTTTGTTCCCCAAAGCAGAAACTGAGTCTGGGACAACTTTGGTAAATTTTTTTTTTTGGAAAAAACTTAAAAATTACTTCAAAGGAGCCCGTTTTATAGCTAGAAATGCATTTTAGGCCGAACTTTTGTTCATTTTTCAAAAGCTATAGTACTGGTGGATTTTTGTCCGTTCTAGTCCGCACGTTATACCAAAAACTATATGTCTGGGAAAATACCAAAAGGAAATCGTTGCAAGTCATTTTGTTCCCCAAAGCAGATATTATGTCTGGGAAGTCTTTGGTCTTTTATTTTTGGGAAAAACTTCAACAATCCTCTAAATGAGCCGATTTTGTACCTAGACATGCGATAAAGGTCGAACTTTCCTACCTTTTTAAAAAGCTATACCACTGTTCGATTTTCGTTCGTTTTGGTCCGCACATTAGTCCTACATCAAGTTTCACTCTTAGCGACCTATATAGTTCATGAAAATGTGTCAGAGACATGTTTAGGGTCAAGGACGCGCATTTCTGAGCCAACAATCCTTGAACTATGGGATGTAGGACAAAAATACCAGAGAGAAATCGTTGCTGGTCACTTTGTTTCCAAAAGCAGAAACCGAGTCTTGATCGTCTTTGGTAAATTAGATTTTGGAAAAACTTTAAAATTACTCCAAATGAGGCCGTTTTATAGCTAGAAATGTATTTTAGGCCGAACATTGGTCCATTTTTCTAAAGCTATAGTACTTGTGGATTTTCGTTCGTTTTGGTCCGCACGTTAGTCCTACCTCAAGTTTCTCTCTTCCCGACCTATATAGTTAATGCACATGTGTCATAGACATGTTTAGGTTAATGGACGTGCGTTTCTGAGACATGAATCCCTGAACTACGGGGTGTAGGACGAAAATACCAAAGGAAAATTGTTGCAGATCGTTTTGTTCCCAAAGCAAAAATTGAGTCTGGGACGTCGTTGGTTGTTTATTTATTAGATAAACTTCAACATTCCTCCAAATGAGCCCATTTTATACCTAGAAATGCATTTTAGGTCGAACTTTGGTCCATTTTAAAAAAGCTATACCACTTGTGGATTTTTTCTGTTTCGATCTGCACATTAGTCCTAACTCAAGTTTCACTAGTGACCTATATAGTTTATGCAAATGTGTGAGAGACGTGTATAGGGTCAAGGACGAGCATTTCTCGGCCAAGAATCACTTAACTAAGGGGTGTAGGCTGAAAATACCAAAGGAAATCGTTGCTGGTCACTTTGTTCTTCAAGCAGAAATCGTGTCTTGGAAGTCTTTGGTAAATTATTTGTGGGAAAAATTTAAAACATACTTCAAATGATCCCGTTTTATAGCTAGAAATGTATTTTAGGCCGAACTTTGGTCAAATTTTTGAAAGCTATAATACTCGTGCATTTTCGTTCGTTTAGGTCGGCACGATAGTCCTTCCTCAAGTTTCTCTCTTCGGAACCTATATAGTTCATGAAAATGTGTCAGAGACATGTTTATTGTCATAGACGCGCGTTTATGCGGCAAAAATCTCTGAACTACGGAGTGTAGGACGAAAATACCAAAGGGAAATAATTGCATATCATTTTGTTCCATGAAGAAGAAATTGAGTATGGGACGTCTTTGGTCGTTTATTTTTGGAAAAATCTTCAACATTCCTCCAAATGAGCCCATTTTATACCTAGAAATGGATTTTAGTTCGAACTTTGGTCGATTTTTAAAAAGCTATACCACTGGCGATTTTCATCCGTTTTGGTCCGCACGTTAGTCCTACCTCACGTTTCACTCTTAGTGACCTATATAGTTCATGAAAATGTGTCAAAGACATGTGTAGGGTCGAGGACGTGCATTTCTTAGAAAAGAATCCTTGAACTATGGGGTGTAGGATGAAAATACCAAAGCTAAATCGTTGTTGGTCACTTTGTTCCTCAAAGCAGAAATCTAGTTTGGGACGTCTTTGTTAAATTGTTTTTAGGAAAAACTTTAAAGTTACTCCAAATGAGCACATTTTATACCTAGAATTGAATTTTAGGCCCAACTTTTGTCCATTTTGGGAAAGCTATAGTATTGGTGGATTTTCGTCTTTTTTGATCCGCACGTTAGTCCTACCTTATTTTTCTCTCTTCACGACCTATATAGGTCATGAAAATGTATCAGAGACATGTTTAGGGTCATGGACGTGCGTTTCTGAAGTAAGAATCACAGAACTATGGGGTGTAGGATGAAAATACCAAAGTGAAATTGTTGTAGGTCATTTTGTTGCATGAGTCTTGTACATCTTTGGTCGTTTATTTTTGGAAAAACTTCAACATTCCTCCAAATGAGCCCGTTTTATACCTAGAAATGCATTTTAGGCCGAACTTTGGACAATTTTTTGAAAGCTATAGTACTTGTTCATTTTCGTTCGTTTTTTTTCGCACGATAGTCCTACCTCAAATCTATCTCTTTGCGACCTATATGGTTCATGCAAATGTGTCAATTGTCAAGGACGCGCGTTTATGATGCAAGAATCCCTGAACTACGAAGTGTAGGACGAAAATACAAAAGGAAAAAAATTGCATATCATTTTGTTTCCCAAAAAAGAAACTGAGTCTGAGACGTCTTTGGTCGTTTATTTTTGAGAAAAACTTCAACATTTCTCCAAATGTGCCCATTTTATACCTATAAATTCATTTTAGGTCGAACTTTGGTCCATTTTTAAAAAGGTATACCTCTGGTTGATTTTCATCCGTTTTGGTCCGCACATTAGTCCTACCTCAGGTTTCACTCTTAGCAACCTGTATAGTTCATTCAAATGTGTTAAATTATGGGGTGTAGGAAGAAAATACCAAAGGAAAATCTTTGTAGGTCATTTTGTTCTCCAAAGAAGAAACTGAGTCCAAGACGTCTTTGGTACTTTATTTTTGGAAAAAACTTCAACATTCCTAAAAATGAGCTCATTTTATACCTATAAATGCTTTTAAGGTCGAACTTTGGACACTTTTTAAAAAGCTATACCACTGGTCGATTTTCGTCCATTTTGGTCCGCACATTAGTCCTACCTCAAGTTTCACTCTTATCGACCTATTTAGTTCATGCAAATGTGTCAGAGACATGTTTTGGGTAAACGACGCGTATTTTTTAGCTAAGAATCCCTAAACTATTGGGTGTAGGACGACAATACCAAAGGGAAATCGTTGCTGGTTACTTTGTTCCCTAAAGAAGAAACCGAGTCTGGGAAGTCTTTGATCGTTTATTTTTGGGAAAAACTTCAACATTCCTCCAAATGAGTCCATTTTAAACCTAGAAATGCATTTTAGGTCAAACTTTGGTCCATTTTTAGAAAGCTATACCACTGGTCGATTTTCGTCCGTTTTGGTCTGCACATTCGTCCTACCACAAGTTTCAATCTTAGCGACCTATATAGTTCATGCAAATGTGTCAGAGACATGTTTAGGGTCATGGACGCGTGTTTCTGAGGCAAGAATCCCTGAACTACGGGGTGTAGGACGAAAATACCAAAGAGAAATCGTTGCAGGTCATTTTGTTCCCCAAAGCAGAAACTGAGTCTGGGACGTCTTTGATTGTTTATTTTTGGGAAAAACTTCAACATTCCTCCAAATGAGCCCATTTTATACCTAGAAATGCATTTTAGGTCGAACTTTGGTCCATTTTTAAAAAGCTATACCACTAGTCGATTTTCTTCCATTTTGGTTCGCACATTAGTCCTACCTCAAGTTTCACTCTTAGCGACCGGTATAGTTCATTCAAATGTGTCATAGATATGTTTAGGATCAAGGATGCGCATTTTTGAGCCAAGAATATTTGAATTATGGGGTATAGGACGAAAATACCAAAGAAAAATCGTTGTAGGTCACTTTGTTCCCCAAAGCTGAAACGGAGTCTGGGATGTCTTTTGCAAATTCTTTTTGGGTAAAACTTGAAATTTACTTCAAATGAGCCCGTTTTAAAGCTAGAAACGCATTTTTGGCCGAACTTTGATCGATTTTTCGAAAGCTATAGTATTGATGGATTTTCGTCCATTTTGGTCCCCACGTTAGTCATACCTTTAGTTTTTCTCTTCGCGACCTATATAGTTATTGCAAATATGTCAGAGACATGCTGAGGGTGATGGACGCACAGTTGTGACGCAAGAATCCCTCAACTACGAGGTGTAGGCCGAAAACACCAAAGGAAAATCGTTGTAGGTCATTTTGTTCTCCAAAGCAGAAACTGAGTATGGGACGTCTTTGGTAGTTTATTTTTGGTAAATACTTCAACATTCTTTCAAATGAGCCCATTTTATACCTTGAAATGCATTTAAGGTTGAACTTTGCTTCCTTTTTAAAAAGCTATACCACTGGTCGATTTTCGTTCGTTTTCGTCTGCACATTAGTCCTACCTCAGGTTTCACACTTAGCGACCTATATAGTTCATGAAAATGTGTCAGAGACATGTTTAGCATCAAGGATGGACATTTCTGAGCCAAGAATCTCTAAACTATGAGGTGTATGACGAAAATACCAAAGGAAAATCGTTGGTGGTCGCTTTGTTCCCCAAAAAACTAACTGAGTCTGGGATGTGTTTGGTAAATTAATTTTTGGAGAAAGTTAAAAATTACTCCATATGAGACCGTTTTATAGTTAGAAATGCATTTAAGGTCGAACTTTGGTCCATTTTCCGAAAGCTATAGTACTTGTGGACTTTCGTTTGTTTTGGTCCGCACGTTAGTCCTACCTCAAGTTTCTCTCTTCGCTCCTATATTGTTCATGCAAATATGTCAAGGACATGTTTAGGATCATGGACACACGTTTCTGAGGAAATAATCCCTGAACTACGGGCTGTATGACGAAAATACCAAAAGAAAATCGTTGAAGGTTGTTTTGTTCCCCAAAGCAGAAACTGAGTTTGGGACGTCTTTGGTCGTTTAGTTTTTTGAAAAAACTTCAACATTCCTCCAAATGAGCACAATTTATTTCTAGAAATGCATTTTAGTTCAAACTTTGGTCCATTTTTAAAAAATTTTACCACTGGTCGATTTTCTTTTGATTTGGTCCGCACATTAGTCCTACCTAAGGTTTCATTCTTAGCGACCTATATAGTTTATGCAAATGTGTCAGAGACATGTTTAGGGTCAAGGATGCGCATTTTCGAGTCAAGAATCCCTGATTTTTGGGGTGTAGGATGAAATTAAGAAAGGGAAATCGTTGCAGGTCACTTTGTTCCCCAAAGTAGTAACCGAGTCTAGGATGTCTTTGGTAAATACTTTTTGGGAAAAACTTAAAAATTACTTCAAATGAGCCCGTTTTGTAGCTAGAAATGCATTTTAGGCTGAACTTTGGTCCATTTTTCAAAAGCTATAGGACTGGTGGATTTTCGTCCGTTTTGGTCCGAACGTTAGTCCTACCTTAAGTTTCTCTCTTCGAGAGCTATATAGTTCATGTAAATTTGTCAGAGACATGTTATGAGTGATGGACGCACGATTGTGAGGCAAGAATCCCTCAACTATGAGGTGTAGGACGAAAATACCAAGGAAAATCGTTGTAGGTCATTTTGTTCCCCAAAGCAAAAACTGAGTCTGGGACATCTTTGTTAGTTTATTTTTAGGAAAAACGTCAACATTCCTCCAAATGAGCCCATTTTATACCTAGAAATGCATTTAAGGTCGAACTTGGATCCCTTTTTAAAAAGCTATACCACTGATCGATTTTTGTCTGTTTTGGTCTGCACATTAGTCCTACCTCAAGTTTCACACTTAGCGACCTATATAGTTCATGAAAATGTGTAAAAGAAATGTTTAGGGTCAAGGACGCCCATTTCTGAACTGAGAATCCCTGAACAATGGGTGTAGGACGAAAATACCAAAGGAACATCGATATTGGTCGCTTTGGTCCCCAAAACAAAAACTGAGTATGGGATGTCTTTGGTAAATAGTTTTTGGAAAAACTTAAAAATTACTCTAAATGAGCCCGTTTTATGGCTAGAAATGAATTATAGGCCGAACTTTGGTCCATTTTTGAAAAGCTACAATATTTGTGGATTTTCATCTGTTTTGGGTCATGGACACGTGTTTATTAGAAAAGAATCCCTGAACTACAGGTTGTAGGAAGAAAACACCAAAGTGAAATCGTTGAAGGTCGTTTTGTTCCCCAAAGTAGAAACTGAGTCTGGGACGTCTTTGGTCGTTTATTTTTAAGAAAAACTTCAACATTTCTCCAAATGAGCCCATTTTATACCTAGAAATACATTTTAGGTCGAACTTTGGTCCATTTTTAAAAAGCTATACCACTGGTCGAGTTTTTCCGTTTTGGTCCGTACATTTCTCAAGTTTCACTCTTAGCTACCTATATAGTTCATGCAACTGTGACATGTTTAGGATCAAGGACGTGCATTTTCAACCAAGATCCCTGAACTATGGGGTGTAGAACGAAAATACCAAAGGAAAATCGTTGCTGTCACTTTGTTCCCCAAAGCAGAAACCTGAGTCTTGGATGTCTTTGGTAAATTATTTTTGGGAAAACTTAAAAATTACTCTGAATGAGTACGTTTTATAGCTAGAAATGCATTTTAGGCTAAACTTTTGTACATTTTTTGAAAGCTATAGTACTAGTAGATTTTTGTCCGTTTGGTAAATTATCTTTAGGAAAAACTTAAAAATTACTCCAAATTAATCTGTTTTATACCTAGAAAAGCATTTACGTCGAACTTTGGTCGATTTTTTGAGTCTAGCACGTCTTTGGTAAATTATTTTTTGGAAAAACTTTAATATTTCACCAAATGAACCCATTATATACTTGGACATGCATTCAAGGACGAACTTTGGTCCATTTTTAAAAAGCTATACCACTGGTCAATTTTCATCTATTTCGGTCCACAAATTAGTCTTACCTCAAGTTTCTCTCTTCGCGACCAAAATAGTTCATGAAAATGTGTCAGAGACATGTTTAGGGTCAAGGACGCGCATTTCTGGGTCAAGAATCCCTGAACTATCGAGTTTAGGACGAAAATACCAAAGGGAAATCGTTGCTGGTCAGTTTGTTTCCCAAAGCAGAAACCGAGTCTGGCACGTCTTTGGTAAATTATTTTTGTGAAAAACTTCAACATTCCTCCAAATGAGCCCATTTTATACTTGGAAATGCATTCCAGGTCGAACTTTGGTCCATTTTTATAAAGCTGTACCACTGGTCGATTTTCTTCTATTTTGATCAGCACATTAGTCTTACCTCAAGTTTCTCTCTTCGCGAGCTATATAGTTCATGAAAATATGTCAGAGACATATTTAGGGTTAACGACTAGCATTTCTGAGCCAAGAATCCTTGAACAATGGGGAGTAGGACGAAAATACCAAAGGGAAATCGTTGCAGGCCATTTTGTTCCACAACGGAGAAACTGAGTATGGGACGTCTTTGGTCGTTTATTTTTGTGAAAACACTTCAACGTCACTCCAAATGAGCACGTTTTATACCTAGAAGTGCATTCTAGTTCCAACTTTGGTCAAGTTTTAAAAAGCTATACCACTGGTCGATTTTCGTTCGTTTTGGTCCGAAAATTAGACCTACCTCAAGTTTCACTCTTAGCGACATATATAGTTCATTCAAATGTGTCAGATACATGTTTAGGGTCAAGGACGCACATTTCTGGGCCAAGACTCCCTGAACTATGGGATGTAGGACGAAAATACGAAAGGGAAATCGTTGCTGGTCAATTTGTTCCCTAAAGCAGAATCGAGTCTGGGACGTCTTTGGTAAATTATTTTTGGGAAAACTTAAAAGTTACTCCAAATGAGCCCGTTTTATAGCCAGAAATGTATTTTTAGGTTGAAATTTGGTCCATTTTTCTAAAGCTAAAATACTGATGGATTTTCGTCTATTTTGGTCCGCACGTTAGTCCTTCCTCAAGTTTTCCTCTTCGCGACCTATATAGTTCATTTAAATGTGTCAGAGACATGTTTAGGGTCTTGGACGATTTTTTCTGAGGCAAGAATCCCTAAACTACGTGATGTAGGATGAAAATACCAAAGTGAAATCGTTTCAGGTCATTTTGTTCCCCAAAGCAGAAACTGAGTCTAGGACGCATTTAGTTGTTTATTTTTTGGAAAAACTTTCAACATTCCTCCAAAGGAGCCAATTTTTTTACTTAGAAATGAATTTTAGGTCGAACTTTGGTCCATTTTGAAAAAGTATACCGCTGGTCAATTTTCGTCCGTTTTGGTCCGTACATTAGTCTTACCTCAAGTTTCACTCTGAGAGACCAAAATAGTTCATGCAAATGTGCCAGGGACATGTTTTGGGTCAAGAACGAGCATTTCTGAGCCGAGAATAACTGAAGTATGGGGTATAGGACGAAAATAACAAAGGGAACTCGTTGCTGGTCACTTTGTTTCCCAAAGCAGAAACCAATCTGAGACGACTTTGGTAAATTATCTTTGGGAAACTTAAAAGTTACTCCAAATGATCCCGTTTTATAGTTAGAAATGTATTTTTGGTTGAAATTTGGTCCATTTTCAAAAGCTATAATACTGGTGGATTTTTGTCTATTTTGGTCCACACGTTAGTCATACCTCAAGTTTCTCTCTTCGCGACCTATATAGTTCATGCAAGTGTGTCAGAGGCATGTTTCGGGTCATAGACGAGATTTTCTGAGGCAAGAATCCTTGCACTATGGGATGTAGGACGAAAATACCAAAGGAAAATCATTGTAGGTCATTTTGTTTCCCAAAGCAGAAATTGAGTCTAGAACGTTTTTGGTCGTTTATTTTTGGGCAAAACTTCAGCATTCCTCCGAATGAGCCTATTTTATACCTAGAAATGCCTTTTAAGTCGAACTTTTGTATATTTTTAAAAAGCTATATACTACTGGTCGATTTTCATTTGTTTTGGTCTGCACATTAGTCTTACCTCAAGTTTCACTCTTAGCGACCGATATAGCTAATGCAAATATGTCAGAGACATGTGCAGAGTAGAAGACGAGCATTTCTGAGCCAAGAATCCTTAAAATATGGGGTGTAGGACGAAAATTCCTAAGGGAAATCGTTGCTAGTCACTTTGTTCCCCAAAGAAAAAACTGAGTTAGGGACATCTATGGTTATTTTGTTTTGGAAAAAACTTAAAAATCACTCCAAATGAGCTCTTATTATAGCTAAAAATGCATTTTAAGTCGAACTTTGGTCCATTTTTAGAAATCTAAAATACTAGTGGATTTTTGTCTGTTTTTATCCGCACGTTAGTCCTATCTCAAGTTTCTCTCTTTGCAGCCTATATAGTACATGCAAATGTGTCAAAGACATGTTTAGTGTCATGGACATGCGTTTCTAAGGCAAGAATCCCTAAACTATGAGAAAAATGATGAAAATACCAAAGGGAAATTGTTGCAGGTCCTTTTGTTCTCCAAAGCAGAAACTGAGTCGGGACGACTTTGGTTGTTTATTTTTGGGAAAAACTTCAACATTTCTCCAAATGAGTCCATTTTATACCTAAAAATGCATTTTAGGTTGAACTTTGGTCCATTTTAAAAAAGCTATACCACTTGTCGATTTTCGTCCATTTTGGTTCACAAATTAGTCCTACCTCAAGTTTCACTCTTAGCGACCTATATAGTTCATGCAAATCTTTCAAAGACATATTTATGGTAAAGGATGCGCATTTATGAGCCAAGAATCTCTAAACTATGGTGTGTAGGACGAAATACAAAAAGGAAATCGTTGCTGGTCACTTTGTTCCCGAAAGCAGAATCGAGTCTCGGACGTCATTCGTACATTAGTTTTTGGAAAAACTTAAAAATTACTCCGAATGAGCCCATTTTATATCTAGAAATGCATTTTAGGCAGAACTTTTGTCCATTTTTCGAAAGCTATAGTACTGGTGGATTTTCGTCCCTTTTTGTCTGCCCGTTAGTTCTACCTCAAGTTTCTCTCTTCCCGACCAATATAATTCATGCAAATGTGCAAGAGACATGCTTAGGATCATGGACGCACGTTTCTAGGGCAAGAATCCCTGAACTACGGGGTGTAGGACGAAAATACAGAAGGTATATCCTTGTAGGTCAATTGTTCCCCAAAGTACAAGCTGAGTCTACGACGTCTTTGGTCGTTTATTTTTGGGAAAAAACTTCAACATTCCTCAAATGTGCCTGTTTTATACCTAGAAATGCATTTTACGTCAAACTTTGGTCCATTTATAAAAAGTTATACCACTCGTCGATTTTTGTTAATTTTGGTCTGCACATTAGTCCTAACTCAAGTTTCACTCTTAACAACTTATGTAGTTCATGCAAAAGTTTCAAAGATATTTTTAGGGTCAAGGTTGTGCATTTCTAAGCGAAAAGAATCTGAACTATGGGGTGTAGGACAAAAATACCAAGGGCAATCGTTGCTGGTTACTTTGTTCCACAGAGCAGAAACTGAGTCTCGGACGTCTTTGGTAAATATTTAATAGGAAAAACTTAAAAATTACTCCGAATGAGCCCGTTTTATAGCTAGAAATGCATTTTAGGCCGAACTTTATCCATTTTTTGAAAGCTATAGTATTGGTGGATTTTTGTCCGTTTTGGTCCACACGTTAGTCCTACCTCAAAGTTTCTCTCTTCGCGACCTATATAGTTCATGAAAATGTGTCAGAGAGATATTTAGGGTCATGGACACACGTTTATGAGGCAAGAATCCCTGAACTACGGGGTGTAGGACAAAAATACCAAATGGAAGTTGTTGTAGGTCATTTTGTTCCCCAAATAAAAAACTGAGTCTAGGACGAATTTGGTCGTTAATTTTTGGGAAAAGCTTCAATATTCCTCCAAATGAGCCCATTTATTACCTAGAAATGAATTTTAGGTCGAACTTTGGTCCATTTTTAAAAAGCTATATACCACTGGTCAATTTTCGTTCGTTTTGGTTGCACATTAGACCTATCTTAAGTTTCACTCTTAGGGACCTATTTAGTTCATGCAAATGTGTCAACAACATTTTTAGGGTCAAGGAGGCACATTTTTGAGCCAAGAATCTCTAAACTATGGTGTGTAGGACGAAAATATCAAAGGGAAATCGTTGCTGGTCACTTTGTTTCCTAGAGAAGAAATCAAGTCTAGGACATCTTTGGTAAATTATTTTTAGGAAAAACTTAAATATTACTTCCAATGAGCCCGTTTTATAGCTAGAAATGCATTTTAGTCCGAACTTTCGTCCATTTTTCGTAAGCTATAGTACTGGTGGATTTTTGTTCATTTTGGTTTGTACATTAGTCCTACCTCAAGTTTCTCTCTTTGCGCCCTATATAGTTCCTTGGTCGTTTATTTTTTGGCAAAACTTCAACATTCCTTCAAATGCCATTTGATACCTTGAAATGCATTTTAGGTCGAACTTTGGTCCATTTTTTTAAAGCTATACCACTGGTCCATTTTCGTCTGTTTTGGTCAGCACATTAATCCTACCTCAAGTTTGACTTGTAGCGACCTTTATAGTTCATGCAAATGTGTCAGAGACATGTTTAGGATCAAGGACACGCATTTCAAAGCCAAGAATTCCCCAAAGTAGAAATCGATTTTTGGACGTCTTTGGCAAATCTTTTTTGAGAAAAACCTAAAAATTACTCCAACTGGGCCCATTTTATAGCTAGAAATGTATTTTAGTCGGACTTTGGTCCATTTTTAGAAAGCTATAGTACTGGTGGATTTTTGTTCGTTTTGGTCGAACGTTAGTCCTACCTCAAGTTTCTCTCTTCGCGACCTATGTAGTTCATCAAAATGTGTCCGATACATGTTTTAAGTCATGGATAAGCGTTTTTTAGGCAAGAATCCCTAAACTACGGGATGTAGGATGAAAATACCAAAGGGAAATCCTTGCAGGTCATTTTGTTCCCCAAAGCAGAAACTGAGTCAGGGATGTCTTTGGTAAATGTTTTTTTGGAAAAAACTTAAAAATTACTCCAAATAAGCCCATTTTATATCTAGATATGCATTTAAGGTCGAACTGTGGTCCATTTTTTGAAACCTATAATACTTGTGGATTTTCATATGTTTTGGCCCGCATGTCAACCTCAATAATCAATCTTCGCGGCCTATATAGTTACTGCAAATGTGTCAGAAACATGTTTAGGGTCATGGACGCGCGTTTCTGAGGCAAAAATCTTTGAACTACTGGGAATAGAACGAAAATACAGAAGGAAAATCCTTGCAGGTCATTTTGTTCCCCAAAGCAAAAATTGAGTCGGGACGTCTTTGATCGTTTATTTTTGGGAAAAGCATCAGCATTCCTCTAACTGAGCCCATTTTATACCTAGAAATGCATTTTAGGTCTAACTTTGGTCACTTTTTAAAATGCTATATACCACTGGTCGATTTTCATACGTTTTGGTGTGCACATTAGTCCTACATCAAGTTTCACTCTTAGCGACCTATATAGTTCATGCAAATGTGTCAGAGACATGTTTAGGGACAAGGACGACATTATTGAGCCAAGAATCCCTGACCTATGGGGTGTAGGACGAAAATACAAAAGGGAAATCGTTGCTGGTCACTTTGTTTCCCAAAGCAAAAATAGAGTCTGGGACGTCATTGGTAAAATATATTTGGTAAAAACTTAAAAAATTACTGCAAATAAGCCGGTTTTATAGCTAGAAATGTATTTTCGGTCGAACTTTGGTCTATTTTTTGAAATCTAGAATACTGGTGGGTTTTCATCCATTTTGTTCTACACGTTAGTCCTATTTCAAGTTTCTCTCTTCGCGACCTATATAGTTCATGCAAATGTGTCAGAGACATGTTTCGGGTCATGGACGAGTGTTTCTAAGGCACGAATCCCTGAACTACGGGGTGTAGGACGAAAGTATCAAAGGGAAATCCTTGCAGGTCATTTTGTTCTCCAAAGTAGAAACTGAGTCTGGGATGTCTTTGGTCGTTTACTTTTGGGAAACACTTTAACATTCGTCCAAATAAGCCCATTTTATACCTACAAATTCATTTTAGGCCGAACTTTGGTCCATTTTAAAAAAGCTATACCACTGGTCGATTTTTGTCTGTTTTGGTTTGCATATTAGTCCTACCTTAAGTTTTACTCATAGCGACCTATATAGTTCATGCAAATTTGTCAAAGACATGTTTAAGGTCAAGGACGTGCATTTTTTATCCAAGAATCCCTAAACTATGGGGTGTACGATGAAAATACCAAAAGGAAATCGTTGTTGGTCACTGTGTTTCCCAAAGCAGAAACCGAGTCTGGAACGTCTTTGGTAAATTATTTTTGTGAAAAACTTAAAAATTACTCCAAATGAGACCGTTTTATAGATAGAAATGCATTTTAGGCCGAACTTTGGTCTTTTTTTAAAAAACTATACCACTGGTCTACATATTAGTCATGCCTCAAGTTTCACTCTTAGTGACCTATATAGTTCATGCAAATGTGTGAGAGACATGTTTAGGATCAAGAACGCGCATTTATAAGCCAAGAATCCCTGAACTATGCGGTGTAGGATGAAAATACCAAAGGGAAATCGTTGCTGGTCACTTTGTTTCCCAAAGTAGAAACTGTGTCTAGGACGTCTTTGGTAACTTCTTTTTTTGAAAAACTTAAAAATTACTCCAAATGATCCCTTTTTATAGCTAGAAATGCATTTTAGGCAGAAATTTGGTCCATTTTTTTTAAATCTATAATATTGGTGGATTTTCGTCTATTTTTGTCCGCACGTTAGTCCTACTTTAAGTTTCTCTCTTCGCCACCTATATAGTTCATGCATATTTCTAGGGTCTTGGATGTGCATTTCTGAGGCAAGAATCCCGGAACTGCGGGGTGTACGACGAAAATACCAGAGGAAAATCTTTGCAGATCATTTTGTTCCATAGAGCAGAAACTGAGTCTGGGATATCATTGGTCATTTATTTTTGGGAAAAACTTTTTTATACCTAGAAATGCATTTTAGGGTTGAGGTTTGGTCATTTTAAAAAGCTATACCACTGGTCGATTTTATTCCGTTTTTGTCCGCACATTAGTCCTACATCACGTTTCACTCTCACTGACCTATATAGTTAATGCAAATGTGTCACATAAATGTGTCAAGAATTCCTAATCTATGGGGTGTAGGACGAAAATACCAAAGAGAAATTGTTGTTGATCGCTTTGTTTCCTAAATAAGAAACCGAGTCTGAGATGTCTATGGTAAATTATTTTTGGGGAAAACTTAAAATTACTCTAAATGAGCCTGTTTTATAGCTCGAAATGAATTTAAGGCCAAACATTGGTCTATTTTTTGAAAATAGTACTGGTTGATTTTCGTCCGTTTTTGTCCGCACGTTAGTCATACCTCATGTTTATCTCTTCGCGACCTATGTACTTCATGAAAATGTGTAAGAGACATGTTTAGGGTAATGAACGTGCGTTTCTGAGGCAAGAATCCTTGAACTACTAGGTGTAGGATGAAAATACCAAAGGAAAATCGTTGCAGGTCATTTTGTTCTCCAAAGCAAAAATTGAGTCTGGGACGTTTTGGTCATTTATTTTTGGAAAAAACTTTGACATGTTCAGGGTCATGGACACGAGTTTCTGATGCAAGAATCTCTAAACTACGGGGTGTAGGACGAAAATACCAAAGGAAGATCATTGCAGGTCATTTTCTTCCCCAATCTAGAAACTCAGTCTGAGACGTCCTTGGCCGTTTATTTTTGGGAAAAACTTCAACATTCCTAAAAAAGGGCCTAGTTTAGACCTAAAAATGCATTTTAGGTCAAACATTGATCCATTTTCAAAAAACTATACCACGGTCGATTTCGTTCCGTTTTGGTCCGCACATTAGTCCTACCTCGAGTATCACTCTTAGCGACCTATATAGCTAATGCAACTGTGTCAGAGACATGTTTAGGGTCATAGATGCGCGTTTCTGAGGCAAGAATCCCTGAGCTACGGGGTGTAGGATGAAAATACCAAAGGAAAATTGTTGCTGGTCACTTTGTTTTCCAAAGCAGAAACCGGGTCTGGGACGTCTTTGGTAAATATGTTTTGGTAAAAGTTACTCCAAAAGAGCTCGTTTTATACCTAGAAATGATCTTTAAGCCAAACTTTGGTCCATTTTTCGAAAGATATAGTACTGGTGGATTTTCGTCCGTTTTGGTCTGCACGATAGTCCTACCTATAGTTTCTGTCTTCACGACCTCCATAGTTCATGCAAATGTGTAAGAAACATGTTTTGGGTCATGGACGCGGCTTTGTGAGGCAAGAATACCTGAACTACGGGGTGTAGGACGAAAATATCAAAGGGAAATCGTTGAAGGTCATTTTAATCTCCAAAGCAGAAACTGAGGCAGGGACGTCGTTGGTCGTTTATTTTTTTAAAAAACTTCAACATTCCTTTCAATGAGCCAGCTTTATACCTAGAAATTCATATTAGGTCGATCTTTGGTCAATTTTTAAAAAGCTATACCACTAGTCTATTTTCATCCGTTTTGGTCGACACATTAGTCCTACCTCATGTTCCAATCTTAGTGACCAATATAGTTCATGCAAATGGGTCAGAAAGATGTTTTGGGTCAAGAACGCGCAATTTTGTGCCTAGAATCTCTTAACTATGAGGTGTCGGACGAAAATACCAAAGGAAAATCGTTGCTAGTCACTTTGTTACCCAAAGCAGAAACCGAGTCTGGGACGTATTTGGTAAAATATTCTTGGGATAAACTTAAAAACTACTCCACATGAGCCCGTGTTACGGCTTGAAATGCATTTTAGCCAGAACATTGGTCCATTTTTCGTAAGCTATAGTACTGGTGAATTTTCGTCCGTTCTGGTCCGCACGTTAGTCCTACCTCAAGTTTCTATCTTCGCGACCAATATAGTTCATGAAAGTGTGTCAGAGACAAGTTTAGGGACATGGACGCACGTTTTTTGAGGCAAGAATTCCTAAACTACGGGGTGTACAACGAAAATACCAAAGGAAAATCGTTGTAGGTCATTTTGTTTTCCAAAGTAGAAATTGTGTCTGGGTGTTTTTGGTTGTTTATTTGAGAGAAAAACTTCAACATTCCTTCAAATGAGCCTATTTTATACCTAGAAATGCATTTTAGGTCGAAATTTTGTCCATTTTTAAAAAGCTATACCACTGGTTGATTTTCATCCGTTTTGGTTCGCACATTAGTCCTACCTCAAGTTTCACTCTTAACGAGCTATATAGTTCATGTAAATCTGTCAGAGAGATGTTTAGGGTCATTGACCCGCATTTGAGAGCCAAGTATTCCTGAACTATGGGGTGTAGGACAAATATACCAAAGGAAAATTGTTGCTGGTAACTTTGTTTCCCAAAGCAAAAACCGAGCCTGGGACGTCTTTTGTAAATTAGTTTTCGGAAAAACTTAAAAATTACATTAAATGAGCCCATTTTATAGCACAAATGCATTTTCGTCTGAACTTTGGACCATTTTTCGAAAGCTATCGTACTGGTGCTTTTTTGCCCATTTCGGTCTAGACGTTAGTCCTACCTTATGTTTCTCTCTTCGTGACCTACATAGGTCATGCGAATGTGCCAAAGTCATGTTTATGGTCATGGATGCACGTTTTTGAGCCATGAATCCCTGAAATATCAAGTGTAGGAAGAAAATACCAAAGACAAATTGTTTCTGGTCACTTTGTTCCCCAAAGCAGAAATTGAGTCTGAGACGTCTTTACTCGTTTATTTTTGGGAAAAACTTCAACATTCCTCCAAATGAGCCCATTTTATAAATAAAAATGCATTTTAGGTCGAACTTTGGTTCATTTTTAAAAAGATATACAATTGGTTGATTTTCATCTATGTTGGTCCATACATTAGTTATAGCTCAAGTTTCACTCTTAGCGACCTATATAGTTCTTGCAAATGTATCAGAGACATGTTTAAGGTCAAGGACGCGCATTTGTAAGCCAAGAATCCCTGAACTATGGGGTGTAGGACAAAAATACCAAAGGAAATTTGTTGCTGGTCACTTCGTTCCCCAATGTCGAAACCGAGTCTAGGGTGTATTTCGTAAATTAGTTTTGGAAAAAACCTAAAAATTACTCCAAATGAGCCCGTTTTAAAGCTAGAAATGCATGTTTGGTCAAACTTTTGTCCATTTTTTGAAAACTATAGTACTTTTGGATTTTCGTCCATTTTGGTCCGCACGATAGTCCTACCTTAAGTTTCTCTCTTCGCGACATATCACTACTACTAAATAGGATTTACTTGAAAGTGAAAAACTATCAAGAAACGAATTACTCAACGGTTTTAAGTCCGTCAAGTAATCTAGTGTCAGGAATAAGCATTTTTTCTTGACAGTGAAAAATTGTCAAGAATAAGAGTTTACTTGACAGTTATCCACTGTCAAGAATAAAGTTTTACATGACAGTTTTTCATTGTCAAGTAATCCAGTGTCAAGAATAAGAAAATTCTTTATTCTTGAGGATTAATCACTATCAAGTTTTACACTATACTTGACTGTGTTTCACCGTCAAGTTAATTTTGTAATTTTTTTTAAATTTAATATTAATTGTACAATGTATTTTGCACCAATGTTGCCCCTGTTTTGCACCTGCATTTGCAGGATGCGCGTTTCTGAGGCAAGAATCCCTGAACTAAAGGGTGTAGGATGAAAATACCAAAGGAAAATTGTTGCTGGTCACTTTGTTTTCCAAAGAAGAAATCGGGTCTACGAAGTCTTTGGTAAATATGTTTTGGTAAAAGTTACTCCAAATGAGCGCGTTTTATACCTATAAATGAATTTTAAGCCAAACTTTTGTCCATTTTTCGAAAGATATAGTACTGGTGGATTTTCGTCCGTTTTGGTCCGCACGTTATTCCTACCTATAGTTTCTCTCTTCACGACCTCCATAGTTCATGCAATGTGTAAGAAACATGTTTTGGGTCATGGACGCGACTTTGTGAGGCAAGAATACCTGAACTACGGGGTGTAGGACGAAAATACCAAAGGGAAATCGTTGAAGGTCATTTTGTTCTCCAAAGCAGAAACTGAGGCTGGGACGTCTTTGGTTGTTTACTTTTTTGAAAAACTTCAACATTTCTTCCAATGAGCCCATTTTGTACCTAGAAATTCATATTAGGTCGATATTTGGTCAATTTTTAAAAAACTATACCCACTATTTTTGTCTGTTTTGGCCGGCACATTAGTCCTACCTCATGTTCCACTCTTAGTGACCTATATAGTTCATGCAAATGGGTCAGAAACATGTTTTGGGTCAAGGACGTGCAATTCTTTGCCTAGAACCCCTTAACTATGAGGTGTGGGACGAAAATACGAAAGGGAAATCGTTGCTAGTCACTTTGTTACCCAAAGCAGAAATCGAGTCTAGGACGTATTTGGTAAAATATTTTTGGAAGAAACTTAATAACTACTCCACATGAGCCCGTGTTACGGCTTGAAATGCATTTTAGGCAGAACATTGGTCCATTTTTCGAAAGCTATAGTACTGGTGGATTTTCGTCCGTTCTGGTCCGCATGTTAGTCCTACCTCAAGTTTCTATCTTCGCCACCAATATAGTTCATGAAAGTGTGTCAAAGACATGTTTAGGGACATGGACACACGTTTTTTTAGGCAAGAATTCCTAAACTACGGGGTGGACAACAAAAATACCAAAGGAAAATCGTTGTAGGTCATTTTGTTTCTCAAAGTAGAAATTGTGTCTTGGTGTTTTTGGTCGTTTATTTGTGGGAAAAACTTCAACATTCCTTCAAATGAGCCTATTTTAAACCTAGAAATGCATTTTAGGTCGAAATTTGGTCCATTTTTAAAAAACTATACCACTGGTTGATTTTCATCCGTTTTGGTTGGCACATTAGTCCTACCTCAAGTTTCACTCTTAACGACCTATATAGTTCATGAAAATCTGTCAGAGACATGTTTAGGGTCAAGACGAGCATTTCAGAGCCAAGTATTCCTGAATTATGGGGTGTAGGACAAATATACCAAAGTAAAATCGTTGCTGGTAACTTTGTTTCCCAAAGCAGAAACCGAGTCTGGGACGTCTTTTGTAATTTAGTTTTCGGAAAAACTTAAAAATTACTTTAAATGAGCCCGTTTTATAGCACAAATGCATTTTTCGTTTGAACTTTGGATCATTTTTCGAAAGCTATAGTACTGGTGCATTTTTGCCCGATTCGGTCTGGACGTTAGTCCTACCTTAAGTTTCTCTCTTCGCGATCTACTTAGGTCATGCGAATGTGCCAAAGTCATGTTTATGGTCATGGACGCACGTTTTTTAGCCAAGAATCCCTGAACTATCAAGTGTAGGAAGAAAATACCAAAGGGAAATTGTTTCTGGTCACTTTGGTTGTTTACCAAAGCAGAAACTCAGTCTGGGACGTTTTTACTCGTTTATTTTTGGGTAAAACTCCAACATTCCTCCAAATGAGTCCATTTTATAGATAAAAATGCATTTTAGGTCGAACTTTGGTCCATTTTTTAAGAGATATACCATTGGTTGATTTTCGTCTATTTTGGTCCGTACATTAGTTATAGCTCAAGTTTCACTCTAAGCAACCTATATAGTTTTTGCAATTGAATCAGAGACATGTTTAAGGTCAAGGACGCACATTTGTGAGCCAAGAATCCCTGAACTATGGGGTGTAGGACGAAAATACCAAAGGAAATATTTTACTGGTCACTTCGTTCCCCAATGCCGAAACCGAGTCTGGGACGTATTTCATAAATTAGTATTGGAAAAAACTTTAAAATTACTCCAAATGAGCCTGTTTTATACTAGAAATGCATTTTTGGTCGAACTTTTGTCCATTTTTCGAAAGCTATAGTACTTTTGGATTTTCGTCCGTTTTGGTCCGCACGTTAGTCCTACCTTAAGTTTCTCTCTTCGCGACATATCACTACTACAAAATATGGTTTACTTGAAAGTGAAAAACTATCAAGAAACGGATTACTCGACGGTTTTAAATACGTCAATCGTTTGCCTGTAACTATTCAATATCCTTACGAAAAATTAATCGCATCGGAGCGTTTCCGCGGTCGAATCCATTTTGAATTTGATAAATGCAAATCTAGTGTTATGAATAAACATTGTTTTCTTGAAAGTGAAAAATTGTCAAGAATAAGAGTTTACTTGACAGTTATCCACTGTCAAGAATAAAGTTTTACTTGACAGTTTTTCATTGTCAAGTATTCCAGTGTCAAGAATAAGAAAATTCTTTATTCTTGACGATTAATCACTGTCAAGTTTTACACTATACTTGACTGTGTTTTACCGTCAAGTTAATTTTGTAATTTTTTTTTAAATTTAATATTAATTGTACCATGTATTTTGCACCAGTTTTGCCCCTGTTTTGCACTTAGATTTGCAGTCCTAAAATCGTATACATACAATGTAAAGATAAGAGCCAAGAGCATACATTTATTGCAATTTAAATAACATAGTAAGTTTATTAATTACATAATCAAATTACATAACCGTATATAACATAAAATTCTCAACAAGTAGAGTGCAACGAGGGATAGAGAAAGCCATCAAATCCACCTAACCAACTACTAATATCATTTGATCAAAATTTCCAAGAGTTTAGAAGTCAATACAATGCAGTTTTTAACTATTGATCGATTCTATCTTTCATTCTAATCCTTTTAAAATCTACCACCTACCATTTGTATTAAACTCATCGTCACAACTTTTGGCCATGTTAGCTAAGCTCTTGAGGTTCTTCACAGGTTTACCATTGAAAACAAGAACCTATAATGCACAAAGATGATTGAGCATAGTTATTACTTGGGTGGTAACGATATCTTCATATCCAATGTTGATATCGGTCACAAGTACCTGCAAGAAATTTATAAGAAAGGCTTTGAGGTTAAGAATCCGAAAAAATACAGGTTCAAAATAGCTCCATAATATGCATTTAATTGTCCATCTACTTTGTAAATCTATTTACGAAGGAAGATGCAAAAATGACTCGCCCCTATACACCTTTCGTTAGTTAGACAATATGTTGTGTGTGGGAATCAACTCCCTTACTTTGAGTTTGATAATATAAAAGGCAAGTTGCATAAATGACATTTAACCAAAAGATAATAGGATATAAAGCACAATATAGCACAAAAATTTGTAAAAGACTAAAAAACTCACGCCCAACTACCATTTCAAAGGTTTGTTCCCGGTTTTTCAAAACTGAAAGCTATCAGGGATGACAACCATTGCCAATAGTTGCCAATATTGATAGTTTTCAATTTGAAAAATTTTCTATCAGTTGCTATCATTGATAACGTCTACAGTGATAAATTCTATCAATGATAACCACTTAATGGCAGATTCGACATTCTAAAAAAATTTACTAGTTGATTGGTCAACATTTGCTATTTTTGTAAACATTTTATCTTGTGCTACATTTTTAATTTAATTGTGTTATTGGCTATAATGTTTTAAATATAAAAACTATATCAATCGAATTGTCTCATTTAGGCTAATGAGCCCGCGTCCCTCTAATAATATTTTTCATGCATTCTAAACAAATGGTTGAGCAATCAGTGTATTACAATGTGCATGTGGGAGTGACATTATAGAGATCAAACAAAAAGGAACTTTACTAAGTCAGGGTGAAAATATATAACATTATTAATGGGTTGGAAGAGAAGAGAATAAAGGCAACGAGGATTATTAAAGCTTTGTTAAGTTACTCTCATTTCAATTCTATTAGCTAAAGTGATTTTATATTGAACTCTGTTATTTAGTTTTTTGTAATAGGTCTCAAAAGCAATAAAATAGAGATTATATATATATATATATATGTATATATGTACATATGCACATATATATGTATATATGTATATGTATATATGTATATGTTTATATGTATATGTATATATGTATATGTTTATATGTATATGTATATATATATATTGTAATCTGGATGGAGAGTTATCTATCTCTATCTGATATTTCCCTTATTTTATAACCACATGAGAGACTAGAGAGAATTTGAAGAATGGAGGAGAGTACCTTATAAAATTAAGTTAATTGATGAAACTGGAACTTGGGGGCTGGATGATCATCTGATGATTCTTGTTCTCGTCTTTGGAAATATGGATGAAGCTTTCGCACTCCCTCCAAGTATAAAGGTGTCTGCATTTCGATCAATCAAGAAACCTACACACAGAGATAACCTCTAAATGACACAACAATATATCCAACATAATACTTCAAATTACTGATAATATCAACTCTAAAAATCACCACAATATTAACCCCAAAAATCACCAAACACGAACATAACCTGTTGGTTCCATGGAATACGCCGGCTTCGTAATACTAATAATAATATTCTTAGTGTAGTGACACGAGTATAGACACTTTATGCATATCATACAAAAATCATTATAGAATCCAAGGAGACAAAGGAAACTTACAGCTCGACGGAATGAAAACATCTCTTCTTGACCCGATAGCATTGACACAATTGCAGTTGGAGCACCCACTAATCCTAAATTGCCTTCCACTAGGACATTTCCATGAAGCTTTCCCCCTTTTGCTTCTGTTTCAAACTGAAAACTGCAGCCAGAGATACTAAGTTTTTAGCATAGTTGCAATTGCAAAGCTTAAATTGATGCTCAAAAGATAGAACACATTTCAAAGTTGGTAATCTATAAACTGAATGATGAGGGTCTATTACTTCTAAGAAAGGGAATCACAATGATCCAAAAATATATATATATGCTCATAAAACACCGACATGTGAACTAAACTTAGGAAGCAATACTAATTAGAATTATTAAACTCTGAATGTGTGCAGATGCCATTATATACTTACACGTTTGCCAAACTCTTCTAGTTGTTAGTCATTTAAAAATGAAAATGGTACTACACGACAGCCTTCACATTCAGAGTTTCTCCCAAAAAAAAAAAGCAATGTTCAACCCAAACACAGGAGGAACAATCACCTCTCCAAATCAAAAAGTGCACCCTCTTCAGCCCCTTGGAATAAGTCCTAAATTGACGTACCTGCCAAGCAAAATAGGCAACAATTGTGATTGTATATCTCATCAATGAGAGTGATGAACCGTCGGGCCTGTGAAAAGGAAATTCATTAAGCTTAAAATGAGTTAAGTGGTGGGCAACCCGAAAGATATTCAATATTACACTTCAAAGGTGTCAAAGGCCAAAGAGAGCTTTCAGTTAAAAATGTATGCAAATTACTAAAGCATGCTGCCAGTACAATATGCTCACTTAAAATTATACTACGATCAAAGAAAAGATATTGAAAAACTGTTTGCTCATACCTTTTCATGAATGCACATACTCATTATTAGGATGCCGGATATGAAAACAGTATTGTAGTTTTTGGCTAAGGCAATATAGTCTTCAACACCTACCTATAGAGATCAGTTAAAAGAAAGGCGATGTAAAGAAATATTTAACAACTACAAAAACCTCTCAGAGTGTAATGTTTAAGTCCATACGTCTACTCTCTAGATAGAATGCATTGATTCAAAAGATAAAGAAAGCTTTGTCAAGTCAAAATTTTAAGTCATAAAGAGCTCTGGCAAAATTGATAAGCTAACAACTTAATACCATGGACCAAAAATCGTCCAAATCAGAGCATATTTTACAATAAGGTTGAAAAAGTCTGTTTCATCAGTTAAATCATTGCAGATCAATAAAGCGGCTCGTTTAGGATTTTCTAAAGGTATCTAACCTTTTCCCTTTTACATTGATCTACAAGGAAATCATTCACCAAGATCTTACCATTAAGATTTGGTAATTGGCACTTCTTCCCCCCAGCCACAAGACTGTGCAGTCAACAAAGGGCAGGAAGTTTGAATTTATATCATATGGACTTCCCACGTAATATATTAATCATAAATCACAGAAATAACTATATTAACAATTGTAAACATGTCCACCATTTTGTACAATAGTCCCAACTATCAATTGTACACCATTACAAATGCATAGAAGGCATGTTGAAGGAAATTGTATACCTTTGAGTTAATAATACAAAGATAAGCATACAATTAGTAGTAATACAGTTGGTTGATCACAGAGAAAATCAAATGCCACTCCATTGCAGCTTTCTGGCACCTCCAATTTTCTGATCGATATACATACAATTGGTAAAGCAACCTCAAGGAACAAATTTGAGTTATGTTTTGTAAGTAGCTTCCAAACATCACAGGAATAGTTTCAGAGGTGATTTGTCCTCCCAATTGGCTGGTGATTTCTACCCACGTATTTTCAATCTCCTCATTGATGTGCAATCTAAAGGCTAGAAATAGTGCACCTACATGTGCATCCAATGATAAATGAATAAAAATCTGAAACATTGTAGAAAATAAATTAAACCCAGTAAATGAATATAAACATTGCCCTTGTCTGGTGTTTAGGGTTTAATTTAACCCATTGATGTAGTGCACCAATGTCAATACAGATTGCTCAAGAAATTCAAAGAGTGAAAAGTCATCTAAAAGAATGAAAATAATGTTAAGAACAATCACTATCATAATGGGAAAGATCAAAATAACACGAGTAAATGAGAACGCATCAGTTCTTGCAGCCATTATACAATATGAAACTCTCTTGCATAAGTTAATCTATAACAAAGACATTGTATGCCATGAACCCACCACCCCAACAATTTCCCATAAAATAGGAAAGGAATACAATAACTACGCATGCCAATGATTTCCATGGAAAACAATGGCAATTTAAACATTCAGACTAAAATAAAATATTATAAAATTGTAGAACATGATTAACAAAATGAATTACACCTAGAAATGCATTTTAGGTCAAACTTTGGTCTATTTTTAAAAATCTATAACACTTGTCAATTTTCGTCAGCTTTCGTCCGCAAATTAGTCCTACCTTTAATTTCACTCTTAGCGACCTACACAGTTCATGAAAATGTGTCAGAGAAATGCTTACGGTCAAAGACGCGCATTTCTAAGCCAAGAATCCCTGAACTATGGGGTGTAAGACGAAAATACCAAATGGAAATCGATGCTGGTCACTTTGTTCCCCAAAGTAGAAACCGAGTCAGGGACGTCTTTGGTAAATTAGTTTTGGGAAAAACTTAAAAATTACTCCAATTGAGCTCGTTTTATAGCTAGAAATACAATTTAGAATGAACTTTTGTCCATTTTTTGACAGCTATAGTTCTGGTGGATTTTCGTCCGTTTTGGTTCGAACGTTTGTCGTACCTCAAGTTTATTTCTTCGCGTCCTATATAGTTCATGCAAATATGTTAGAGACATGTTTAAGGTCAGGAACGTGCGTTTCTGAGGAAAAATCCCTGAATTACGGGGTGTAGGACGAAAACACCAAAGGGAAATCGTTGGATGTCATTTTGTTCTTGAAAGGAGACACTGAGTCTTAGACGTTGTTGGTCGTTTATTTTTAGAAAAAACTTCAACATTCCTCCAAATGAAGCCATTTTATACATAGAAATGCATTATAGGTCGAACTTTGGTCTATTTTTAAAAATCTATATGACTGGTTGATTTTCGTCAGTTTTTGTTCGCCCATTAGTCCTACCTCTAGTTTTACTCATAGGGAACTATATAGTTCATGCAAATATTTAAGAGACATCTTTAGGGTCAAGGACGCTCATTTCTGAGCCAAGAATCCCTAAACTATGGGGTGTAGAACGAAAATACCAAAGGAAAATCGTTTCTGGTCACTTTGATACCCAAAGTAGAAACCGAGTGTAAGATGTCTTTGGTAAATTACTTTTGGAAAAAAATTAAAAAATTCACTACAAATGAGCCCATTTTATAGCTAGAAATCCATTTTTAGGCCGAACTTTGGTCAATTTTTAGAAAGCCATATTACTGGTGGATTTTCGTCCGTTTTGGTCCGCACGTTAGTCCTACCTCAAGTTTTTTTTCTTCACGACTTATATAGTTCATGCAAATGTGTAAGAGAAATGTTTAAGGCCATGGACGT
The DNA here is from genome assembly GCA_037974625.1 of Cucumis cinereus. Taxonomy (NCBI): domain Eukaryota; kingdom Viridiplantae; phylum Streptophyta; class Magnoliopsida; order Cucurbitales; family Cucurbitaceae; genus Cucumis; species Cucumis cinereus. The sequence goes on from JBBPDJ010000017.1 coordinate 3,116,175, forward strand.
GGGTTGTTGAGGCAAGATCCCTGAACTACGGTGTGTAGGACGAAAATACGAACGGAAAATCATTGCATGTCATTTTGTTCCCAAGCATAAACTGAGTATGGGACGTCTTCGGTCGTTTATGTTTTGGAAAAACGTCAACATTCCTCCAAATGATCCCATTTTATAACTAGAAATACATTTTAGGTCGAACATTTTTCAATTTTAAAAAGCTATACCACTGGTTGTTTTTCGTCCGTTTTGGTCTGCACCTTAGTCATACCTCAAGTTCACTCCTAACGACTAATGTAGTTCATGCAAATGTGTCAGAGAGATGTTAAGGGTCAAGGATGCGCATTTCTCAGCCAAGAATCTTTGAACTATGGGGTGTAGGACGAAAATGTAATAGAAAAATCGTTGTTGGTACTTTGTTTCCCAAAGCAGAATTATATTTGGAAAAAATTTAAAAATGACTCGAAATAAGCCCGTTTTATAGCTAGAAATGTATTTTAGGCCGAACTTTGGTTTATTTTTCGATTTCTATAGTACTGGTGGATTTTTGTTCGTTTTCGTCCGCACGTTAATCCTATCTGAAGTTTCTCTCTTCACGACCTTTATAGTTCATGCAAATGTGTCACATAAATGTTTATCGTCATGGACGAGGGTTGTTGAGGCAAGAATCCCCAAACTACGGGGTGTAGGACTAAAATACCAAATCAAAATCGTTGCAGTTCATTTTGTTCCCCAAAATAGAAACTAAGCCTAGGATGTCTTTGTTCGTTTATTTATGAAAAACTTCAACATTTTTCCAAATGAGCCCATTTTATACCTAGAAATGCATTTTAGGTCGAACTTTAGTCCATTTTTAAAAAGGTGTATACCACTGGTCGATTTTTTGTCCGTTTTGGTCCGCACATTAGTCCTACCTCAAGTTTCACTATTAGCGACCTATATAGTTCATGCAAATGTGTCAGAGACATGTTTAAGGTCATGGACGAGCGTTTCTGAGACAAGAATTTCTGAACTATGAGATGTAGGACGAAAATACAAAAGGAAAATCGTGCCAGGTTATTTTGTTCCCCAAACAAGAAACTGAGTCTGGGACATCTTTGGTCGTTTATTTTATGGAAGAACTTTAACATTCATCCAAATGAGCCCATTTTATACAAGAAATGCATTTTTCCAAAGCATAATTATTTTTGGAAAAAATTTAAAAATTACTTGAAATGAGCCCGTTTTATAGCTAGAAATGTATATTAGGCCGAACTTTGGTCCATTTTTCTAGTACTGGTGGATTTTTTGTCCGTTTTCATCCGCACGTTAGTCCTATCTCAAGTTTCTCTCTGCGCGACCTTTATAGTTCATGCAAATGTGTCACATAAATGTTTATCGTCATGGACGAGGGTTGTTAGGAAAGAATCCCCGAACTATGGGTGTAGGACGAAAATAAGAAAGGAAAATTGTTGCACTTCATTTTGTTCCCCAAAATAGAAATTGAGTCTGGGATGACTTTGTTCGTTTATTTATGGAAAAAGTTCAACATTCCTCAAAATGAGGCCATTTTATACCTAGAAACGCATTTTAGGTCGAACTTTAGTCATTTTTAAAAAGGTGTATACCACTGGTCGATTTTTGTTTGTTTTCGTCTGCACATTAGTTTTGCCTCAAGTTTCGCTATTAGCGACCTATATAAATCATGCAAATGTGTTAGAGACATGTTTAGGGTCATGGACGCGCGTTTCTGAGGCAAGAATTTTTGAACTATGAGGTGTAGGACAAATATACAAAAGGAAAATCGTGCTTGGTCATTTTGTCCCCCAAACCAAAAACTGAGTCTGGGACATCTTTGGTCGTATATTTTATGGAAGAACTTCAACATTCCTCCAAATGAGCTCATTTTATACCAGAAATGCATTTTTGGTCGACTTTGGTCTATTTTTAAATAGCTATACCACTGGTGGATTTTCGTTCATTTTGGTCCACAGATTAGTCCTACCTTAAAATTCACTCTAAGCGACCTATATAGTTCGTGGAAATGTGTGAGAGACATGATTAAGGTCAAGTACGCGCAATTCTAAGCTAAGAATCTCTGAACTATATGGTGTAGGACGAAAATATCAAAGGGAAATCGTTGTTGGTCCCTTTTTGGTAAATTGTTTTTTGAAAAAACTTATAAATTACTCCAAATGAGCCTGAATTATAGCTAGAAATGCATTTTAGGCCGAACTTTGCTCCCTTTTTCGAAAGCTATAGTACTGGTGGTTTTCATCCATTTTGGTCGGTACGTTAGTCCTACCTAAAGTTTCTTTCTTTGCGACCTATATAGTTCAAGCAAATATTTCAAAGACATGTTTAGGATCATGGACGTGCGTTTGTGAGGCATGAATCCTTGGACTACGGGGTGTAGGAACAAAATACCAAAGGAAAATCGTTGTAGGTCATTTTATTCTCTAAAGCACAAATTGAGTCTGTGACGTCTTTGGTCGTTTTGTTTTTCGGGATAAACTTCAACATTCATCCAAATAAGCCCATTTTATACCTAAAAATTCAATTTAGGTCGAACTTTGATCCATTTTGAAAAAGCTATACCACTAGTCGATTTTTGTCCATTTTCTCAGCTAATTAGTCCTACCTCAAGTTTCACTCTTATCAACCTATATAGTTCATGCAAATGTGTCAGAGTCATGTTTAGGGTTAAGGATGCACATTTCGGAGCCAAGAATTCTTGAAATATGGGGTGTAGGACGAAAATACCAAAGTAAAACCGTTGCTGGTCACTTTGTTCCACAAAGCAAAAACCGAGTCTGGGACGTCTTTGGTAAATTATTTTTGGGTTAAACTTAAAAATTACTCCAAATGAGCCCGTTTTATAGCTAGAAATGCATTTTAGGACGAATTTTAGTTCATCATTCGAAAGCTATAGTACTGATGGCTTTTTGCCTGTTTTGGTCCGCATGTTAGTCCTATCTCAAGTTTCTCTCTTCGCTACCTATATAGTTCATTCAATTGTGTCTGAGATATGTTTAAAGTTATGGACGCACGGGGTGAAGAATGAAAATACCAAAGGAAAATCTTTGGTCATTTTGTTTTCCAAAGCAGAAACATATCTAGGACGTCTTTGGTCGTTTATTTTTTAGAAAGACATCAACATTCCTCCAAATGAGCCCATTTTATACCTAAAAATGCATTACAGGTCGACCTCAAGTTTCTCTCTTCGCGACCTATATAGTTGATGCAAATGGGTCAGAGAGGTGTTTAGGTCACTTGTAATACCCGACTTTTGATTTAAGTTGTTGTTGTACTTGTTTTAATAAAAGAAAAAGAAAAAGAAAATAAATTTATTTATTGATTTTGTAATTATCATTTATTAAAAAAAAAAGTAATATCATTTCTGATAAGATTGAAGACAAAGAGGTTGAAGAAGAAAAGAAAAACCTTGATTGAAACCTTTGTAATTGGCTGGATAATCGGTGAGGGATTTCAAATTTTCATGTGGTGCTTAATCAAGTAGGAGCTGGCGTATGCTTGTGTAAAGAATTGAAGGAAAAGTGAAATGTAATTCTGGATTTCAATATAAATATATATGGATACAGTGAAGAAGGAAGAGGAAGAAAGAAAATGAGCAAAATGGAAGGTTATTTTAGGAGAAGGATTGGGCATTTCGGAGTGGAATTGGGATAAGGAGAGAGTGGAAGCTGGAGAGTCGTTTGATTTGAAGAAATTTGAAGAGAAGGCCGAGAGAGAGAGGGTGAAAAATCTGGAAATTTTTAAGTTGACACCTTGAGAAGAGTGAGAAGTTAAGCTTCAGTTCTTAACCGAATTGAGTGAAATTTGTGTCTAAATTGCTTAGAAAAGAGAGAGGAAGCTGAAGCACAACTCAATTTGGAGAAATTTAGCCGAAGAGACCACTGATTTCGAAGAAAAAAAGCTTAGGCGGCTGGAAAATGCGAAAGTTGGACCCGAAACTTTGAAAATTAAATTCTTCGTCTACAGGCCGAATTAAGATCTAATTTTTGGAGGAAGATATCGAAGTTACAATTCTCGGATTTAAGCTCGCCAGAAAACTGAGCAAGGTGATTTCCAGAGGCAAATTCGAGCCATCCACGAAGAGTTTGAAACTAATTTTTTTAGGAGATTCGAAGATAAGGAACATTTATGAGCCAGAGATATCCCGTCAAGTTTGTGAGTTATACTATTATTTTAATATTTTAATCTTAAAATAATTACCAAAATGCACGTAGAGAATTTGCAAAATTTTCAGAAAATTTAAGAAAAATCATGTTCATATTTTCGATGTACTTTCACATGGTAACTTGTTTGAAGCATGATTTAATTGTTTTAAGGCATTTCCGGTGGTTTGAATATAATGGTATTATATTAACACGTTTTACGAGACAATGCCTGTTTTCGAAATAAACATGTTTTACAATATGTTAGGCATTGTTTATGTTTACTGAGATGATTTTTATTATTTTCATGATTGTTTGAGCATACTTTGGCAGCTATATGGCCTAAGCACGTTTTGCACGTCTTACGAGATTTCTACCATGTTTATTTTATGCTTCTATGAGATTTCTACCATGTTATAAATAATTTTTAAGCATGATTTAGAGTACTACGAGTTTTATGGAGATTTGAGAAATGATTTAAGATGATGCTATGTTTTATGTGACTTGCACGTTTTACGATGAGTTGTTTTTTAAGCATGTGTATCCATGTGAGCCTGAGGCTACTATACTAGGTGTGCACACTAGGGTATGCGCTGTCTTGCGTGAGGGTTCGCCGCACCATGGCAAAGACGTTGTACGCGGTGGCTTCACTACTTCGTAGATATACGCTGTCACGGTGTTGAGATTACTCCACCATGGCAAAGACGTTGCAAGTGATGGCCCCAGTGCAACGTAGATTCACTACCTTAGTGTTGGGTTCGCCCCACTTTGGCAAAGGCGTTATAGTTGCTAGCCCCACTATAACGTAGGATACCGTCGTTGTGTTGAGCTGGCTCAACCTCGACGAAGACGTCGTTGGTCCTGATCTAACCACGACGTAGATATAGATGTCTTTAGTGTGAGATTACTCCACTGCAACAAAGGCGTAGCTAGTGCTGGGTTTTCCCCACTACTACGTAGTTTAGTTTGATACACATCGCTTACAGATTTTCAGATATTCATGTTTTAACATGATTTCAATTATACATAGTTTTACCATGATCTACAGATAAGTATCGTGCAAGCACCTTTCAAGTGATTTCAGTTAAACTGTGATTTATAGTTTCAGTTATGATTTGATTTGTGAAAAGTTTCTCAGTCAACGAATTCTTGCTATGCTATATATATGTTTTAAGTATTTTCTATTAAAGCATCACTCACTAGGCATTTTGGCTCATTCTTTGAAATTGTTTTCTCACTTTCCACGTAGAGATCGTGATCCCGGAGCCTGACCTACCAAAGATTGTCTACTACACAAGAAGTTTTAGTACTATTGTACGTTAGTAGTAAATCATGCATGTTACTGTTATAATAAGTTTTGGACAGTGAGATGGGTTGTATAAAACAGTATGGGCTGCACTATGTAGAAGATATTTGTTTAGTTCCACTATTATGTGTTAAGTTTGAGATTGTTTTTCTGCAGTTCAGTGTATTCCACATTTTTTTGTTATTGGTTTTGTTTAAGTTGCAGTTAAGTTAAGATGGTCAGTGAGGATCGTCAAGGTAAGGACAAGATTCACTAGCTTCACGTCGTCTCCTAGGCTAGGAATAGAGAGTCTGGGAGAGGGTGTGACATCACAGATGGGCGTTTTTTAGGCATGAGTCTCTAAACTAAGGGGTGGAGGACGAAAATAATAAAGGAAAATCGTTGCAAGTCATTTTGTTCTCCAAAGTAGAAACTAAGTCTGGCACGTCTTTTGTCATTTATTTTTTGAAAAAAAGTTCAAGATTCCTCCAAATGAGCACATTTTATACCTTGAAATGCATTTTAGGTCGAACTTTGGTCCATTTTTAATAAGCTATAGTACTTGTGGATTTTCGTCGGTTTTGGTTCGCACGTTAGTCCTACCTCAAATTTCTCTCATTGCGACCTATATAGTTCTTGCAAATGTGTCAGAGACACGTTTAGGGTAATTGGCGCGCGTTTCTGAGGCAAGAATCCCTGAACTATGGGGTGTAGGACGAAAATACCAAAGTGAAATCGTTGCTAGTCACTTTGTTCCCCAAAGTAGAAACCGATCCTAGGATGTTTGTGGTAAATTATTTTTGAGAAAAACTTAAAAATTACTCCCAATGAGCCCGTGTTATAGGTAGAAATGTATTTTAGGCAGAACTTTTGTCCATTATTCGAATGCTACAGTACTGGTGGATTTATAGCGAGGAATGCATTTTAGGCTGAAATTTGGTATACTTTTTGAAAGCTATACTACTGGTGGATTTTCGTCCGTTTTGGTCCGCACATTAGTCCTATCTCACGTTTCTCGCTTTGCGACCTATGTAGTTTGTGCAAATGTGTCTGAGACATGTTTAGGGTCATTAATGCGCATTTCTGAGGCAAGAATCCCTGAACTACAGGGTTAAGTACGAAAATACCAAAGGGAAATTATTGCAGGTCATTTTGTTCCGCGAAGGAGAAACTGAGTCTGGGACGTCTTCAGTCATTTATTTTTGGGAAAAACGTCAACCATCCTCCAAATGAGCCTATTTTATACCTATAAATGCATTTTGAGTTGAACTTTGGTCCATTTTTAAACAGATATACCACTGGTCGACTTTCGTCCGTTTTGGTCCACACATTAGTCCTACCTAAAGTTTCACTCTTAGCGACCTATATAGTTCATGCAAATGTGTCAGAGATATGTTTAGGGCCAAGGACGCACTTTCTTTAGCCAAGAATACTTGAACTGTCGGGTGTAAGATGACAATACAAAAAGGACATCTTTGGTTAATTAGTTTTGGAAAAAACTTAAAAATTACTCCAAATGAGCTACTTTATACCTAGAAAGGCATTTTAGATCGAACTTTGGTAAATTTTTCAAAAGCTATAGTACTGGTGGATTTTCGTCCATTTTGGTCAACATGCTAGTCCTACCTCAAACTTTCTCTCTTCGCGACCTATATAGTCCATGCAAATCTGTCAGAGACTTGTTAAAGGTCATGGACGCGCGTTCCTGAGGCAAGAATCCTTTAACTACAAGGTGTAGGAAGAAAATACCAAACGGATATCGTTGCAGGTCATTTCGTTCCCCAAAGCAGAAACTGAGTATGGTACGTTTTTTTCGTTTACTTTTGGGATAAAGTTCAACATTCCTCCAAATTAGCCCATTTTATGCCTAGAAATGCAATTTAAGTCGAACTTTCGTCCATTTTTAAAAGCTATAGTACTGGTGGATGTTCGTTTGTTTTGGTCCAAACGTTAGTCCTACCTCAAGTTTCTCTCTAAGCGACCTATATAGTTCATTCAAATGTGTAAGAGACATGTTTAGGGTCACGAACGCCCGTTTCTCAAGCAAGAATCCCTAAACTATGGCGTGTAGGACGAAAATACAAAAGGGAAATTGTTGCGAGTCATTTTGTTCCTCAAAGCACAAACTGGTTCTAGGATGCCTTTCGTCGTTTATTTTTGGCAGAAACTTCAATATTTCTCCAGATGAGCCCAGTTTATACTAAGAAATGCATTTTTGGTCAAACTTTTGTCCAACTTTAAAATGTTATACCATTGGTCGATTTTCGTCCATTTTGGTCCGCACATTAGTCCTACCTCAAGTTTAACTACTAACAACCACATAGTTCATGCAAATGTGTCAGAGATATGTTTAGGGTCAAGGACGTGCATTTCAGAGCCAAGAATCCCTGAACTATAGGGTGTAGGACGAAAATACCAAAAGAAAATAGTTGCTAGTCACTTTGTTCCACCAAGCAGAAACCGAGTCTGTGACGTTTTTGGTAAATTTTTTTTGGAAAAAACATAAAAATTACTCCAAATGAGCCCGTTTTAGAGCTAGAAATATATTTTAGGCTGAACTTTGGTCCATTTTTCGAAGGCTATAGTACTGGTGGATATTCTTCTGTTTTGGTTCGCACGTTAGTCCTACCTCAAGTTTCTATCTTCGCGACCTATATAGTTCATGCAAATGTTTCTGAGACATATTTAGGGACAAGGACGCGCGTTTCAGAGGCACGAATCACTGAACTACGGGGTATAGGACGAAAATACCAAATGGAAATCATTGTAGGTCATTTTGTTCGTCTAAGCCGAAACTGAGTTTGGAACGTCTTTGGTCGTTTATTTTTGGGAAAAACTTTAGCATTTCTCCAAATGAGCCCATTTTATACCTAGAAATCCATTTTATGTCGAAATTTGGTCCATTTTTAAAAATTTATACCACTAGTCGATTTTCATTTGTTTTTGTCCGCACATTAGTCCTACGTCAAGTTTCACTATTAGTGACCTATATAGTTCATGCAAATGCGTCAAAGACATGCTTAGGGTTAAGGAAGCGCATTTCTAATCCAAGAATTCCTGAACTATGGGGTGTAGATAGAACATACCAAAGGGAAATCGTTGCATGTCATTTTGTTGCTCAAAGAAGAAACTGAGTGTGGGACGTCTTTGGTCGTTTATTTTTGGGAAAAACTTCAACATTCCTCAAAATGAACCTATTTTAAACCTAGAAATGCATTTTAGGTCAAACTTTGTTCCATTTATAAAAAGCTATACCACTGAGCGATTTTCGTTTGTTTTGGTCTGCAGGTTAGTCCTACCTCAAGTTTCACTCTTAGCGACCTATATGGTTCATGAACATGTGTCAAACACATGTTTTGGGTCATGGACGCACGTTTCTGAGGCAAAAATCCCTGAACTATGAGGTGTAGGACGAAAATACCAAAGGAAAATCGTTCTAGGTCAATTTGTTCGCCAAAGAAGAAACTGAGTCTGTGACGTCTTTGGTCGTTTATTCTTGGGAAAAACTTCAATATTCCTCCAAATGAGCCCATTTTTTACATATGAATGAATTATATGTCGAACTTTTGTCCCTTTTTAAAAAGCTATAGTACTGGTGGATTTTCGTCTGTTTTTTTTAGTGCATTAGTCTTTCCCCAAGTTTCTCTCTTTGCGATCTATATATTTCATGCAAATGTTTCAGAGACATGTTTAAGGCCATGGACGTGCGTTTCTGATGCAAGAATCCTTGAATTACAGGGTGTACGACGATAATACAAAAGGAAAATCATTGCAGGTCATTTTGTTCCCCAAAGTTGAAACTGGGTCTGGGACATTTTTTGTCGTTTCTTTTTGGAAAAAACTTCACATTCCACCAAATGAGCCCATTTTATACCTAGAAATGCATTTTAGGTCAAACTTTTTATCCAACTTTAAAAAGCTATATCGCTAGTCGATTTTTGTGAGTTTTGGTCCGCACGTTAGTCCTACCTAAAGTTTTGACTATTAGTGACCTACATAGTTCATGCAAATGTGTCAAAGACATGTTTAGGGTCATGGACGTGCATTTCTGAGAAAAGAATCTTTGAACTACGGGATGTAGGACGAAAATACCAAAGGGAAATCGTTGTAGGTCATTTTGTTCCCCAAAGCAAAAACTGAGTCTGGAACGTCTGTGGTCGTTTATTTTTTAGAAAATCGTCAACATTCGTCCAAATGAGTCCATGTAATACCGAGATATGCATTTTAGGTCGAACTTTGCTCAATTTTTAAAAAGCTATATTCCATTGGTCGATTTTCGTCCGTTTTGGTTCACACATTAGTCCTACCTCAAGTTTCACTCCTAGCGACCTGTATAGTTCATGCAAATTTGTCAGAGACATGTTTAGGGTAAATGACTTGCATTTCTAAGGCAATAATCCATTAACTATGCGGTGTAGGAGAAAAATACCAAAGGGAAATTGTTGCTGTTCACATTGTTTTGCAAAGCAGAAATCGAGGCTGGGACGTGTTTGGTAAATTGTTTTTGGGAAAAGCTTAAGAATGACTCGAAATGAGTCTGTTTTATAGCTAAAAATGTATTTTAGGCCGAACATTGGTCCATTTTTCGAAAGCTAAAATACTGGTGGATTTTCGTCCGTTTTGGTCCGCACGTTAGTCCTATCTCAAGTTTCTCTCTTCGCGTCCTATAGAGTTCATGCAAATGTGTCAGAGACATGTTTAAGGTCATGGACGCGCGTTTACTAAGGGTTGTACGACGAAAGTACCAAAGGGAAATCGTTGCATGTCATTTTATTCCGCAAAGCATAAACTGAGTCTGAGACTTCTTTGGTCGTTTATTTTTGTGAAAAACTTCAACATTCCTCCAAATGAGCCCATTTATACCAAGGAATGAATTTGAGTTCAAACTTTGGTTAATTTTTAAAAAGTTGTACAACTGGTCGATTTTCTTTCGTTTTTGTTCGCACATTAGTCCTACCCCAAGTTTCACTCTTAGCTACCTACATAGTTCATCCAAGTGTATAGAGACATGTTTAGGATAAAGGATGCTCATTTCTGAGCCAAGAATCACTGAATTATGGGGACTGGGACGAAGATACCAAAGCGAGATCCTTGCTGGTCATATTGTTTTCCAAAGCATAAACCGGTCTGGGACGTCTTTTGTAAATTATTTTTGTGAAAAACTTAAAAATTACTCCAAATGAGACCGTTTTATAGATAGAAATGCATTTTAGGTCGAACTTTGGTCTATTTTTAAAAAACTATACCACTGGTCGAATTTAGTTCGTGTTGGTCTGCATATTAGTCCTACCTCAAGTTTCACTCTTAGTGACCTATATAGTTCATGAAAACGTGTGAGAGACATGTTTAGGGTCATTAACGTGCATTTTTTAGCCAAGAATCCCTGAACTATGTTGTGTAGGACGAAAATACCAAAGGAAAATCGTTGCTAGTCACTTTGTTCCCCAAAGTAGAAACCGTGTCTGGGACGTCTTTGGTAAATTCTTTTTGTGAAAAACTTAAATTACTCCAAATGATCCCTATTTATAGCTAGAAATGCATTTTAGGCTGAAATTTAGTCCATTTTTTGAAATCTATAGTACTGGTGAATTTTCGTCTATTTTTGTACGCACGTTAGTCCTAAATTAAGTTTCTCTCTTTGCCAACTATATAGTTCATGCAAATCTGTTAGAGAAATTTGTAGGGTCATGGACGTGCGTTTCTGAGGCAAGAATCCCAGAACTACGGGGTGTAAGACGAAAATACAAAAGGGAAATCTTTGCAGGTCATTTTGTTCCATCTAGCAGAAACTGAGTCTGGGACGTCATTAGCCATTTATTTTTGGGAAAACCTTTAACATTCCTCCAAATGGGCCCATTTTATACCTAGAAATGCATTTTTGGTCAAACTTTGGTCCTTTTTTAAAACACTATACCACTGGTCGATTTTCGTTCGTTTTGGTCCGCACATTAGTCCTACATCAAGTTTCACTCTCAGTGACCTATAAAGTTCATGCAAATGTGTCACAGAAATGTTTCAGGTCAAAGAATCGCATTTTTGAGCCAAGAATCTCTAATCTATGAGGTGTAGAACGAAAATACCAAAGAGAAATTCTTGTTGATCGCTTTGTTCCCCAAATCAGAAACCGAGTCTGAGACGTCTGTGGTAAATTATTTTTGAGGAAAACTTAGAGTATGAGCTGGTTTTATTGCTCGAAATGCACTTAAGGCCAAACATTGGTCTATTTTTTTGAAAATAGTACTCGTTGATTTTTGTCCGTTTTTGTCCGCACGTTAGTCCCACCTCAAGTTTATCTCTTCGCGACCTATGTACTTCATGAAAATGTGTAAGAGACATGATTAGGGTCATGGACGTGCGTTTCTGAGGCAAGAATCCTTGAACTACTGGGTGTAGGATGAAAATACCAAAGGAAAATCGTTGTAGGTCGTTTTCTTCTCCAAAGCAGTAATTGAGTCTGTGACGTTTTTTGTCGTTTATTTTTGGAAAAAATTCAACATGTTTAGGGTCATGGACGCGAGTTTATGAGGCAAGAATCTCTAAACTACAGGGTGTAGGACGCAAATACCAAAGGAAGATCGTTGCAGGTTATTTTCTTCCCCAAAGCAGAAACTAAGTCTGAAATGTCCTTGGTCATTTATTTTTGGGAAAAACTTCAACATTCCTCCAAAAGGGCCCATTTTATACCTAAAAAATGTATTTTAGGTCGAACATTGATCCATTTTCAAAAACCTATACCACAGTCGATTTTGGTCCGTTTTGGTCCGCACATTAGTCCTACCTCAAGTTTCACTCTAAGCGACCTATATAGTTAATGCAACTATGTCAAAGACATGTTTAGGGTCATGGATGCGCGTTTCAGAGGCAAGAATCCCTGAACTACGGGGTGTAGGACGAAAGAACCAAAGGAAAATCGTTGCTGGTCATTTTGTTTTCCAAAGCAGAAATCGAGTATGGGACGTCTTTGGTAAATATTATTAGTAAAAGTTACTCCAAATGAGCCCATTTTATACCTAGAAATGAATTTTAGGCCAAACTTTGGTCCATTTTTCCAAAGATATAGTACTGGTGGATTTTCGTCCGTTTTGGTCCGCACGTTAGTCATACCTATAGTTTCTCTCTTCACGACCTACATAGTTCATGCAAATGTGTAAGAAACATGTTTTGGGTCATTGACGCGGGTTTGTGAGACAAGAATACCTGAACTACTGGGTGTAGGACGAAAATACCAAATGGAAATTGTTGATGGTCATTTTGTTCGCCAAAGAAGAAACTGAGGCTGGGACGTCTTTGGTTGTTTATTTTTGTGAAAAACTTCAACATTCCTTCCAATGAGCCCATTTTATACCTAGAAATTCATTTTAGGTCGATCTTTGGTCAAATTTGAAAAAGTTATACCACTAGTCTATTTTCTTCCGTTTTGGCCCGCACATTAGTTCTACCTCAAGTTCCACTCTTAGCGACCTATACAGTTGATGCAAATGTGTCAGAAACATGTTTTGGGTCAAGCACGCGCATTTTTGTTTCAAGAATTCCTAAACTATGGGGTGTCGTACGAAAATACCAAAGGGAAATCGTTGCTAGTCACTTTGTTATCAAACACAGAAACCGAGTCTGCGACATATTTGGTAACTTGGTTTTGCAAAGCAGAAGTCGAGTCTGGGACGTCTTTTGTAAACTAGTTTTAGGAAAAACTTAAAAATTACTTAAAATGAGCCCGTTTTATAGCACAAATGCATTTTCGTCCGAACTTTGGACCATTTTTTAAAAGCTATAGTACTGGTGCATTTTTGCCCGTTTCGGTCTGGACGTTAGTCCTACCTTATGTTTCTCTCTTCGCAACCTACATAGTTCATCCGAATGTGTGAAAGACATGTTTAGGGTCATGGACGCACGTTTCTGAGCCAAGAATCCCTAAACTATCAGGTGTAGGAAGAAAATACCAAAGGGAAATTGTTGTTGGTCACTTTGTTCCCCAAAGCAAAAACTAAGTCTCGGATGTCTTTAGTCGTTTGTTTTTGGGAAAAACTTCAACATTCCTCCAAATGAGCCCATTTTAGACATAAAAATGCATTTTAGGTCGAACTTCGGTCCATTTTTAAAAAGCTATACCATTGGTTGATTTTCGTATATTTTGGTCTGTACATTAGTCCTAGTTCAAGTTTCACTCTTAGCGACCTATATAGTTCTTGCAAATGTACCAGAGACATGTTTAAGGTCAAAGACGCACATTTCTAAGCCAAGAATCCCTGAACTATGAGGTGTAGGACGAAAATACCAAAGAAAATTTGTTGCTGGTCACTTCGTTCCCCAATGCCGAAACCGAGTCTGAGACGTATTTTGTAAATGAGTTTTTGGAAAAACTTAAAAATTACTCCAAATGAGCCCGTTTTATAGCTAGAATTTCATTTTTGGTCGAACTTTTTCCATTTTTCGAAAGCTATAGTTCTTTTGGATTTTCGTCCGTTTTTGTCCGCACGTTAGTTCTACCTCAAGCTTCTCCTTTCGCGACATATCACTACTACAAAATAGGGTTTACTTGAAAGCGAAAAACTGTCAAGTAAGGGATTACTTGACTGTTTTAAATTCGTCAAGAATAAACATTTTTTTCTTGACAGTAAAAAATTGTCAAGAATAAGAGTTTACTTGACAGCTATCCACTGTCAAGAATAAAGTTTTACTTGACAGTTTTTCATTGTCAAGTAATCCAATGTCAAGAATAAGAAAATTTGTTATTCTTGACGATTAATCACTGTCAAGTTTTACACTATACTTGACTGTGTTACACCGTCAAGTTAATTTTGTAATTTTTTTTTAAATTTAATATTAATTGTACCATGTATTTTGCACCTATTTTTTCCCTGTTTTGGAGTCCTAAAACCGTATCCATACAATGTAAAGATAAGAGCCAAGAGCATACATTCATTGCAATTTAAATAACATAGTAAGTTTATTAATTACATAATCAAATTACATAACCGTATATAACATAAAATTCTCAACAAGTAGAATGCAACGAGGGATAGAGAAAGCCATCAAATCCACCTAACCAACTACTAATATTATTTAATAAAAATTTCCAAGAGTTGAGAAGTCAATACAATGCAGTTTTTAACTATTAATCGATTCTATCTTTTATTCTAATCCTTTTAAAATCTACCACCTACCATTCGTATTAAACTCATCGTCACAACTTTCGACCATGTTAGCTAAGCTCTTGAGGTTCTTCACAGGTTTACCATTGAAAACAAGAACCTAAAATGCACAAAGATGATTAAGCATTGTTATTACTTGGTTGTTAATGATGTCTTCATATACAATGTTGATATCAATCACAAGTACTTGCAAGAAATTTATAAGAAAGGCTTTGAGTTTAAGAATCCGAAAAAATACAGGTTCAAAATAGCTCCATAATATGCATTTTATTATCCATCTACTTTGTAAATCTATTTACGAAGGAAGATGAAAAAATGACTCGCCCCTATACACCTTTCGTTATTTAGACAATATGTTGTGTGTGGGAATCAACTCCCTTACTTTGAGTTTGATAATATAAAAGGCAAGTTGCATAAATGACATTTAAGCAAAAGATAATAGGATATAAAGTACAATATAGCACATAAATTTGTAAAAGACTAAAAAACTCACGCTCAACTACCCTTTCAAATGTTTCTTTTCGATTTTTAAAAACTGAAAGCTATAAGGGATGACAACCATTGCCAATAGTTGCCATCGTTGATAGTTTTCAATTTGAAAATGTGCTCTCAGTTGCTATCGTTGATAACGACTACAATGATAACCACTTAATGGTAGATTCGACATTCTAAAAAAATTTACTATTGGAATGGTCAACATTTGCTATTTTTGTAAATATTTTATCTTGTGCTATATTTCTAATTTAATTGTGTTATTGGCTATAATTTTTTAAATGTAAACACTATAACAATCTAACTGTCTCATTTAGGCTAATGAGTCGCGTCCCCCTAATAATATTTTTAATGCATTCTAAACAAATTGTTGAGCAATCAGTGTATTACAATGTGCATGTGGGAGTGACATTATAGAGATCAAACAAAAAGGAACTTTACCAAGTCAGGGTGAAAAGATATAACGTTATTAATGGGTTGGAAGAGAAGAGAATAAAGGCAATGAGGATTATTAAAGCTTTAATAAGTTACTCTCATTTCAATTCTATTTGCTAAAGTGATTTTATATTGAACTCTGTTATTTAGTTTTTTGTAATAGGCCTCAAAAGCAATAAAATAGAGATTATATATATATATATATATATATATATATATTGTAATCTGGATGGAGAGTTATCTATCTCTATCTGATATTTCCATTATTTTATTACCACATGAGAGACTAGAGAGAATTTGAAGAATGGAGGAAAGTACCTTATAAAATTAAGTTAATTGATGAAACTTGAGCCTAGGGGCTAGATGATCATCTGATGATTATTGTTCTCGTCTTTGGAAATATGGATGAAGCTTTCCCACTCCCTCCAAGTATAAAGGTGTCTGCATTTCGATCAATCGAGAAACCTACACACAGAGATAACCTCTAAATGACACAACAATATATCCAACCTAATACTTCAAATTACTGATTATATCAACTCTAAAAATCACCGCAATATTAACCCCAAGAATCACCAAACACGAACATAACTTGTTGGTTCCATGGAATACGCCTGCTTCGTAATACTAATAATAGTATTTTTAGTGTAGTGACACAAGTACAGACACTTTATGCATATCATACAAAAATGATTATAGAAGCCAAGGAGACAAAGGAAACTTACAGCTCGATGGAATGCAAACATCGCTTCTTGACGAGATAACATTGACACAATTGCAGTTTGAGCACCCACTGATCCTAAATTGCCTTCCATTAGGACATTTCCACGAAACTTTTCCCCTTCTGCTTTTGTTTCAAACTGAAAACTGCAACCAGAGATACTAAGTTTTTAGCATAGTTGCAATTGCAATGCTTAAATTGATGCTAAAAAAAATAGAACACATTTCAAAGTTGGTAATCTATAAATTGAATGATAAGGGTCTATTACTTCTAAGAAAGGGAATCACAATGATCCAACAATATACAAATATGCTCATAAAACACCAACATGTGAACTAAACTTAGCAAGCAATACTAATTAGAATTATTAAACTCTGAATGTGTGCAGATGCCATTATATACTAACACGTTTGCCAAACTCTTCTAGTTGTTAGTCATTTAAAAATGAAAATGGTACTACATGGCAGCCTTCACATTCAGAGTTTCTCCCAAAAAAAAAAAAACAAAAAACCAATGTTCAACCCAAACACAGGAGGAACAATCACCTCTCCAAATCAAAAAGTGCACCCTCTTCAGTCCCTTGGAATAAGTCCTCAATTGACGTACCTATCAAGAAAAATAGGCAACAATTGTGATTGTATAGCTCATCAATGAGAGTGATGAATCGTCGGGCCTGTGAAAAGGAAATTCATTAAGCTTAAAATGAGTTAAGTGGTGGGGAACACGAAAGATATTCAATATTATACTTCAAAGGTGTCAAAGGCTAGAGAGAACTTTCAATTAAAAATGTATGCAAATTAAGCATGCTTCCAGTACAATATGCTCACTTAAAATTGTACTACGATCAAAGAAAAGATATTGAAAAACTGTTTGATTATACCTTTTCACAAATGCTCATACTCATTATTAGGATGCCGGATATGACGATAGTATGGTAGTTTTGGCTAAGGCAATATAGTCTGCAACACCTACCTATAGAGATCAGTTAAAAGAAAGGCGATGTAAAGAAATATTTAACAACTACAAAAACCTCTCGGAGTGTAATGTCTAAGTCCATACGTCTACTCTCTAGATAGAATGCGTTGATTCAAAAGATAAAGAAAGCTTTGTCAAGTCAAAATTTTCAGTCATAAAGAGCTCTAGCAAAATTGATAAGCCAACAACTAATTACCATGGACCAAGAGTCCTCCAAATCAGAGCATATTTTACAATAAGGTTGGAAAAGTCTATGTTTCATCAGTTAAATCATTGCAGATCAATAAAGCGGTCTCGTTTAGGTTTTTCTAAAGGTATCTAACCTTTTCCCTTTTACATTTATCTACTAGGAAATCATTCACAAAGATCTTATCTTTAAGATTTTGTAATTGGTACTTCTTCCCCCCAGCCATAAGATCGTGCGGTCAACAAAGGGCAAGAAGTTTGAATTAATATCAGATGGACTTCCCATGTAATATATTAATCATAAATCACAGAAATAACTATACTAACAATTGTAAACATGTCCACCATTTTGTACAGTAGTCACAACTATCAATTGTACACCATTACAAATGCATAGAAGGTATGTTGAATGAAATTGTATACCATTGAGTTAATAATACAAAGATAAGCATACAATTAGTAATAATACAGTTGGTTGATCACATGCAAATCGTGTCACTCCATTGAGTTAATAATACAAAGAAAATCAAATGCAAATCGTGCAACTCCATTGCAGCTTTCTGGCACCTCCAATTTTCTGATCAATATACATACAATTGGTAAAGCAACTTCAAGGAACAAATTTGAGTAATGTTTTGTAACTACCTTCCAAACATCAAAGGAATAGTTTCAGAGGTGATTTCTCCTCCCAATTGGCTGGTGATTTCTACCCACGTATTTTCAAATTTTCTCATTGATGTGCAATCTAAAGGCTAGAAATAGTGCACCTACATGTGCATCCAATGATAAATGAATAAAAATCTGAAACACTGTAGAAAAGAAATTAAACCCAATAAATGAATATAAACATTGCCTTTGTCTGGTGTTTAGGGTTTAATTTAACCCATTGATGTAGTGCACCAATGTCAAGACAGATTGCTCAAGAAATTCAAAGAGTGAAAAGTCATCTAAAAGAATGAAAATAACGTTAAGGACAACCACTATCATAATGAGAAAGATCAAAATAACACGAGTGAATGAGAAAGCATCAGTTGCTGTAGTCATTATACAATATGAAACACTCTTGCATAAGTTAATCTACAACAAAGACATTGTATGCCATGAACCCACCACCCCAACAGTTTCCCATAAAATAGGAAAGGAATACAATAACTACGCATGACAATGATTTCCATGGAAAACAATGGCAATTTAAACATTCAGACTAAAATAAAATAATAGAAGGTCGTAGAACATGATTAACAAAATGAATCACAGTAAGGAGGCTGGACGACTTTGAATAACATAATCCTCTTTGAAAAATACCTGGAACAGATAGAACACAGAAGGTCAATGAAGAAATGCTTCGAAGCAATGCCGTAAATCGGAGCAAACAAACAAAGAGAAGAAGCGACGGGGGGAGAGAGTGGAAGAAAGAGATTTTGCTATCACATTTTAGTTGAAATATTAACCTTTGTGAGGCTCGACGAAGGGTTTCTGAAGATCCTATGACCTTCCCACAGTCTTGCAAGGGTTTGAAGATGAAATTTTGACCTTCACGAGCATGCCATCAGTAGGACAAATTGGATCTTTTGACCTCCATGAAGGGATTTTCGAAGATCCAAGGGTTTGAGGACGAAATTTTGAAAGAAAGGGAGAAAGGGGGTTTCGGTGTGTTTTTGTGGGGAAAAGAAAAATGAGAGGAAAAGAAAGAAGAGGAAAAGAAAAACGAGAAGAAAGAAAATAAGAGGGAAATAAAGAAAATAAGAGGGAAACTAAAAATAAATGGAGAAAAGTTGGGAAATGAATTTTTGGATAAAAACAAATTCAACAATATTACTTGAAGGTTAAAATCCGTCAATCAAAAATAATTGAACTTCAGCTAAAAACCGTCAAGCAGTAAAATAATTCCAAATAAAAAATTATTCCTTTTTTTCTTTATTCTTGACAGTTTTGTATAAAACCGTCAACTAATGCTCAAATCAAAGTGTCAAGTAAACTATATTTTGTAGTAGCGTATATAGTTCATGCAAATGTGTCAGAGACATGTTTAGGATCATGGACGCTCGTTTCTGAGGCAAGAATCCCTAAACTAAGAGATGTAGATTGAAAATACCAACGGAAAATCGTTGTAGGTCATTTTGTTCCGCAAAAGAGAAACTGAGTCTGGGACGTCTTTGGTCATTTATTTTGGGGAAAACATCAATATTCCTCCAAATGAGGCCATTTTATACCTAGAAATGCATTTTAGGTCGAACTTTGTTTATTTTGAAAAATATATACCACTGGTCGATTTTCGTCAATTTTCGTTCGCAAATTAGTTCTACCTCTAATTTCACTCTTAGCGACCTACATAGTTCAATGTGTCAGAGAAATGTTTACGGTCAAGGATTCGCATTTCTGAGCCAAGAATCAATGAACTATCGAGTGTAGGACGAAAATACTAACGGGAAATCAATGTTGGTCACTTTGTTTCCCAAAGTAGAAACCGAGTCTGGGACGTCTTTGGTAAATTAGTTTTGGGAAAAACTTAAAAATTACTCGAAATGATCCCGTTTGATAGCTAGAAATGCAATTTAGACCGAACTTTGGTCCATTTTTTTTAAAGCAATAGTTCTGGTGGATTTTCGTCTGTTTTGGTCCGAACATTTGTCCTACCTCAAGTTTCTCTCTTTGCGTCCTGTATAGTTCATGCAAATGTGTCAGAGACATGTTTAGGGTCATAAGCATGCGTTTCTGAGGAAGAATCCGTGAACTACGAGGTGTAGGACGAAAATACCAAAGGGAAATCATTGCATGTCATTTTGTTCTCGAAAGGAGACACTAAGTCTTGGACGTCGTTGGTCGTTTATTTTTGGAAAAAAACTTCAACATCCCTCCAAATGAAGCCATTTTATACATAGAAATGCATTTTAGGTCGAACTTTTGTCTATTTTTAAAAATCTATACGACTGGTTGATTTTCATCAGTTTTTGTCCGCATATTAGTCCTACCTCTAATTTTACTCTTAGAGAACTATATAGTTCATGCAAATATGTAAGAGACATGTTTAGGGTCAAGGACGCGCATTTCTGAGCCAAGAATCCCTAAACTATGGGGTGTCGGGCAAAAATATCAAAGGAAAATCATTGTTGGTCACATTGATCCCCAAAGTAGAAACCGAGTCTAAGATGTCTTAGGTAAATTACTTTTGGAAAAAAAAATAAAAATCACTATAACAGAGTACATCTTATAGCTAGAAATCCATTTTAGGCCAAACTTTGGTCAATTTTTAGAAAGCTATATTACTAGTGGATTTTTGTCTTTTTTGGTCCGCACGTTAGTCCTACCTCAAGTTTTTTTTCTTCATGACCTATATAGTTCATGCAAATGTGTGAGAGAAATGTTTAGGGTCATGGATGCAGGTTGTTGAGGCAAGAATCCTTGAACTACGGTGTGTAGGACGAAAATACAAAAGGAAAATCGTGGGATGTCATTTTGTTCCCTAATGCATAAACTGAGTCTTGGACGTCTTTGGTCGTTTATTTTTTGGAAAAACTTCAACATTTCTCCAAATGATCCCATTCTGTAGCTAGAAATGCATTTTTGGTCGAACTTTTTTCCATTTTAAAAAGCTATATCACCGGTTGATTTTCGTCCGTTTTGGTCTGCACATTAGCCATACCTCAAGTTTCACTCCAAGCGACCTATGTAGTTCATGCAAATGTGTTAGAGAGATGTTTAGGATAAAGGATGCGCATTTCTGAGCCTAATATCTGAACTATGGGGTGTAGGAAGAAAATACAAAAGGAAAATCGTTGTTCGTCACTTTGTTTTCCAAAGTAGAATTATATTTGGAAAAAATTTAAAAATTACTCGAAATGAGCCCGTTTTATAGCTAGAAATTTATTTTAGACCGAACTTTGGTCCATTATTTGATTGCTATAGTACTGGTTGATTTTTTTTCGTTTTGGTCCGCACGTTAGTCCTATCTCAAGTTTATCTCTTCGCGACCTTTATAGTTCATGCAAATGTGTCACATAAATTTTTATCGTCATAGACGAGGGTTGTTGAGGCAAGAATTCACGAACTATGGGGTGTAGGACTAAAATACCCAAGGAAAATCGTTGCAGTTCATTTTGTTTTCCGAAATTGAAACTGAGTCTAGGATGTTTTTGTTCGTTTATTTATGGAAAAACTTCAACATTCCTCCCTATGAGCCCATTTTATATCTTGAAATGCATTTTAGGTCAAACTTTAGTCCATTTTTAAAAAGGTGTATACCACTGGTCCATTTTTGTCCGTTTTGGTCCGCACATTAGTTCTACCTCAAGTTTCGCTATTAGCGACCTATATAGTTCATGCAAATGTGTGAGAGACATGTTTAGGGTCATGGACGCGCGTTTCTGAGGCAAGAATTTCTGAACAATGAGGTGTAGGACAAAAATACAAAAGAGAAATCGTGTCAGGTCATTTTTTTTTTCTTAAAGCAGAAACTGAGTCTGAGACGTCTTTGGTTGTTTATTTTATAGAAGAACTTCAACATTCCTCCAACTGAGCCCATTTTATACCAGAAATGCATTTTTCCCAAAGCATAATTATTTTTGGAAAAAAATTAAAAATTATTCGAAATGAGCCCGTTTTATAGCTAGAAATGTATTTTACGCCGAACTTTGGTCCATTTCTCGATTGCTATAGTACTGGTGGATTTTTGTCCATTTTGGTCCGCATGTTAATCCTGTCTCAAGTTTCCCTCTTCGAGACCTTTATAGTTCTCGCAAATGTGTCACATAAATGTTTATCGTCATGGACGAGGGTAATGAGGCAAGAATCTCCGAACTATAAGGTGTAGGACGAAAATACCAAAGGAAAATAGATTCAGTTCATTTTGTTCCCAAAAATAGAAACTGAGTCTGGGATGTCTTTGTTTGTTTATTTATGGAAAAACGTCAACATTCCTCCAAGTGAGCCCATTTCATACCTTGAAATGAATTTTAGGTCGAACTTTAGTCCATTTTTAAAAAGGTGTATACCACTGGTCGATTTATGTCCGTTTTGGTGCGCAAATTAGTCCTACCTCAAGTTTCACTATTAGAGACCTATATAGCCCATGCAAATGTGTCAGAGACATGTTTAGGGTCATGGACACACGTTTCTGAGGCAAGAATTTCTGAACTATGAGGTGTAGGACGAAAATACCAAAGGAAAATAGTTTCAGTTCATTTTGTTCCCAAAAATAGAAACTGAGTCTAGGACGTCTTTGGTCGTATAATTTATAGAAGAACATCAACATTCCTCCAAATGAGCACATTTTATACCAGAAATGCATTTTTTGTCGACTTTGGTCCATTTTAAATATCTATACCACTGGTGGATTTTTGTCCGTTTTGGTCAACACATTAGTCATACCTTACGGTTCACTCTTAGCGACCTATATAGTTCGTGGAAATGTGTGACAAACATGGTTAAGGTCAAGGACGCGCATTTCTTAGCTAAGAATCTCTGAACTATGGGGTGTAGGACGAAAATACCAAAGGAAAATCGTTGTTGTTCACTTTTTTCCCGATAGCAGAAACCGAGTCTGGGACGTGTTTGGTAAATTAGTTTTGGGAAAAACTAATAAATTACTCTAAATGAGCCCGTTTTATAGCTAGAAATTAATTTTAGTCCAAACTTTGTTCCATTTTTTGACAGCTATAGTACTGGGTGGATATTCGTCCGTTTTGGGCAGCAAGTTACTTCTACCTCAAGTTTCTCTCTTCGCGACCTATATACTTTATGCAAATATGTTAAAGACATGTTTAGGGTCATGAATGCGCGATTCTGAGGTAATAATCCCGTCACTATGGTGTGTAGGAGGAAAATACCAAAGGAAAATCGTTGTAGGTCATTTTGTTCCACAAAGCAGAAACTGAGTCTCGGACGTCTTCGACAATTTATTTATGGGAAAACTTCAACATTCCTCCAAATGAGCCCATTTTATACCTAGAAATGCATTTTGATGTGCAACTTTGCTCCATTTTTAAAAAGGCATCTCACTGGTCGATTTTCGTGCGTTTTGGTCCGAACATTAGTCCTACGTCAAGTTTCACTCTTAGCGACCTATATAGTTGATGCAAATGTGTTAGGGACATGTTTAGGGTCAAGGACTCGCATTTTTAAGCTAAGAATCTCTGAACTATAGGGTGTAGGACGAAAATGCCAAAGGGAAATCGTTGCCGGTTCCTTTGTTCTCCAAAGAAAAAACCGAGTTTGGGACGTCTTTGGTAAATTATTTTTGGGAAAAACTTGGTCCATTTTTCGAAAGCTATAGTACTGGTGGATTTTCGTCCGTTTTGGTCGGCATGTTAGTCCTACCTCAAGTTTCTCTCTTTGCGACCTATATAGTTAATGCAAATATGTAAGAGACATGTTTAGGATCATGGACATGCGTTTCTGAGACAAGAATCCTTGAACTACGGGGTGTAGGAAAAAAATACAAAGGGAAATCGTTGTAGGTCATTTTGTTCTCTAAGGCAGAAACTGAGTTTGAGAAGTCTTTGGTCTTTTTTTTTTTTTGGGATAAACTTCAACATTCATCCAAATGAGCCCATTTTTATACATAGAAATGCATTTTAGGTCAAATTTTGGTCCATTTTGAAAAAGCTATACCACTAGTCGATTTTTGTCCATTTTTGTCAGCAAATTACTCCAACCTCAAGTTTCACTCTTATCAACCTATATAGTTCATGCAAATGTTTCAGAGACATGTTTAGGGTCAAGGACACGCATTTCAAAGCCAAGAATTCTTGAAATATGGGGTGTAGGACAAAAATACCAAAGTGAAATTGTTGCTGGTAACTTTGTTTTGCAAAGCAGAAATCAAGTATGGGACGTCTTTGGTAAATTATTTTTGGGTTAAAATTAAAAATTACTCCAAATGAGCCCGTTTTTTTAGCTAGAAATGCACTTTAGGGCGAACTTTGGTTTATCTTTCGAAAACTATAGTACTGATGGCTTTTTTTCCGTTTTGGTTCGCATGTTAGTCCTATCTGAAGTTTCTCTCTTCGTGAACTTTGGTCCATTTATCAAAAGCTATACCACTGGTCGATTTTCATTCGTTTTGGTCCGCACATTTGTTCTACCTCAAGTTTCAGTCTTAGCAACCAAAATAGTTCATGCAAATGTATCAGAGACATGTTTAGGGTCAAGGATGTGTATTTTTGAGACAAGAATCTCTAAACTATGGGGTGTAGGACAAAAATACCAAAGGAAAATTGTTGTTGGTCACTTTATTATCCAAAGCTAAAACCGAGTTTGGGAAGTCTTTGGTCAACTATTTTTGGGTAAAATTTAAAAATTACCCCGAATGAGCC
This sequence comes from Cucumis cinereus, assembly GCA_037974625.1. Taxonomy (NCBI): domain Eukaryota; kingdom Viridiplantae; phylum Streptophyta; class Magnoliopsida; order Cucurbitales; family Cucurbitaceae; genus Cucumis; species Cucumis cinereus. The sequence goes on from JBBPDJ010000017.1 coordinate 3,140,879, forward strand.
CGTTTTAAAGTTAGAAATGCATTTTAGGCCGAAGTTTGGTCTATTTTTTGAAAGCTATAGTACTGGTGGATTTTCGTCCGTTTTGGTCTCCAGGTTTTTCCTACGTCATGTTTATCTCTTCGGAAACTATATTGTTCATGCAAATGTGTAAGAGACATGTTTAGGGTCATGGATGTGCGTTTGTTAGGTAAGAATCATTGAACTACGGGGTGTAAGATAAAAATACCAAAGGGAAATCGTTGCAGGTCATTTTGTTCCCTAAAGTAGAAACTTAGTCAGGGACGTCGTTGGTTGTTTATTTTGGGAAAAAACATATAACATTCATACAAATGCCCCCATTTTATACCCAGAAATGCATTTTAGGTCGAAATTTGGTCCATTTTTAAAAAGTTGTACCACTGGTCGATTTTCGTCCATTTTGGTCCACACATTCGTCCTACCTCAATTTTCACTCTTTGCGACCTATATAGTTCATGCTAATGTGTCATAGACATGTTTAGGGTAAAGAGCGCACATTTCTAAGTCAAGAGTTCCTAAACTATGGGGTGTAGGACGAAAATAAGAAAGGTAAATCGTTGCTGGTCACTTTGTTCCACAAAGCACAAACCAAGTTTGGTACGTCTTTGGTAAATAATTTTGGGGAAAAATTAAAAATTACTCCAAACGATCCCATTTTATAACTAGAAATGCATTTTAGTTCGATATTTGGTCCATGTTTCGAGAGCTATAGTACTGGTGCATTTTCGTCTGTTTTGATCCGCACGTTAGTCCTACCACAAATTTCTCTCTTCACCATTTATATAGTCCATTAAAATTTGTCAGAGACATCTTTAGGGTCAATAACGCGCATTTCTAAGGCAAGAATCCTTGAATTATTGGTTGTAGGACAAAACTACCAAACGGAAATCATTGCGGGTCATTTCGTTCCCCAAACAAGAAACCGAGTCTGTAACGTCTTTGGTTGTTTATTTTTGGGAAAAGCTTCAACATTCCTCCAAATGAGCCCATTTTATACCTAAAAATGCATTTTAGGTCGAACTTTGGTCCATTTTTAAAAATCTATACCACTGGTCAATTTTCTTCCGTTTTGGTCTGCACATTCGTCCTACCTCAAGTTTCAGTCTTAGCGACCTATATAGTTCATGCAAATGTGTTAGAGTAATGTTTAGGGTCATGGACGCACATTTCTAAGGCAAGAATCCATGAACTACGGGGTGTAGGATGAAAATACCACAGGAAAACGTTGCTAGTCATTTTTTTTTCAAAGCAGAAACTTAGTCTGGGACATCTTTGGTCGTTTATTATTGGAAAAAGCTTCAACATTCCTCCAAATGAGCCTATTTTATAACTAGAAATGCATTTTAGTTCGAACTTTGGCCGATTATAAAAAAGCTATACCACTGGTCGATGTTCATCCGTTTTGGTCGGCTCATTCGTCCTACCTCAAATTTCACTCTTAGAGACCTATATAGTTCATGTAAATGTGTTAGAGACATAATTAGGGTCAAGGACGCGAATTTCTGAGCCAAGAATTCTTCAACTACGGGGTGTAGTACGAAAATACCAAAGGGAAATCGTTGTTGGTCACATTGTTCCCCAAAGCATACACCGAGTCTGGAACGTCTTTGGTAAACTGTTTTTGGGAAAAACTTAACAATTACCCAAAATGAGCCCATTTTATAGCTAGAAATGCATTTTTGCCCGAACTTTGATCTATTTTTCGAAGGTTATAGTACTGGTGGATTTTCCTCCCTTTTCGTCCGCACGTTAGTTCTAACTCAAGTTTCTCTCTTCGCGACCTATATACTTTATGCAAATATGTTAAAGACATGTTTAGCGTCATGGATGCGCGATTTTGACGTAATAATCCCGTCATTATGGTGTGTAGGAGGAAAATACCAAAGGGAAATCATTGTAGGTCATTTTGTTCCATAAAGCAGAAACTGAGTCTGGGACGTCTTCGGTCATTTATTTATGGAAAAACTTCGACATTCCTCCAAATGAGCCCATTTTATACCTAGAAATGCATTTTGATGTGCAACTTTGCTCCATTTTAAAAAAGGTATCTCACTGGTCGATTTTCGTCCTTTTTGGTCCGCACATTAGTCCTACATCAAGTTTCACTCTTAGCGACCTATATAGTTGATGCAAATGTGTCAGGGACATGTTTAGGGTCAAGAACTCGCGTTTTTAAGCTAAGAATCTCTGAACTATAGGGTGTAGGACAAAAATGCTAAAGGGAAATCGTTGTCGGTCCATTTGTTCCCCAAAGAAAAATCGAGTCTAGGACGTCTTTGGTAAACTATTTTTGGGAAAAACTTATAAATTACTCCAAATGAGCCTGATTTATAGCTAAAAGTGCATTTTAGGCCGAACTTTGGTCCATTTTTCGAAAGCTATAGTACTGGTGGATTTTTGTCCGTTTTGGTCGGCACGTTAGTCCTACCTCAAGTTTCTCTCTTTGCGACCTATATAGTTCATGGAAATATGTCAGAGACATGTTTAGGACCATGGTTGTGTGTTTATGAGGCAAGAATTCTTGAACTACGGGGTGTAGGAAAAAAATACAAAGGAAAATCGTTGTAGGTCATTTTGTTCTCTAAAGCAGAAACTGAGTCTGAGAAGTCTTTGGTCCTTTTTTTTTTTTGGGATAAACTTCAACATTCATCCAAACGAACCCATTTTTATACATAGAAATGCATTTTAGGTCGAACTTTGGTCCATTTTGAAAAAGCTATACCACTAGTCGATTTTTGTCCATTTTTGTCAGCAATTAGTCCTACCTCAAGTTTCACTCTTATTGACCTATATAGTTCATGCAAATGTTTCAAATACATGTTTAGGGTCAAGGACATGCATTTCGAAGCCAAGAATTCCTGAAATATGGGTTGTACGACAAAATACCAAAGTAAAATTGTTGTTGGTCACTTTGTTCCGCAAAGTAAAAACCGAGTATGGGACGTCTTTGGTAAATTATTTTTGGGTTAAAATTAAAAATTACTCCAAATGGGCCCGTTTTTTAGCTAGAAATGCATTTTAGGGCAAACGTTTGTTCATCTTTCGAAAGCTATAGTACTGATGGCTTTTTGTCCGTTTTGGTTTGCATCTTAGTCCTAACTCAAGTTTCTCTCTTCGCGGCCTATATAGTTCATTCAATTGTGTTCGAGATATGTTTAAGGTTATGCACGCACGTTTCTGAGGCAAGAATACCTTAACTTCGCGACCGACATAGTACATGCAAATATGTTAGAGACATGTTTAGGGTCATGGACGCGAGTTTCTGAGTCAAGAATCCTTGAACTAAGGGTTGTAGGACAAAAATACCAAAGGGAAATCGTTGTATGTAGTTTTGTTCCTCAAAGAAGAAACTGAGTCTGAGACATCTTTGGTCGTTTAGTTTTGGAAAAAACTTCAACATTCCTCCAAATGGGCCCATTTTATACCTATGAATTAATTATAGATCGAACTTTTGTCCATTTTTAAAAAGTTATGCCACTGATAGATTTTTGTCCATTTTGGTCCGCACGTTAGTCCTACCTCAATTTTCTCTCTTGTCGACCTATATAGTTCATGCAAGTGTGTCAGAAACATGTTTAGGGTCATGCACGTGCGTTTCTGAGGCAAGAATTTCTGAATTATGGGGTGTAGGACGAAAATACCATCGACAAATCGTTGTAGGTTATTTTGTTCCTCAAAGTAGAAACTGAGTGTGAGACTTCTTTGGTCGTTTATTTTTTGGGAAAAACTTCAACATTTCTTCAAATTAGCAAATGTTACACCTAGAAATGCATTTTAGGTCGAACTAACGTCCATTATTATAAAGCTATACCACAGGTCAATTTTCGTCCGTTTTAGTCTGAACATTTCTCCTTCCTCAAGTTTCACTCAGCTACTTATATAGTTGATGCAATTGTGTTAGAGACATGTTTTGGGTCATGGATGCACGTTTTTTAGGCAAGAATCCTTGAACCTCGGGGTGGAGTACGAAAATACCAATGGGAAATTGTTTTAGGTCACTTTGTTCCCCAAAGAAGAAACTAAGTCTGGGACGTCTTTGGTCGTTTATTTTTGGGAAAAACTTCAACATTCCTCCAAATGAGCCGATTTTATACCAATGAATGAATTATAGGTCGAACTTTTTCCATTTTTAAAAATCTATACCATTAGAAGTTTTGTCCATTTTTGTCCGCACGTTAGTCCTGCCTCAAGATTCTCTCTTCTCGACCTATATAGTTCATGCAAATGTGTCAGAGACATGTTTAGGGTCATGGGCGCGCGTTCCGAAGGCAAGAATCCTTGAACTACCTGGTGTAGGACAAAAATATCCAAAGGAAATCGTTGGAGCTCATTTTTTTCTCCATAGCAAAAACTGAGTCACGGACGCCTTTCGTAACTTATTTTTTGGAAAAACTTAAAAATTACTCCGAATGAGCCCATTTTTTAGCTATAAATGCATTTTAGGTCGAACTGTGGTCCATTTTACGAAAGCTATAGCATTTTCGCCCGTTTTGGTCTGCTTGTTAGTCCTAACTCAAGTTTCTCTCTTCGCGACCTATATAGTTCATGCAAATGTGTCTGATACATGTTTAGGTTCATGGACACGCGTTTTTTAGGCAAGAATCGATGAACTATGAGGTGTAGGGGGAAAAGACCAAACGGAAATCGTTGCTGGTCACTTTGTTCCCTAAAGAAGAAACCTAGTCTGGGACGTCTTTGGTAAATTATTACTAGGAAACACTTAAAAATTACTCCAAAGGAACTCGTTTTATAGTTAGAATCACATTTTAGGCCAAACTTTAGTCTTGTTTTCGAAGGCTATAGCACTGGTGGATTTTCGTCCGTTTTGGTCCGCACGTTAGTTCTACCTTATGTTTCTCTCTTCGCAACCTATATAGTTCATGCAAATTTGTCAGAGACATGTTTACGTTCATGGACGCACGTTTCTGAGCCAAGGGAAATTGTTGCAGGTCATTTGGTTCGCCTAAACAAAAACTGAGTCTGGAACGTCTTTGGTAGTTTACTTTTGACAAAAATTTCAACACTCCTTTAAACGAGCACATTTTAAACCTAGAAACGCATTTTAGGTCGAACTTTGGTCCATTTTTAAAAAGATATACCACTGGTCGATATTCGTCTGTTTTAGTCCGCCCATTAGTCCTACCTCAAGTTTCTCTCTTAGCGATCTACATAGTTCATGCAAATGTGTCAGAGACATGTTTAGGGTCAAGGATGCGCATTTCTCAGACAAGAATCCCTTAATATGGGGTGTAGGACGAAAATACCAAAGGGAAATCATTTGGTCACTTTGTTTCATAGAGAAGAAACCGAGTCTGGGATGTTTTTCGTAAATTTGTTTTCAGAAAAACTTAAAAATTATTCCAAATGAGCCCGTTTTATAGCTAAAAATGCATTTTAGGTCTAACTTTGGTCCATTTTTCGAAAGCTATGGTACTAGTTGATTTTCGTCCGTTTTGGTCCGCACGTTAGTCCTACCTTAATTTTCTCTCTTCGCGACCTATATAGTTCTTGCAAATGTGTCAGATACATGTTTAGGGTCATGGACACGCGTTTCGTAGCCAAGAATCGATGAACTATGGAGTGTAGGACGAAAATACCAAACGGAAATCGTTGTTGGTCACTTTGTTGCCTAAGGAAGAAACCGACTCTGGCACGTCTTTGGTAAATTATTATTATGAAAAACTTAAAAATTACTCCAAATGAGCCCATTTTATACTAAAAATGCATTTTAGGTCGAACTTACTTCCATTTTTAAAAAGCTATACCATTGGTCGATTTTCGTACGTTTTGGTTGCACATTAGTCCTACCTCAAGTTTCACTCTTAGCGACTTATACAGTTCATGCAATGGTGTTAGAGACATGTTTAGGGTCATGGACGTGCATTTCAAAAGCAAGAATCCCTTAACTACGGGGTGTAGGACGAAAATACCAAAGGAAAATCGTTCTAGGTCACTTTGTTCCCCAAAGAAGAAATTGAGTCTAGGATGTCTTTGGTCGTTTATTTTTGGAAAAAAAATTCAACATCCCTCGAAATGGGCCCATTTTAAACCTATGAATGAATTATAGGTTGAACTTTTGTCTATTTTTAAAAAGCTATACTATTGGTAGATTTTTGCCCGTTTTAGTCTGCACAATAGTCCTACCTCAATTTTCTCACTTCTCGACCTATATAGTTCAGGAAAAGGTGTTAGAGACATGTTTAGGGTCATGGACGCGCGTTTCTGAGGCAAGAATCACTGAACTACGGTGTGTAGGGTGAAAATACTAAAGGGAAATCGTTGCAGGTCATTTTGTTCCTCAAAGCAGAAACTGAGTCTGGGACGTCTTTGTCTGTTTGTTTTTGGGAAAAACTTCAACATTCCTTCAAATGAGCCCATTTAATACCTAGAAATGCATTTTAGGTCGAATTTACGTCCATTATTAAAAAGCTATACCACTTGTCGATTTTAGTTCGTTTTGGTCCGCACAGTAGTCCTACCTGAAATTTCACTCTTAGCGACCTATATAGTTCATGAAAATGTGTCAGATACGTGTTTAGGGTGAAGGACGTGCATTTATGATCTACGAATCTCTGAACTATGGGTGTAGGACAAAAATACTGATGGGAAATCGTTCTAGGTCACTTTGTTACCCAAAGAAGAAACTAAGTCTTGGAAGTCTTTGGTCATTTATTTTTGGGAAAAACTTCAACATTCCTCCAAATGAGCCCATTTTATACCCATGAATGAATTATAAGTCGAACGTTTGTCCCTTTTTAAAAAGCTACACCACTGGTACATTTTCGTTCATTTTGGTCCGCACGTTAGTCTTACATCAATTTTATCTCTTCTCCACCTATATATTCATGCAAATGTGTCAGAGACATGTTTAGGTTCATGGACGTGCGTTTCTGAGGCAAGAATCCCTGAACAACTTGGTGTAGGACGAAAATACCAACGGAAAATCGTTCCAGTTCACTTTGTTCCCCAAAGCAGAAACTGAGTCTTTGACGTCTTTGGTCATTTAGTTTTTGAAAAAACTTCAACATTCCTCCAAATGAGCCCATTTTATGCCTATGATAGAATTTTAGGTCGAACTTTTGTTCATTTTTAAAAAGCTATACCACTGGTGGATTTTCTTCCGCTTTGGTCAACAAGTTAGTCCTACCTCTAGTTTCTCTCTTCGCGACCTATATAGTTCATGCAAATGTGTCAGAGACATGTTTAGGGTCATGGAAGTGCGTTTCTGAGGCAACAATCCCTAAACTATGGGGAGTAGGACGAAAATACCTAAGGGAAATCGTTGCAGGTCGTTTTGTTCCTCAAAGCAGAAACTAAGTTTCGGACGTGTTTGGTCGTTTATTTTTGGAAAAAACTTTAACATTCCTTCAAATGAGCCCATTTTCCACCTAGAAATGCATTTTAGGTCGAACTTACGTCCATTATTAAAAAGCTATACCACTGGTACATTTTCATCCGTTTTGGTCCGCACATTATTCCTACCTCAAGTTTCACTCTTAGCGACCTATATAGTTCATGAAAATGTGTCAGAGACATGTTTTGGGTCATAGACACGCGTTTCTGAGGCAAGAATCCTTGAACTACGGGGTGTAGGACATAAATACCTAAGGAAAATCGTTCTAGGTCAATTTTTTCCTCAAAGAAGAAACTGAGTCTGGGATGTCTTTGGTCGTTTATTTTTTGGAAAAACTTCAACATTCCTCCAAATAGGCCCGTTTTATACCTATGAATAAATTATAGGTCGAACTTTTGTCTCTTTTTAAAAAGCTATACCACTGGTAGACTTTCGTCCGTTTTGACTCGCACATAAGTCCTACATTAATTTTCTCTCTTCTGGACCTATATAGTTCATGCAAATGTGTCAGAGACCTGTTTAGGGTCATGAACGCGCGTTTCTGAGGCAAGAATCCCTGAACTACGTGGTGTACAACGAAAATAAAAAGGGAAATCGTTGTAGTTCATTTTGGCTCCTCAAAGGAGAAACTTTGTCTTGGACGTCTTTGGTCGTTTATTTTTTGGAAAAACTTTAACATTCCTTCAAATGAGCCTATTTTATATCTAGAAATGTATTTTAGGTCGAACTTACGTCTATTAGTAAAAAGCTATACCATTGGTCGATTTTCGTCCGTTTTGGTCCGCACATTAGTCTTACCTCAAGTGTCACTCTTAGCAACCTAGATAATTCATGCAATTGTGTCAGAGAAATGTTTTTGATCTTGGACACGCGTTTCTGAGGTAAGATTTTCTGAACTACATGGTGTATGACGAAAATACCAAAGAGAAATCGTTCTAGGTCACTTTGTTCCCCAATGAAGAAACTGAGTCAGGGACGTCTTTGATCGTTTATTTTTTTTGAAAAACTTCAACATTCATTCAAATGGGCCCATTTTATACCTATGAATGAATTATAGGTCGAACTTTTGTCCCTTTTTAAAAAGTTATACCACTGGTAGATTTTTGTTCGTTTTGGTCCGCACATTAGTCCTACATCATGTTTCTCTCTTTGCGACCTATATGGTTCATGAAAATGTGTCAGAGACATGTTTAGGGTCCTGGACGCGCGTTTTTGAGAGAAAAATCCGTTAACTACGAGGTGTAGGACGAAAATACCAAAGGGAAACCGTTGCAGGTCATTTAATCCCCAAAGCAAACATCAATCTGGGACGTCTTTGGTCATTTTTTTTTGGGAAATGCTTCAACATTTCTCCAAATGAGCCAATTTTATACCTAGAAATGCATTTTAGGCTGAAATTTGGTGCATTTTTCGAAGGCTATAATACTTATGGATATTCGTCCGTTTTGCTCCCCACGTTATTCCTACCTCAAGTTTCTCTCTTCGTGACCTATATAGTTCATGCAAATGAGTGAGAGACATGTTAAGGGTCATGGTCGCGCGTTTCTGAGGGAAGAATCCTTGAACTACGTGGTGTAGGACAAAAATACCAAAGGAAAATCGTTGCAGGTCATTTGGTTCCTCAAAACAGAAACTGAGTCTAGGACGTCTTTGGTTGTTTATTTTTTAAAAAAGATTCAACATTCCTCCAAATGAGCCCATTTTATACCTAGAAATGCATTTTAGGTCGAACTTTGGCCCATTTTTAAAAAGCTATATCAGTGTTCTATTTTCGTCCATTTTGATTCGAACATTCGTCCTATCTCAAGATTTACTCTTTGCGACCTATATAGTTTATGGAGATGTGTCAGAGACATGTTTACGGTAAAGGAAGCGAATTTCAGAGCCAAGAATCCTTGAACTATGGGGTGTAGGACGAAAATAACAAAGGGAAATCTATGTTTGTCACTTTGTTCTCCAAAGAAGAAACAAAGTTTGGGAAATCTTTGGTAAATTATTTTTTGGAAAAATTTATAAATTACTCCAAATGAGAACGTTTTATAGCTAGAAATGCATTTTAGGCCAAACTTTGGTCCTTTTTTTGAAAGCTATAGTACTAGTGGATTTTTGTCCGTTTTTGTCTACACGTTAGGCCTACCCCAAGTTTCTCTCTACCCGACCTATATAGTTCTTGCAAATTTGTTAGAGACGTGTTTAGGGCGTGGACGTGCGTTTCTGAATGAAGAATCCGTGAACTACGGAGTGTAGGGCGAAAACACCAAAGGGAAATCGTTGTTTGTCATTTTGTTCACCGAAGTCATAACTGAGTTTGGGACGTCTTTGGTCGTTTATTTTTGGGAAAAACTTAAACATTCCACCAAATTAGCCCATTTTATACATAGAAATTCACTCGAACTTTGGCTCATTTTTAAAAAGCTATACCACTTGTAGATTTTCGTCCGTTTTGGTCCGCACATTAGTCATACATCGTGTTTCTCTCTTTACAACCAATATGGTTCATGGAAATGTGTCAGAGACATGTTTAGGGTCCTGGACGCGCATTTTTAAGAGAAAATCCTTTAACTACGAGGTGTAGGACGAAAATATCAAAGCGAAACCATTGCAGGTCATTTTAATCCCCAAAGCAAAAACTCAGTCTGGGACGTCTTTGGTCATTTATTTTTAGGAAAAGCTTCAACATTTCTCCAAATGAGTCCATTTTATACCTAGAAATGCATTTTAGGTTGAACTTCGGTCCATTTTTAAAAAGCTATAACACTGGTCGATTTTCGTCTGTTTTGGTTCGCACATTCGTCCTACCTCAAGTTTCACTCTTAGCGACCTATATAGTTCATGCAAATGTGTCAGAGACATGTTTAAGGTCAAGGACGCACATTTTTTAGCCAAGAATCCTTGAACTATGGGGTGTAGGAGAAAAATACCAAAGGAAAATCGTTGCTGGTCACTTTGTGCCCAAAGCAGAAACGGAGTCTGGGAGTTCTTTGGTAAATTTATTTTGGGAAAAAATTAAAAATTAGTCCAAATGAGCCCGTTTTATAACAAGAAATGCAATTTAGGCCAAACTTTGGTCCATTTTTTGAAGGCTATAGTACTAGTGGATTTTCGTCCGTTTTGGTCCGCACGTTATTCATACCACAAGTTTCACTCTTCTTGACCTATATAGTTCATGCAAACGTGTCAGAAACATGTTTAGGGTCATGGACGCGCGTTTCTAACACAAGAATCCCTGAACTATGGGGTGTAGGACGAAAATACCAAAGGGAAATCCTTGTACGTCATTTGTTCCCCAAAGAAGAAACTGAGTTTGAGACGTCTTTGGTCGTTAATTTTTTGAAAAAAATTCAACATTTCTCCAAATGAGACCATTTTATACCTAGAAATACATTTTAGGTCGAACTTTGGTCAATTTTTAAAAAAGCTATACCACTGGTAGATTTTCGTATGTTTTGGTCCGCACATTCGTCTGTTTTGGTATTTTCGTCCTACACCCAATAGTTCATGAAAATGTGTGAGAAACATGTTATGGGTCAAGGACGCCCATTTATGAGCCAAGAATCCCTGAACTATGGGGTGTAGGACGAAAATACCAAAGGGAAATCGTTGCTGGTCACTTTGTTCTCCAAAGTAGAAATCGAGCCTGGGACGTCTTTGGTAAATTACTTATGGCAAAAACTTAAAAATTACTCCAAATGAGCCCGCTTTATAGCTAGAAATGCATTGTGGGCCGAACATTTGTACATTTTTCGAAGGCTATAGTACTAATGGATTTTCGTTTCTTTTGGTCCGAACTAGTCCTACCTAAAGTTTCTCTCTTCGCGACCTATATAGTTCATTCAAATGTGTCGGAGAAATATTTAGGGTCATGGACACGCATTTCTGAGGCAAGAATCCTGAACTACGGGGTGTAGGATGAAAATACCAAAGGGAAATCGTCGTAGGTCATTTTGTTTCCAAAAGACGAAACTAAAAAAGGGACGTCTTTGGTCGTTTATTGTTGGGAAAAGCTTCAACATACATCCTAATGAGCCCATTTTATACCTAGATATGCATTTTAGGTCGAACTGTTTTCCATTTTGGATAAGCTATACAACTGGTCTATTTTTGTCCGCAAATATGTCCTACCTTACGTTTCACTCTAAGTTACTTGTATAGTTCATGCAAATGTGTCAGAGATATGTCTAGGGTCAAGGACACGCATTTCTGAGGCAAGAATCCATTAACCATGGGGTGTCGAGCGAAAATACCAAAAGGAAATCGTTGCTGGTCACTTTATTCCCCAAAGAAGAAACGGAAGCTGGGACGTCTTTGGTAAATTACTTTTGGGAATAACTTAAAATTACTCCAAATGATCCCGTTTTATATCTAGAAATGAATTTTAGGTCGAACTTTGGACCATTTTTCGAAGGCTATAGTACTGATAGATTTTCGTCCGTTTTGGTCTTCACTTTAATCCTACCTCTAGTTTCTCTTTTCGTGACCTATATAGTTCATGGAAATGTTGGACGCGCGTCTGTGAGGCAAGAATCCTTGATTTACGGGGTGTAGGACGAAGATACCAAAGGAAAATAGTTGCAGGTCATTTTGTTCCCCAAAGTATAAACTGAGTGTGGGACGTCTTTTGTCGTTTATTTTTCGGAAAAACTTCAACATTCCTCCAAATCAGCCCATTTTATACCTTGAAATGCATATTAGGTCAAACTTTGGTCCATTGTTGAAAACATTGACCGCTGGTGGATTTTCGTCCATTTTGGTCCGCACATTCGTTCTACCTCGAGTTTCACTCTTAGCGACCTATATAGTTCATGAAAATGTGTCAGAGACATGTTTAGGGTCAAGGACCCGCATTTCTGAGCCAAGAATCTTTGAACTATGGGGTGTAGGACGAAAATACCAAATGGAAGTTGTTGCTGGTCACTTTGTTCCCCAAAGCAAAAACTGTGTTTGGGACATCATTGGTAAATTACTTTTGGGAAAAACTTATATATTACTCCAAATGAGGCCGTTTTATAGATTGAAATCCATTTTACGCCGAACTTTGGCCCATTTTTCGAAGGCTATAGTACTGGTGGATTTTCGTCCGTTTTGGTCTGCACGTTACTCCTCCCTCAAGTTTCTCTCTTCGCGACCTATATAGTTCATGAATATGTGTAAGAGACATGTTTAGGGTCATGGACGCGCGTTTCTGAGGCAAGAATCCCTAAATTATTTTACAAATGTGTAGAGACATGGTGAATTTTTGTCCGCTTTCGTCCTCTAGTTAGTCGTACGTAAGGTTTCTTTCTTCGCGACCTATAAAGTTCATGCAAATGTTTTAGAGACATGTTTACTGTCATGGACTCGCGTATCTGAGGCAAGAATCCCTGAACTACGAGGTGTAGGACGAAAATACCAAAGGGAAATTGTTGCAGGTCATTTTGTTTTGTAAAAAAGAAACTGAGTCTTGGACGTCTTTGGTAAATTTTTTTTGGAAAAAACTTAAAAATTACTCCAAATGAGCCCGTTTTATAGCTAGAAATGCATTTAAGGCTGAAGTTTGGTCCATTTTTCGAAGGCTGTAGTATTGGTTGATTTTTGTCTGTTTTGGTCCGCAAGTTAGTCCTACCTCAAGTTTCTCTCTTCGCGACCTATGTAGTTCATGCAAATGTTTCAGAGACATTTTTACGGTTATGGACGTGCATTTCTGAGCCAAGAATTCCTTAACTACGGGGTGTGGGACAAAAGTACCAAAGGGATATCGTTGCTTGTTACTTTGTTCCACAAAGCAGAAACCGAATCTAGGACGTCTTTTGTAAGATATTTTTAGAAAAAAGTTAAAGATTACTTCAACTGAGCCCGTTTTATAGCGAGAAATGGATTGTAGGCCGAACATTAATCCATTTTTAAAGAGCTATACCACTGGTCGATTTTCGTCCATTTTGGTTCGCATATTAGTCCTACCTCAAGTTTCACTCTTAGCGACCTATATAGTACATGAAAATGTGTTAGAGACATGTTTAGCTCACGGACGCACATTTCTGAGCAAGGAATCCCTGTACTATGGGGTGTAGGACGAAAATACAAAAGAGAAATCATCCATGGTCACTTTGATCACCAAAGCAGAAACCGAGTACGAAACGATGTCTTTTGTAAACTATTTTGGGGAAAAACTTAAAAAGGACTCCAAATGAGCCCATTTTTACCTAGAAATGCATTTTAAGCCGAACTTTGGTCCATATTTTGAAAGCTATAGTATTGGTGAATTTTTGTCCGTTTTGGTCCGCACGTTAGTCGTACCTCAAGTTTCTCTCTTCGCGACCCATTTTGTTCATGCAAATGAATCAGAGAAATGTTTAGGGTCATGGACACGCGTTTCTGCAGAAAGAATCCCTGAACTACGGGGTGTAGAACGGAAACACCAAAGGAAAATCGTTTCAGGTCATTTTTTTCCCAAAGCAAAAACTTATTTTGGGACCTCTTTGGTCGTTTATTTTTGGGAAATACTTCCACATTCCACCAAATGAGCCAATTTTATGCCTAGAAATGCATTTTAGGTCGAACTTTGGTCCATTTTTAAAAAGCTACTTCACTGGTCGATTTTCGTCCGCCCATTTGTCCTACCTCCAGTTTCAATCTTAGCGACCTATATAGTTCGTGCAAATGTGTTATAGACAAGTTTAGGGTCAAGGACTCGCATTTATGAGGCAAGAATCGTTGCAAATCATTTTGTTTCTCAAAGAAAAAGTTGAGTCTATGATATCTTTGGTCATTTATTTTTGAAAAAAGCTTCAACATTCCTCCAAATGAGCCCACTTTATACCTAGAAATGCATTTTTGGTCTAACTTTGGTCCCTTTTTAAAAAGCTAAACCACTGGTTGATCTTAGTTCGTTTTGGTCCGCACATTTCTCCTACCTAAAGTTTCACTCTTAGCGACCTATATAGTTCATGCAAATGTGTCAGAGACATGTTTATAGTTAATGACGCGCATTTCTGAGTAAAGAATCCCTGAACTATTGGGTGTAGGACGAAAATACCAAAGGGAATTTGTTGCTAGTCACTTTGTTTCCCAAAGCATAAAACGAGTCTGGGACGTCTTTGGTAAATTATTTTTGGGAAAAACATAAAATTATTCCAAAGAGCCGGTTTTATAGCTAGAAATGCATTTAGGGTGAACTTGGGTCCATATTTTGAAATCTATAGTACTGGGTGATTTTCGTCCGTTTTAGTCCGCACGTTAGTCCTACCTCAAGTTTCTTTCTTCGCAACGTATAAAGTTAATACAAATGTGTCAGAGACATGTTTCAGGTCATTGACACTCGTTTCTGAGGCAAGAATCCCTGAACGACGGGGAGTAGGATGGGAATACAAAAGAAAAATCGTTCCAGGTCATTTTATTTCCCAAAGCAGAAACTGAGTCTTGGACATTTTTTGTCGTTTATTGTTGGGAAAAACTTCAACATTCTTCGAAATTAGCCAATTTTATACCTAGAAATGCATTTTAGGTCGAACTTTGGTCCATTTTGAAAAAGCCATACACTTGTCGATTTTCGACTTTTTTGGTAAACACATTCGTCTTACCTCAATTTTCATTCTTAGCGACCTATATAGTTCATCAAAATGTTTTAGAGAACTTTTTAGGGTCATGGACGTGCGTTTCTAAGGCCAGAATCCATAAACAACGTTTTGTAGGACGAAAATACCAAAGGTAAATCGTTGTAGATCATTTTGTTTTCCAAAGCAGAAATTGAGTCTGGGACGTTTTTGGTCGTTTACATTCGAGATAAACCTCAACATTCCTCCAAATGAGCAGATCTTATACCTAGAAATGCATTTTAGGTCGAACTTTGGTCCATTTTTAAAAAGCTATACCACTAAGCGATTTTTGTCTGTTTTGGTCCGCACATTCGTCATTCCTCAACTTTCACTCTTAGCGACCTATATAGTTCATGCAAATATGTCAGAGACATGTTAGAGGCAATGACGCGCATTTCTGAGCCAAGAATCCCTAAACTATGGGGTGTAGGACAAAAATATCAAAGGGAAATGGTCGCAAGTCACTTTGATTCCCAAAAGCAGAAACCGTGTCTAGGACTTCTTTGGTAAATTATTTTTGGGAAAAACTTAAAAATTACTCCGAATGTGCCCGTTTTATAGCTAGAAATGCATTTTAGGTCGACCTTTGGTCTATTTTTCGAAGCTTATAGTACTGGAGGATCTTTGTCCGTTTTGGTCCGCACGTTAGTCCTACCTCAAGTTTCTCTCTTCGCAACTTATATAGTTCATCAAAATTTGTCAGAGACATGTTTTGGGTCATTGACACGCGTTTCTGAGGCAAGAATCCTTTAACTAGGAGTTGTAGGATGAAAATACCTAAGGAAAATTATTGTAGGTCATTTTGTTTCCCAAAGCAGAAGCTGAGTCTTTGACATCTTTGGTCGTTTATTTTTGGGAAAAACTTAAACATTCCTCCAAATGAGTCCATCTTATACCTAAAAATGCATTTGAGGTCGAACTTTGGTCTATTTTTAAAAAGTTATACCACTGGTCGATTTTTGTCTGTTTCGGTCCACACATTCGTCCTACCTCAAGTTTCAATATTAGAGACCTATATAGTTCTTCGAAATGTGTCAGAGACATGTTTAGGATCATGGACACGCATTTCTGAGCCATGAATCCCTAAACTATGTTGTGTAGGACGAAATTACCAACTTCAAATCGTTGGTGGTCACTTTATTTCCCAAAGCAGAAACAGAGTCTGGGACGTCTTTGGTAAATTATTTTTGGGAAAAACTTAAAAATTACTCAAAATAAACCTGTTTTATTGCTAGAAATGCATTTGAGGCCGAACTTTGGTCCATTTTTAAAAAGCTATACCAGTGGTTGATTTTCGTTCGTTTTGGTCCACACATTCGTCCACCTCAATTTTCTCTCTTAGCGACTTATATAGTTCATGCAAATGATTCACAAACATAATTAGGGTCATGGACGCATGTTTCTGATGCAAGAATCCCAGAACTACGGTGTGTTAGACGAAACTACCAAAGGGAAATCGTTGTAGGTCATTTTGTTTCCCAAAGTAGAAGTTGAGTCTGTGACATCTTTCGTCTTTTATTTTTGGAAAAGCTTCGAAATCCCTCCAAATGAACCTATTTTATAGTTAAAAATGCATTTTTGGCTGAACATTGGTCCATTTCTTGAAGTCTATAGTAATGGTGGATTTTCGTCTGGTTTAGTCTGCACGTTAATCCCTCAAGTTTCTCTCTTCGCAACGTATATAATTCATGCAAATGTGTCAGAGACAGGTTTAGGGTCATGGATGCGCGTTTCTAAGACAAGAATTCCTGAACTACGGGGTGTAGGACGAAAATACCAAACGGAAATGGTTGAAGGTCATTTTGCTTTCCAAAGCAGAAATGGAGTCTGGGATATTTTGGTCGTTTATTTTTGGGACAAATTTCAACATTCCTCCAAATGAGCCCATTTTATATCCAGAAATGAATTTTAGGTCGAACTTTGGTCCATTTTTAAAAAGCTATACCATTGGTCGATTTTCGTCCGTTTTGGTCCGCACATTCGTCCAACCTGAATTTTCACTGCTAGCGACCTATATAGTTCATGTAAATGTTTCAAAGACATGTTTAGGGTCATGGACGCGCATTTCTAAGGCAAGAATCCTTGAACTACGTTGTGTAGGACAAAAATACCAAAGGGATATCCTTGCAGGTCATTTTGTTTCCCTTGGCAGAAGATGAGTGTGTGACATCTTTGGTCATTTGTTTTTGGGAAAAGCTTCAACATTCCTCCAAATGAGCCCATTTTATACTTATAAATTCATTTTAGGTCGAACTTTGGTTCATTTTTAAAAAGCTATACCAATGGTCGTTTTTTGTCCGTTTTGGTCTTCACATTCGTCCTACCTCAAGCTTCACTCTTAGCGACGTATATAGTTCATGCAAATATTTAGTGCTAAGGACGCGTATTTCTGAGCCAAGAATCCAAGAAATATTGGGTGTAGGACGAAAATACCAAAGGGAAATAGTTGCTGGTCACTTTGTTTCCTAAAGCAGAAACTGAGTGCTGGACATCTTTTGTAGATTATTTTTGGGAAAAACGTTAAATTACTCAAAATGAGCCCGTTTTATAGCTTGAAATGCATTTTGAGCCGAATTTTGGTCCAATTTTCGAAGGCTATAGTAGTGGTGGATTTTCGTACGTTTGGGTCTGCACGTTAGTCCTACCTCAAGCTTCTCTCTTCGCAATGTATATAGTTCATGCAAATCTGTCAGAGACATGTTTAGGGTCATGGACGCGCGTTTCTGAAGCAAGAATCCCTAAACTACAGGGTGTAGAACAAAAATACTAAACTTAAATTTTTGTAGGTCATTTTGTTTTCCAAAGAAGAAATTTAGTTTGGGACGTCTTTGGTCCTTTATTTTTGGTAAAAGCTTAAACATTCTTCCAAATGAGCCCATTTTATACCTAGAAATGCATTTTCGGCCGAACTATGGTCCATTTTTAAAAAGTTATACCACTGGTCGATTTTCGTCCGTTTTTGTTTGCACATTCGTCCTACCTCAAGTTTCACTATTAGCGAACTATATAGTTCTTGCAAATGTGAAAGAGACATGTTTAGTTTCAAGGACGCGAATTTCTGAGCCTGAAATCTCTGAATTATAGAGTGTAGGACGAAAATACCAAAGGGAAATCGTTTCTGGTCACTTTGTTTGCCAGAGCAGAAATCGAGTCGGGACTTCTTTGGTAATTTACTTTTGCTTAAAATTTTAAAATTACTCCAAATGAGCCCGTTTTATAGCAAGAAATGCATTTTAAGCCGAACTTTGGTCCATTTTTCGAAGCCTATAGTATTGGTGGATTTTCGTCCGTTTTGATCTGCACATTAGTCTTACCTCTAGTTTCTATCTTCTCGACCTATAGAGTTCATGCCAATGTGTTAGATACATTTTAAGGGTCGGACGCGCGTTTCTGAGGCAAGAATCCCTTGGCTGTAGGATATAAATACAAAAAAAAATAAAATCGTTTCAGGTCATTTTGTTTCCAAAAACAAAAACTAAGTTTGAGACATTTTTTGTCGTTTATTTTCGGGAAAAGCTTCAATATTCCTCCAAATGAGCCCATTTTAAACCTAAAAATGCATTTTAGGTCAAACTTTGATCCATTTTAAAAAGCTATACCACTGGTGGATTTTCGTCTGTTTTGGTTAACACATTCGTCGTATTTCAAGTTACACTCTTAGCGACCTATACAGTTCATGCAAATGTATCAAAGACGTGTTTAGGGTCAAGGACATGCATTTTTTAGCCAAGAATCATTTAACTATGCAGTGTAGGACGAAAATAGCAAAGGAAAATCATTGTTGGTCCCTTTGTTCCCCAAAGAAGAAACCGAGTCTGCGACGTTTTTGGTAAATTATTTTTGGTTAAAACTCTAAAATTACTCCAAATGAGCCCGTTTTATTGCTAGAAATGCATTTAGACCAAACTTTGGTCGATTTTTCGAAGGCTATAGTACTGGTGGATTTTCCTCCGTTTTGGTCCGCACGTTAGTCCTACCTCAAGTTTCTCTTTTCGCAACGTTTATAGTTCATGCAAATGTGTCAGAAATATTTTTAGGGTCATGGACGCACGTTTCTGATGCAAGAATCCCTAAACTACGGGATGTAGGACAAAAATTGTAATACTCGTACTTTCTGAGGATTTAGTGATGTAAAAATTGATGTAATATGTAATGTTGTGAAATTTTTGTTTAATTAAAGAAGGGTGTTTTGGTAATTTTTTAAAAAAATTGCACCAAGGGCAAAGTGGTAATTTACTTAGATCTATAAAAAAAATTAATAATAATATTTTATAAAAGAAAAACTGAAAAGAAAAGAAGAAAAAAGAAATTTATTTATTTATTTATTTATTTTGTATTTATCATGTGGTTTAAAAAAAAAAAAGAAAATGGAGATTTTTTTTGAAGTGCTTACCGAGGGGATAAAGAAGAAGAGGAAATTTAGTTTTTGATTTTTTTTTTTACTTGAACCCTTCATTTCATCCAATTGGATGAAGAGAAGGTGGTACTTGTTATATATTGGGTAAACTGAATTAAGGAAGAAGAAGAAGATAAGAAATAAATTGAAAAAAAAAAAAGGGAAACCCGAGAGAGAGAACACAGTTAAGAAAAAGAGGAAATTAAGTTTCAATTCTCAACCAATTTGGACGTAATTTGTGTCTAAATTGTGTATAAAAGAGAGAGAAAGCTTAGGGACAACTCAATTTAAAGAGATTTGGTCGAAGAGACCACTGAATTTGAAGAAAAAGGGACTCGGGCAGCTGGAAAACGAGAAACAGGACTCGAAACTTTGAAAATTAATTTCTCCGTCTACGAGCCGAGTTAAGATCTCAAATTTGGAGGTAAGCTAGATTAATAGTTTATTTAAAGTTTTGTAAAAGGGTTTAAGTTAATTGTGCTGTACAGGAATAAATTAAAGTTTTAATTCTTAGATTTAAGCTCGCCGGAAAACTGGACAAAGGGACTTCTAAAGACAATTTTTAGTTATCCACGAGAAGTTTGAAACTCAAAATTTGAGGTAAGCAAGTAGACTCAGGTAGAAATCGTTTGCCATAGGTTAGAGGCTCTAATTTTTAGTAGATTGAAAGAATTGGCTCGCCGAAGTATGGCTGGAGTTGTGGCCGGAAAACTTGAAATTAAAAGGGAAGGAAAATAGAAGGTTGAAATGAAGTTGACTTTTTGACCGTCATCATTTGTGCGTAATGGTTTGTCTCTGTTGAAAAATTCCTTCCCAAGCAGCTGTACATGTGAAGTAATATTATTATATATATATATGTATGTATATAAATAAAGGGTCCCGAGGCGTATGTTAATAATTCTATTTTTTTAACAAGCATTTCACGGGCAGTAGTAATATTAATATATACATATATATATATTTTTATATTTATATATATATTACTTGAAGAGAAGAGAATTATTTCAAAAAGGACATTAAGAAAAAATTTAGTTTTTCTCGGTTTTGTACCAAGTGATTTAAAGGTCGATTCTGAATTTATTTTTAAGGAGATTTGAAGATCGAAAAAAATTTATGAGCCACAGATAGCCCATAAAGTTTCTGTGTGATAGTATTATTTAATATTTTAATATTAAAATAATGACTAGAATGCACATTTTTCGAGAATTTGCATAATTTTCAGAAAATTTCAGAAAAATCATGCTGTTTATATTTTTCAATGTACTTTCACATGATAACTTGTCTGAAGCATGATTTAAGTGTTTTAAGGCATTTTCGGTCGTTTGAATATAATAGTATTATATTAACACGTTTTACGAGGTAGTGCCTGTTTACGAAATAAGCATGTTTTGTAATATGTTTGGCCCTGTTTATGTTTATTGAGATGATTCTGATTATTTTTGTAACTGTTTGTGCATGTTTTAACTGCTATAGGGCCTAAGCACGTTTTTCACGTTTTACGAGATTTCTCGAAACCATGAGTTATGATGATTTAATGTTTCTATGAGATTTCTACCATGTTATGTGTAATATTTAAGCATGATTTTGAGTATTATGAGTTTCATGATGCTTTGAGAAATGTTTTGAGATGATGATATGTTTTATATGACTTGCACGTTTTACGATGATTTGTTTTTATGCATGTGTATCCATGTGAGCCTAAGGCTATTATACTAGGTGTGCACACTAACGACGTAGGTATAGTTGTCGTTAGTGTGAGATTACTCCATTGCGGCAAAGACATAGCTAGTGTTGGGTTTTTCCCACTACTGCGTAGTTCAGTTTGATACACATCGCTTATAGATTTTCAGATATTCATGTTTTAGCATGATTTCAGTTATGCATAATTTTATCATGATTTACAGATAAGTATCGTGCAAGAACCTTTCAGTGATTTCCGTTTAAATTATGATTTATAGTTTCACTTATGATTTGATTTATCAAAAGTTCTAAGTCGATGTTTTCTAATTATGTTATATATATGTTTTAAGTATTTTCTATTAAAGTATCACTCACTAGGCGTTTTAGCTCATTCTTTCAAATTGTTTTTCCACTTTTCAGGTAGAGATCGTGATCTCGTAGCCTGACATACCACAGACTGTCTGCTACTCGAGAAGTTTTAGTACTATTGTACGTTAGTAGTAAACCATGCATGTTACTGTTATAATAAGTTTTGGTACAGTGAGATGGGTTGTATAAGATAGTATGGGTTGCTCTATGTATAAGATATTTTTTTAGTTTCTGTTGTTAAGTGTTGAGTTTAAAATTGTTTTTCTGCAGTTAAGTTTATTTCGCACTTTTTAAGTTGTTAGTATTATGTAAATCGCAGTTAAGTTTAGATAGTTAGTGAGGATAGTCAAGGTAAGGACGAGATTCGCTGGCTTCACGCCGTCTCCTAGGCTAGGGGTAGAGGGTCTGGGAGCGGGTGTCACAAAAACACCAAAGGAAAATCGTTGAAGGTAATTTTGTTTTCCAAACAAGAAACTAAGTCTGGGACGTCTTTGGTCGTTTTTGTTTTTTGAAAAACTTAAACATTCCTCCAAATGAGCCAATTTTATACCTACAAATGCATTTTAGGTCAATCTTTGGTCCATTTTTAAAACCCTATACCACTAGTCGCTTTTCGTCCATTTTGGTCCGCACATTCATCCTACCTAAATTTTCACTCTTAGCGATCTATATAGTTCATGCAAATGTGTCAGAGACATGTTTAGGGTTATTGTTTCTGATGTAAGAATCCATAAACTACAGTGTGTAGGACGAAAATAACAAAATGAAATCATTGTAGATGATTTTGTTTCCAAAAGCAGAAGCTGAGTCTGGTACATCTTTAGATTTTCTTTTTGGGAAAAGCTTCAACATTTCTCCAAATGAGCCCATTTTATACCTAGAAATGCATTTTAGGTCGAACATTTGTCCATTTGTAAAAAGCTATACCACTTGTCGTTTTTCGTCCGTTTTGGTCAGCACATTCGTCCTACCTCAAGTTCACTCTTAGCGACCTATATAGTTCTTGCAAATGTGTCAGAGACATGTTTAAGGTCAAGGACGACACTTCTGAGCCATGAATCCCTTAAATATAGGGTGTAGGACGAAAATACCAAAGGAAAATCGTTGCTGGTCATTTTGTTCCCCAAAGCACAAACTGAGTTGGGACATCTTTGGTAAATTATTTTTGGGAAAAACATAAAAATTAATCCATATGATTCAGTTTTATAGCTAGAAATGCATTTTAGGCCGAGCTTTGGTCAATTTTTCGAAGGCTATACTAGTCGTGGATTTTCTTCCGCTTTGGTCCGCACGTTAGTCCTATCTCATGTTTCTCTCTTTGCGACCTCTATTGTTCATGCCAATGTGTTAGAGACATATTTAAGGTCATGGACGCACGTTTTTTAGGCAAGAATCCCTTAACTACTGGGTGTAGGACCAAAATACCAAAGGGAAATCGTTGCAGGTCATTTTGTTTCCCAAAAAAGAAACTGAGTCTGGGACGTCTTTGGTCATTTATTTTTGGGTAAATCTTCAACATTCCTCCATATAGGTGGATTTTCGTCCGTTTTGGTCCGCACGTTAGTCCTACATCAAGTTTCTCTCTTCGCGACCTATATAGTTCATGCAAATGTGTTAGATACATTTTTAGGGTCATGTACGCGTGTTTCTGAGGCAAGAGTCCCTGAACTACGGGGTGTAGGATGAAAATACCGAAGGGAAATCGTTGCAGGTCATTTTGTTCCCCAAAGCAGAAACTTAGTCTAGGACGTATGTGGTCGTTTATTTTTGGAAAAAAATTCAACATTCCTCCAAATGAGCCCATTTTATACCTAGAAATGCATTTTAGGTCGATCGTTCGTCCATTTTTAAAAAGCTATACCACTAGTTAATTTTCGTCTGTTTTGGTTCGCACATTTACCTATATCAAGTCAATCTAAGTGACCAATATAGTTCATGCAAATGTGTTAGAGACATGTTTAGGGTCAAAGACGCACTTTTCTAAGCCAAGAATCCCTTAACTATGAGGTGTAGGACTAAAATATAAAAAAGGAAATCTTTGCAAGTCATTTTGTTCCCTAAAGTAGAAACTTAGTCTAGGACGTCTGTGGTTGTTTATTTTGGGAAAAGCTTGAACATTCCTCCAAATGACCCATTTTATACCTACAAATGCATTTTAGGTCGAACTTGGGTGAATTTATAAAAGCTATACAACTTGTCGATTTTCGTCCACTTTGGTCCGCATATTCGTCCTACATTAAGTTTCACTCATAGCGACCTATATAGTTCATGCAAATATGTCAGAGACATGTTTAGGGTCAATGACGTGCATTTCTGAGCCAAGAATCCCTGAACTATGGGGTGAAGGATGAAAATACCAAAGGGTAATCGTTGTTGGTCATTTTGTTCCCCAAAATAGAAACCGAGTCTTGGACGTCTTTGGTAAATTATTTTTTAAAAAAAACTTCTATTTTAAGACATGTATTTTAGGACGAACATTGGTTCATTTTTCGAAGACTATAACACTGGTGGATTTTCGTCCGTTTTGGTCTACAAGTTAGTCCTACCTGAAGTTTCTCTCTTCGCAACGTTTATAGTTCATGCAAATGTGTCAAAGACATTTTTAGGGTCATGGACGCACGTTTTTTAGGCACGAATCCTTGAAGTACGGGGTGTAGGACGAAAATTTCAAAGGGAAATCGTTGTAGCTCATTTTGTTTCTCAAAGCAGAAACTGAGCTTGGGACGTCTTTGGTCGTTTATTTTTTGGAGAAACTTCAACATCCCTCCAAATGAGTCTATTTTATACCTAGAAATATATTTTAGGTCGAACTTTGGTCCATTTTTAAAAAGCTATACCACTGGTGGGTTTTCGTCCATTTTGGTCCGCACATTTGTTCTACCTCAAGTTTAACTCTTTGCGACCTATATTGTTCATTCAGATGTGTTAGAGACATGTTTAGGGCCAAGGATGCGCATTTCTGAGCAAAGAATCCTTAAACTATGGGGTGTGGGACAAAAATACCAAAGGGAAATCGTTGTTGGTCACTTTGATCCCGAAAGTAGAAACTTAGTCTTGGACGTCTTTGGTAAATTAGTTTTCGGAAACACTTAAAACTTACTCCAAATTGGCCTGTTTTATTGCTCAGAATGCATTTTGGGCCGAACTTTTGTCCATTTTTCGAAGTCTATAGTACTTAATGATTTTCGTCCATTTTGGTCCGCACGTTAGTCCTACCACAAGTTTGTCTCTTCGCGACCTATATAGTTCATACAATTGTTTCAGAGACATGTTTAAGGTCATGGACGTGCGTTTCTGAGGCAAGAATCCCTGAACTACTAGGTGTAGGACAAAAATTTCAAAGGGAAATTGTTGTAGGTGATTTTGTTTCCAAAAGAAGAAAACGAGTCTTGGACGTCTTTGGTTATATTTTTTTGGTAAAAGCTTTAACATTCCTCCAAATGAGCCCATTTTATACCTAGAAATACAATTTAGGACAACCTTTGGTCCATTTTTAAAAAGCTATACCACTGGTCGATTCTCGACCGTTTAGGTTCGCACATTCGTCTTACCTCAAGTTTCACTCTTAGTGACCTATATAGTTCATGAAAATGTCGTAGAGACATGTTTCGGGTCAAGGACGTGCATTCTAAGCCAAGAATCCTTGAAATATAGGGTGTAGGACAAAAATACCAAAAGAAAATCGTTGTCGGGCACTTTGTTCCCCAAAGTAGGAATCAAGTCTGGGACGTCTTTGGTAAATTATTTTTGAAAAAAACATAAAAATTACTCCAAATGAGCCCGTTTTATAGCTAGAAATGCATTTTAGGCGAACTTCTGTCAATTTTTCGAAGGCTATAGTACTGGTGGATTTTCGTTAGTTTTGGTCAGCACGTTAGTCCTACCTCAAGTTTCTTTCTTCGCGACCTATATAGTTCATGCAAATGTGTCAGAGAAATTTTTAGGGTCATGGACGCGCGTTTCTGAGGCAAGAATCCCTGAACGACGGGGTGTAGGACGAAAATAACATTGGGGAAACTTTGCAGGTCATTTTGTTATCCAAAGCACAAACTGAGTCTGGAAAGTCTTTGGTCGTTTGTTTTATGGCAAAAATTCAACATCACTCCAAATGAGCTCATTTTATACGTATAAATGTGACCCTAAACCCTAGAGACATGTTTAGGGTCAAGTACGCGCATTTCAGAATTAAGAATCCCATAACTATGGGGTGTAGGACGAAAATACCAAAGGGAAATCGTTGCTGGTCACTTTGATCTCGAAAGAACAAATTGAGTCTTGGACGTCTTTGGTAAATTAGTTTGGGGAAACACTTAAAAACTACTCCAAATTGCCCTGTTTTATAGCTAGAAATGCATTTTAGGCTGAACTTTGGTCCATTTTTCAAAAGCTATAGTACTTGCGGATTTTCGTCCATTTTGGTACCGCACGCTAATCCTACATCAAGTTTCTCTCTTCGCGACCTATATAGTTCATGCAAATGTGTCACAGACATGTTTAGGGTCATGATGCGCATTTCTAAAGCAAGAATGTCTAACCTAAGGGATGTAGGACGAAAATTCCAAAGGGAAATCGTTGCAGGTCATTTTGTTTCTCAAAGGAGAAAATGAGTCTGGGACATCTTTGGTCGTTTATTGTTGGGAAAAGTTACAACATTCATCCAAATGAGCACATTTTATACCTAGAAATGCATTTTAGGTCGAACTTTGGTCTATTTTGAAAAAGCTATACCACTCGTTGAGTTTCGTTCGTTTTGGTCCGCACATTCGTCCTACCCCAAGTTTCACTCTTAGCGACCTATATAGTTCAGGCAAATGTGTCAGAGACATTTCTGGGCCAAGAATCCATGAACTATGGGATGTTGCACGAGAACACCAAAGAAAAATCGTTGCTGGTCAATTTGTTTCCCAAACAAGAATTCGAGTCTGGAACATCTTTGGTAAATTATTTTTCGTAAAAACTTAAAAATTGCTCAAAATAAGCTCGTTCTATCGCTAGAAATGCATTTTAGGCCGAACTTTGGTCCATTTTTCAAAGGCTATTGTCCTTGTGGATTTTCGTCCGTTTTGGTCCGCACGTTAGTTCTACCTCAACTTTCTCTCTTCACAACCTATATAGTTCATGTAAATGCGTCAGGGACATGTTCAGGGTCATGGACGCGCGTTTTTGTTTTTGCAAGAATCTCTAAACTACGGGGTGAAGGACAAAAATACCGAAGGGAAATCATTGCAGGTCAGTTTCTTTCCCAAATTAGAAACTGAGTCTACGACGTCTTTGATCGTTTATCTTTGGGAAAAGCTTCAAAATTCATCCAAATGAGCCCATTTTTTTTACCAATAAATGCATTTTAGGTCCAACTTTGGTCCATTTTTAAAAAGCTATACCGCTGATTGATTTTCGTTCGTTTTGGTCCGACATTCGTCCTACCTCAAGTTTCACTCTGAGCGACCTATATAGATCATGCAAATGTGTCAGAGATGTGTTTAGGTTCACAGATGCGCATTCTTGAGCCAAGAATCCATGAACTATGGGGTGTAATCTGAAAACAGCAATGGAAAATCGTTGCTGGTCACTTTGTTCCCAGAAGTTTCTCTCTTCGCGACATATATAGTTCATGCAAATTTGTTAGAGAAATACTTAGGGTCATGGACGCACGTTTTGAAGTACGAATCCAAGAACTACGGGGTGTTGGACGAAAATACCAAAGGGAAATTGTTGCAGGTCATTTTGTTCCCAGAAGCAGAAACTGAGTCTTGGACGTCTTTGGTCGTTTATTTTTGGGAAAAGCTTCAACATTCCTAGAAATACATTTTAAGTCGAACTTTGGTTAATTTTTAAAAAACTATGTCATTGGTTGATTTTCGTCCGTTTTTGTCCCACATTCGTCCTACCTCAAGTTTCAATCTTAGCGACCTATATAGTTCATGAAATGGATTAGAGACATGTTTAGGGACAAGGACGCGCATTTATGAGATAAGAATCCTTGAACTATGGGGTCTAGGACGAAAATACCAAAGGGAAATTGTTGCTCGTCACTTTGATCCCCAAAGCAAAAACTGAGTCTGGGACGTCTTTGGTAAATTACTGTTGGGAAAAACTTAAAAATTACTCCAAATGAGCCCGTTTTCTAAGTAGAAATGCATTTTGGCCGACCTTTGGTCCATTTTTCAAAGACTATAGTAGTGGTTGATTTTGTCCTTTTTGGTCCGCACGTTAATCCTACCTCAAGTTTCTCTCTTTGCGACCTATATAGTTCATGAAAATGTGTCATAGACATGTTTAGGGTCATGGACGCGCGTTTCTAAAGCAAGAATCCTTAAACTACGGGGTGTAGGACGAAAATACCAAAGGTAAATCGTTGCAGGACATTTTATTTCCCAATGCAGATACTGAGTCTGGGACATCTTTGGTTGTTTATTTTTGGAAAATTCTTGAACATTCATCCAAATGAGCCCATTTTATACCTAGAAATGCATTGTAGATCGAACTTTGGTTCATTTTTAAAAAGCTATACCACTGGTCGGTTTTCGTCAGTTTTTGTCTGCACATTCATCCTACCTCAAGTATCACTCATAGCGACGTATATAGTTCATGAAAATGTGTTAGAGACATGTTTAGAGCCAAGGCTGCACATTTCTGAACCAAGAATCTCTCAACTATGGGGTGTAGGACGAAAATACCAAAGAGAAATCGTTGCTGGTCACTTTCATCCCCAAAGTAGAAACTGAGACTGGGATGTCTTTCGTAAATTACTGTTGGGAAAAACTTAAAAGTTACTTCAAATGAGCCTGTTTTATAGCTAGAAATGAATTTAGGCCAAACTTTGGTCCATTTTTCTAAGGCTATAGTACTGGTTGATTTTCGTCCGTTTTGGTCTGCACATTAATCCTACGTCAAGTTTCTCTCTTCGCGACCTATATAGTTCATGCAAATGTGTCAGAGATATGTTTAGGGTCATGGACATGCATTTATAATGCAAAAATCCCCGAACTACGGGGGGTAGGATCGAAATACAAAAGGAAAATCGTTTCTGGTCACTTTGTTCCCCAAAGCAGAAATCGATTCTAGGACGTCTTTGTTCGTTTATATTGGGAAAAACTTTAACATTTCTCTAAATGAGCCCGTTTGATACCTAGAAATGCATTTTAGGTCGAACTTTGGTCCATTTTTAAAAAGTCATACAATTGGTCGATTTTTTTCCGTTTTGGTTCGCACATTAGTCCTACCTAAAGTTTCACTCATAACGACCTATATAGTTTATGCAAATGTGTCAGAGATATGTTTAGGGTCAAGGACACGCATCTATGAGCCAAGAATCCAACAACTATGGGGTGTAGGACAGAAATACTATAGGGAAATCATTGCTGGTCACTTTGTTCCCTAAAGCAAAAACTGAGTCTGGGACATCTTTGGTAATTATTTTTAGGAAAAACTTAAAAATTACTGCAACTGAGCTCGTTTTATAGCTAGAAATACAATTTAGGTCGAACTTTGGTCCATTTTTCGAAAGCTATAGTACTAGTGGACTTTCATCCGTTTTGGTCCTCACGTTAGTACTATCTCAAGTTTCTCTTCGCGACCTATATAGTTCATGCATATATTTCAGAGACATGTTTACGGTCAAGGACACGCATTTCTGAGCCAAGAATCCTTGAACTACGATGTGTAGGACGAAGATACCAAAAGAAAATTGTTTCTGGTCACTTTGTTCCCCAAAAGCAGAAACCGAGTCTGGGACTTCTCTGGTAAATTATTTTTGTGAAAAATTTAAAAATTACTCTAAATGACTCTGTTTTATTGCTAGAAATGCAATTAAGGCCAAACTTTGGTCCATTTTTCCAAAGTTACAGTATTGGTGGATTTCGTCCGGTTTGGTCCACATGTTAGCCCTACCTAAATTTTCTCTCTTCGCGACCTATATTGTTTATGCAAATGTGTTAGAGACATATTTAGGGTCAAGGACGCACATTTCTGAGCCAAGAATCTCTGAACTATAGGGTGTAGAACGAAAATACCAAAGGGAAATCGTTGCTCGTCATTTTGTTCGCCAAACCATAAACTAAGTCTGGGACGTCTTTGGTCGTTTATTTTTTGGAAAAACTTCAACATTCCTCAAAATGAGCCCATTTTATACCTAGAAATGCATTTTAGGTCAAAATTTGGTAAATTATTTAAAAGCTATACCACTGGTCGATTTTCGTTCGTTTTGCTTCGCACATTCGTCCTACCTCAAGTTTCACTCTTTGCGACCTATATATGTCAATCAATGTGTCAGAGACATCTTTAGGGTCAAGGACGTGCAATTGTAGGCCAAGAATCCCTGAACTATGTGGGGTAGGACGAAAATACCAAAGGGAAATCGTTGCTGGTCACTTTGTTCCCCAAAGCAGAAACCGAGTCTGGGACGTGTTTTGTAAACTACTTTTGGAAAATACATAAAAAATACTCCAAATGAGCCCGTTTTATAGATGCAAATGCATTTTAGGGTGAACTTTGATCCGTTTTTCGAAAGCAATAGTATTGGTGAATTTTTGTCCATTTTCGTCCGCACGTTAGTCTGACCTAAAGTTTCTCTCTCTTGGTGACCTATATAGTTCATGCAAATGTGTTAGAGACAAGTTTGGGGTCTGGTCGCACATTTCTAAGCCAAGAATTCCTGAACTCTATGGTGTAGAACGAAAATACTTAAAAGAAATCGTTGCAGGTCACCTTGTTCTCCGAAGCAGAAACTGAGTCTTGGACGTCTTTGGTAAATTATTTTTGGGAAAAACTTAAAAATTACTCCAAATGAGCCCATTTTATAGCTAGAAATGCATTTTAGGGCGAACTTTGGCCCATTTTTCAAAACCTATAGTATTGGTGAATTTTCGTCCGTTTTGGTCTTCACGTTAGTCCTACCTTAATTTTCTCTCTCCGAGACCTATATAGTTCATGAAAATGTGTCAGAGACATGTTTAGGGTTATGGACGCGCGTTTATGAGTCAAGTATCCATGAACTATGGAGAGTAGTACGAAAATACGAAAGGAAAATCGTTACAGGTCATTTTGTTCTTCAAAGTAGAAACTAAGTCTTGGACGACTTTGGTCGCTTATTTTTTGGAAAAACTTCAACATTCCTACAAATGAGCCTATTTTATACCTATAATTGAATTTTAGGTCAAAGTTTGGTCCATTTTTAAAAAGCTATACCACTGGTCGATTTTCGTTCATTTTGGTTCGCATGTTAGTCCTACCTCAAGTTTCTCTCTTCGAGACCTATATAGTTCATGCAAATAAGTCATAAACATGTTTAGGGTCAGGGACGCGTGTTTCTGAGAAAAGAATCCATGAACTACAGGGTGTAGACGAAGATACCAACGGAAAATCGCTGCAGGTCATTTTGTTTCCCAAAGCAAAAACTGAGTCTGGGACGTCTTTAGTCGTTTAATTTTGGGAAAAACTTCAACATTCCTCCAAATGTGTTCATTTTATACCTAGAAATGCATTTTAGGCCGAATTTTTGTCCATTTTTAAAAACCTATACCACTAGTCGATTTTTGTTCGTTTTCGTCCACACATTAGTCCTACCTCAGGTTTCACTCTTAGCAACCTATATAATTCATGGAAATGTGTCAGAGACATGTTTGGGGTCAAGGACGCGCATATCTGAGGCAAAAATCCCTGAACTAAGGGGTATAGGACGAAAATACCAAGTTTCTCTCTTCGAGACCTATATAGTTCATGCAAATAAGTCATAGACATGTTTAGGGTCATGGACACGTGTTTCTAAGAAAAGAATCCATGAACTATAGGGTTAGACGAAGATACCAAAGGCAAATCGTTGCAGGTCATTTTGTTTCCCAAAGCAGAAACTAAGTCTGGGACGTCTTTAATCGTTTAATTTTGGAAAAAACTTCAACATTCCTCAAAATGTGTTCATTTTATACCTAGAAATGCATTTTAGGTCGAATTTTGGTCCATTTTTAAAAACCTATACCACTAGTCGATTTTTGTCCGTTTTCGTCCACACATTAGTCATACCTCAGGTTTCACTCTTAGCAACCTATATAGTTCATTGAAATGTGTCAGAGACATGTTTGGGGTCAAGGACGCGCATATCTGAGGCAAAAATCCTTGAACTAAGGGGTATAGGACGAAAATACCAAAAGGAAATCGTCGTTGGTCACTTCGTTCCCCTGAGCATAAACCGAGTCTTGGACGTCTTTGGTAAATTATTGTTGAGAAAAACTTAAAAATTACTCCAAATGAATCCGTTTTATAGCTAGAAATGCATTTTAGGCTAAACTTTGGTTCATTTTTCAAAAGATATAGTATTGGTGGATTTTCGTCCGTTTTGGTTCGCACGTTAGTCCTAAGAAAAAACTGAGTCTGAGATGTCATGGTCATTTATTTTGGAAAATGTTCAACATTCCTCCTAATGAGCCCATTTTTTACCTATAAATGAATTTTTAGGTCGAACTTTTGTCCATTTTTAAAAATCTACACCACTGGTGGATTTTCGTTCGTTTTTGTCCGCACGTTAGTCCTACTAAAAGTTTCTCTCTTCGCGACCTATATAGTTCATGTAAATGTGTCAGAGACATGTCTAGGGTCATTGACGCGCATTTTTGTGTCAAGAATCCGTGAAGTACGGGATGTAGGACAAAAATACCAAAGGCAAATCGTTCAAGGTCATTTTGTTCCCCAAGGAAGACACTGAGTCTGGGACGTCTTTGGTCGTTCATTTTTTGGAAAAACTTCAACATTCCTCCAAATGAGCGCATTTTTAAAAGCTATACCATTGGTCGATTTTCTTCTGTTTTGGCCTGCACATTATTCCTACCTAAAGTTTTTCCCTAAAATGTGTCAGAGACATGATTAGGGTCAAGCACGAGCATTTCTGATCCAAGAATCCCAAAACTATGGGGTGTAAAATGAAAATACCAAACCGAAATCGCTACTGGTCACTTTGTTCCCCAAAGTAGAAACTGAGATGGGACGTCTTGGTCGTTTATTTTTTGGAAAAATTTCAACATTCCTCTAAATGAGCCCATTTTATAACTAGAAATGGATTTTAGGTCGAACTTCGGTCTAGTTAAAAAGATATGTACCACTGGTCGATTTTCGTCCGTTTTGGTCCACACATTAGTCCTAACTAAAGTTTCACCCCTTGTGACCTAAATAGTTCATGCAAATGTGTCAGACATGTTTAGGGTCATGGACGCGCGTTTCTGAAGCCAAAATTCCTGAACTACGAGGTGTAGGACAAAAATACCAAACGAAAATTGTTGTTGGTCACTTTGATCCAAAAGTAGAAATCGAGTCTGGAACGACTTTGATAAATTATTTTTTGGGAAAAAGTTAAGAATTATTCCATTAGCCGGTTTTACAGTTAGAAATGCAATTAAGGCAGAACTTTAGTCCATTTTTTGAAAGCTATAGAACTGGTGGATTTTCGTCTGTTTTGGTCAACACGTTATTCCTACCTCAAGAGTCTCTCTTCACGACCTATATAGTTTGTGCAAATGTGTCAGATACATGTTTAGGGTCATGGACGTGCGTTTCTGAGGCAAGAATCCCCGAACTACGGGGTTTAGGACGAAAATACCAAAGGAAATTTTTTTGTGGTCACTTTGTTCCCCAAAGCAGAAACAAAATCTGGGACGTCTTTGGTAAATTATTTTTGAGAAAACTTAAAAATTACTCCAAATGAGCCCGTTTTATAGATAGAATGCATTTTAGGTCAAACTTTGGTCCAATTTTCGAAGGCTTTCGTCAATTTTGGTATGCACGTTAGTCCTACCTTAAGTTTCTCTCTTCGCGACCTATATGTCTGTGCAAATGTGTCAGATACATGTTTAGGGTCATGGACGCGCGTTTCTTAGGCAAGAATTCCTGAACTTCGGGGTGTAGGACGATAATACCAAATGAAAATCGTTGTAGTTCATTTTGTTCGGCGAAACAGAAAATGAGTCTTGGACGTTTTTGGTCCTTTATTTTGGGAAAAAACTTCAACATTCCTCCGAATGAGACCATTTTATAAAAGAAATGCATTTCACGCCGAACTTTGGTCCTTTTTTAAAAAGCTATACTACTTGTCGATTTTCGTCAGTTTTGTTATGCACATTAGTCCTACCTCAAGCTTCACTCCTAGCGACCTATATGATGGATAAAAACTCATCGCAGCGGAAGAAATAAAGACCATTCACAATTTTAATTTAGAAACTTTAAAGTACTAATACATTGGAAAAGAAATTACAGAACAATCTAGGCTAAGAATGCTTTTTATTAATAAAATTACAAAGAAAAAAACTCACTTTGGTTGCAGTCTCTACATTATACAAAATCTCAAAATTGTAGCCACACCAGTTGGAGCCTCTCCTATCCTTTGAGTAATTGAGGTTTGGCTTGTGGGAACCAATTTGGAATTTTTCTTTTGTGATTTTTTGGAGAAAAAAGAAGAGAGTTTTTTTGTTTTTTTTTTCTGCAGACCTTCCAGAAACACACTATCGCAGAACAGTTCTGCTCTTCCCCTTCTTCACCATGAAGAAGTGGAGGTTAGAGAAAAAATGGGAAAACGTGGGAGCATCCCACGTTTCCCAAAATAATAACTCTAAATGGGTGTTATTTAATTTTAATTAAATTAAAAATCAAATTTAATTAATTAATTAA
This sequence comes from Cucumis cinereus, assembly GCA_037974625.1. Taxonomy (NCBI): domain Eukaryota; kingdom Viridiplantae; phylum Streptophyta; class Magnoliopsida; order Cucurbitales; family Cucurbitaceae; genus Cucumis; species Cucumis cinereus. The sequence continues at coordinate 3,174,915 of JBBPDJ010000017.1, forward strand.
ATTAAATTAAAATTAATTAAATCATATTTAATCAATATTTCATTTAAATCATATTTAAATGAATATCTCTCGTATAACCTAGAGCTTTAATTTAATTACTTTAATTAAATCTAATTAAACTAAACTATTAATTAATTCTCTAATTAATAATGAGATCTTTTTAAATATAGAAAAAAAATCAAAATAATTACAACTCATAGAAAATTTTTGAAAAACGAAAAAAGGCCACCTAAAAAAGCCCAGTCCATGTGTAAAATACAAAAAATGCCCACACAATTTTTATCCCACACGATTCACAACGGTGAGCCAATGATTATCATCCATCTATCTCCATCTATCTCAGAAAGACAGTGATAGTATCTAGGATGAATAATAATAGAGATTTATCACTTGTTGTCACTGATAGTGATACTAGCCTATCTCTATCTATTTGGCATATAAAATGATATATATATATCATTGTCCCCCATAAAACTATTAGTTTTGTTGCTTTTGATGATTTTTCTTGGATGGAGGAAAATGATAGAGCTCTATCATTGTCTATCTGAGATAGAGTAATATAGAGCTCTATCAGTGCCTATTTATCTACAAGAAATGAATTTAATAAAAGCTCCAAAATGGAGGTACATCAATAATATGTCATTCCTTAGTCATTCCTCATTCACATGTTTAAATTAGGTATGATGATACCAATAGGTGATAAATTCACTCTTTTTTATCTTCTATCTCACATTGTCCATTTGAGATAGACAACGATAAAGCACTATCACTGTCTATCTGAAATAGATTGAGATAGACAATACATCAAAATCAAATACCTTCATCAAAATCAAATACCTTCAATCTATCATTGTCAATAAAAATAATTACAACTCAAGACCAGAATAAATCAAAATATATCATTCATAAACTCTAATGTCAATCCATTTTTCTATACATGTAGTTCTAAATTGAATAACTATATCATATAGAAAGAGATAGAAGTCTATATCTGTCTATCACAAAACAAGAAGTTAAACAAGTTTCCTCTTCTTCGGAAATTGAGCATACGAATCCTCATCGCCTAATTTCTTCTCTCCCATTTCCTTAGCCATTTTAATAACATTCTCCACTTTATGCCTTCCACCGAACGCCTCAGCAATTATCTCCCACCATCTTTGTTCTTACACAGGATGTTTCGCCAAATCGACTCCATTTTTGCTATTTTGATGACCTACTCCATTCCTGTTATCAATTTTTGTAGCGACTTTTTCATCGACTTTGATTGAAGCAATGGCGATTTCATCGGTTGATCTACACGGTTTTGAGCGCTTTTGAACGAGTTTCTTCTTCGAATCGTCTTCTACTTTGGGTTCTTCGTTGGGTATTTTGAGGATCAGACCTCAAACGACACAAATGTCGCCACTGGTTAGGAAAATGGGGGCAAAGGTGCCAAGGAGAAGGGAGCGAGAAAGCCAGATGAGAAGGGATCTGAAGGGTTCGAATTAGATGAATAAGATTGAGAGAATAAGAAAAATGGAAGAGATTAAGATAGTGAAGAAGACGAAGAAGAAGATGAAGAAGAAGAAGAAGATGATGATGATGATGATGATGATGTGTTCTAGAGAAGAAGATGAGGAAGATGAAGCTGGAGATATTGGAGAACATATGAGCTGAAGAAACCCAATCGAGGATGAAGTAATCGACCCTAAACCCTAAATTAGAAGAAGTAATGTTGGTATTTTTTTTTAATTTTGAAGATATGTCTCTTTTTTTTCTATAAGTTGTAAATATTTTCATTCTTTTTCCATTTTTGACAATTATCCTTAATTAATTTCTAAAATAAATATCTTATATTTAATTTAATCCATATTTGAATTATATTCAAATGTTAAATCCTCTCATAACCTATAGTTTTAATATGTATCATATAGCATTAATTTTAATCTATAGTTTTAACATGAATTTGATTCAGACTAAATCAATATTTGAACTCATTCAAATATTTTATACTCTTGTTAATTAATTTGAATCAAACCCAAAATTAAAATTTATATTATAAAGTTTAATTAAAATATAAACTTTATATTATAATGTATCTCCATACATTATATAAATTCCCTTAGTCAATTTGAAAATTTCAAATTATATCCAAGATATATTAACCCCATTACCCTTTATGAGCTAGGTAGGGGACCTCATGCACCTACAGATCAGAAACTACAACAATATTCGTTAACTGTGTGTACACTCCAATAAAGACTCACAGCTGAACTCTTCTCACTATAGATATATTTCTGTGTCCATGGATATGAACCAATAATAGCAAGTTAGTCCTTCACAAGTGTTCGTAACTCCAGTTGGATCAAATTACCGTTTTACCCTTGAGTTACCTCTTGGTCCTTAGATACCAATGCTCGTCTAATGAACAACATGCTTATGGTCTAACCAATAAGTAGAAATTCCTCTCGTGCCATAGAGAGGGTAGGGCCCTTTGTTCAAGTCCCAGAGACACCAATTAAGGGAACACTCATCTACTTACCCTAAAGTC
>JBBPDJ010000017.1:3177544-3208532 GCA_037974625.1 Cucumis cinereus
AGACCTGAGCATGAAAGGAACTTTTGATTGAAGGACATACTTTGACCCCCCCCCCCCCCCCCCAAAAAAAAAGGAAATGTTTAACCCAAATACAGAAGGAACAATCACCTCTCCAAATCAAAAAGCGCACCATCTTCAGTCCCTTGAAATAAGTCCTCAATTGACGTAGCTGCCAAGCAAAATAGGCAGCAATGGTGATTGTATAGCTCATCAATGAGAGTGATGAACCGCCGGGCCTGAGAAAAGACAATTCATTAAGCTTAAAAAAAGTTAAGTGGTGGGCAGCACGAAAGATATTCAATATTATGCTTCAAAGGTGTCAAAGGCCAGAGAGAACTTTCAATTAAAAATGCATGCAAATTACCAAAGCATGCTGCCAGGACAATATGCTCACTTAAAATTGTATTAAGATCAAAGAAAAGATATTGAAAAACTGCTTGCTCATACCTTGTCACGAATGCGCATACTCATTATTGGAATGTCGGATACGAAGACAGTATGGTAGTTTTTGGCTAAGGCAATATAGTCTGCAGCACCTACCTATGGAGATCAGTTAAAAGAAAGGCGATGTAAAGAAATATTTAACAACTACAAATACCTCTCAGAGTGTAATGCCTAAGTCAATACGTCTACTCTCTAGATAGAATGCATTGATTCAAGAGATAAAGAAAGCCTTGTAAAGTCAAAATTTTCAGTCATAAAGAGCTATGACAAAATTGATAAGCCAGCAACTAATTACTGTGGACCAAGAATCCTCCAAATCAGAGCATATTTTACTAAAAGGTTGGAAAAGCCTATGTTTTATCAGTTAAATCATTGCATATCAATAAAGAGGTCTCGTTTAGGATTTTCTAAAGGTATCTAACCTTTCCCCTTTTACATTGATGTACAAGGAAATCATTCACCAAGACCTTATCTTTAAGATTTTGTAATTGGTACTTCTTCCCCCCTCAGGCATAAGGCCATGCGGTCAACAAAGGGCAGGAAGTTTGAATGAATATCAGATGGACTTCCCGCGTAATATATTAATCATAACTCACAGAAATAACTCACAGAAATAACTATACTAATAATTGTAGACATATCCACCATTCTGTACAATAGTCCTAACTATCAATTGTACACCATTACAAATGCATAGAAGCCATGTTGAACGAAATTGTATACCATTGAGTCAATAATACAAAGATAAGGATAATACCGGTTGACCACAGAGAAGATCAAAGGCAAATCGTGCCACTCCATTGCAGCTTTCTGGCACCTCCAATTTTCTGATCGATATACATACAATTGGTAAAGCAACCTCGAGGAACAAATTTGAGTTATGTTTTGTAAGTACCTTCCAAACATCACAGGAATAGTTTCAGAGGTGATTTGTCCTCCCAATTGGCTGGTGATTTCTACCCACATATATTCAAATTTCCTCACCGATGTGCAATCTAAAGGCCAGAAATAGTGCACCTACATGTGCATCCAATGATAAATGAATAAAAATCTGAAACACTGTAGAAAAGAAATTAAAACCAGTAAATGAATATTAACATTGCCCCTGTCTGGTGTTAAACCCATTGATGCAGTGCACCAATGTTAATAAAGATTGCTCAAGAAATTCAAAGAGTGAAAAGTCATCCAAAAGAATGAAAATATTGACAAGAACAACCACTATCATAATGGAAAAGATCAAAATAACACGAGTGAATGAGAAAGCATCAGTTCCTGTAGTCAGTAGCCAATATGAAACACTCTCACATAAGTCAATCTATAACACAAACATTGTCCGCCATGAACCCACCAACCCAACAGTTTCCCATAAAATAGGAAAGGAAGACAATAACTACGCATGCCAATGATTTCCATGGAAAGCAATGGCAATTTAAACATTCACACTAAAAATAAAATATTAGAAAACCGTACAACATGATTAACAAAAACACATATTAAGAACATTGAAAGACAAAATATTCAATATCATATAGGAAAATAAAATTCTAAATCAAATATATCCATATAATTATAAGGTTAAAATGGTTTTTCTTTTTCCTTCTTATGTGAGAACCAGGATTCGGACTTTAAAAACATTCAAATTTCATTACTCTCCTATATTATTTCATATAATGTCTAGGTGCCAAAGTGGATTTAAAAAATAATAAAAGATCCAACAGTCTAATTTAAGTGTCAAAGAAGTATCGATGAATTCAACTCTGATGCGTGACATACACATTATCGAAACTAAAGTACTTGTACTTTATTACTCACGATTGATATAACATAACTTTGTGTAAATGATATTAAACAAGCAGCTAAAGATAAATTGGGTTGGACCGGCAATCAAGTTTTCACAGCTCCAATTGAACTAAAAGCTCCAGGTGGAAATATTCATATAGATAAGATATACGCTCAACAATGTATACTTCAAAATTGCATGTGCGGTTTATCCTTGAATACCTAGTTACACTGTTAATAGTCTCACCTGGTCAAAAGACCTTTGGGCTATAAACCGCCGGTAGTCAATCTCACTGCCAATAAGAACAAATTCACAATGCTCCTCCAGTTTGATAACAAACTTTTGGAAAATATCCTTCTGCATCCCATCCTGTATTAACAAAATCCGTCTGACACAATCAAAATGATGAAATTTCATAACAAGTTCACAGCGTACCTGCTTTTTGAGTGGTTTATTTAGAATTATTTCCTCAACATTCTCCTAAAGTTCTGCTCACAGTGTGCCCCTTTTCATAATTATGGTTTACTACTGTTTAGATCCCATAGTTCTATTAGTAGCTCTGATGGGGGTAAGAAACGGCCACTTAAAGAAGGTACTAATTGCACGGGAATAAATTGATTAAAAAATATGTGTTTGAGGCCAATCCTGTTAAGAGAGTTACTCCCTAAAAGAGTTGATCTAACAATTTTTTAACTTCCAAGTCTGTGACTTTGAGATCAGATTATTTAGGTGACAGAACCAGTCAGAATATTAAGGAACTCAAAATGGCAAGCAAAATATGGAGAAACCAATGAAATTTGTAGTCAAACCCAGGTGGCATTGCTGTCCCAGATTCTGAGATGATTGATTATAACACATTACAGAAAAGAAGACGTGAATACTTGAGGACAAAAGGCTTAAATCTATAGTCACAATTGATTTTATCATCTTAGAGTGGATGATCGATTCTTTCCCATCCACATTCAGGGGATGTTGGTCATGTCAGGATTTCTTCAGCAAGTTTTAGAAAATGGAAAACCTCGCATGTAGCACCAAAGAATAAAAGAAAAGATAACTGTTGCAGATATTGAGAGAAAAATAGAGAACTGAAGGAAGATCTTCACGTTTCCACCAGTTGCTTAGAAGGGACGTTTTTTTTCACACAAGGATGGATATTTTTCTGTTTCCCATCAAAGGAAAAAAAATTCTAAGGAAGAAGGTGAAATTATATCAAAGAAAGGTTAATGCCTTATCCTAAAAAAAGGTCAGATGAATGCTAATCTCAAACATCTTATCAAGTCAGAGGAAGAAAGTTATAGCTCCCAAATGGAGTTCCAAAGTTCAACGACTTTGAGAGGGCCGCTCATCTTCTCTTCCTGTATGATTTTTCGTCTTTCAAATATAATTGTTTAAACTAAAAGAAGTTATTAAGTAATCAGCTCCTAAGGAAAGGGAAGAATGTTTGCAGTGGCCCCTCCTAATTGGCAGGGCCTGTGTTTTTTGTTTTGACTATCGTTTAGTTGTACTAATGCTCCACTGCCCAGTTGATTTTTCAATTACTTTCAAATGTTCAGTTATGTCCCTCTCTATAGTCTTACATTTACTAGTTAGTTTCAATGGGTATTATCAATTTCCTATACAACAAAGAAAGTTGACTGGTTATGTGGATGAAAAATATTGACTAGTTTATCTTTCCATTCCCCTATTCATATTTTACAAGACTTGGCTCAATCAAAGAGTCAATTTTAATAATATAAAAATGTATTCAAACCTGATTACATAGTAATTCTAAATACCATAATTTACCTGCCAGTAAGATTTGAAAATAAATAACCTGCAAAATTAAAATTCTGATGACCAGCTAGTGTATATCTTCTTGTTCAACATTTCAGTTAGAATGGTACCTGATTCAAGTCATTTGGAGCTCGATTGCTGGTGGCTACAAGAACTGTTCCAGTACTCAACAATCTGCTTACAATTCCAGACAAGGCCACAATAGCAAATACATCAACTGTCTGAAAGAGAGAGCAAAGTAAACCAACAAATAAAACATCATGGATGAATCGAATTATTGGTAGCTAATCTCAGAATGTTTGCTTGTACAAAACGTGTGTGAAGAAAACTTGTTTCAGATATCAGCGGCAAAAAACAACCTTTTTCTGTATAAAAACCTCAAAATCCACTCCAAATTTTCAAAACTCTAGTTTTCTCAAGTTAGAACCATAGTTTCAAAACTATAGTTCTCCTACTTTTACAGAATAATGCGTTCACTGTTATTCATATGTTATTTTGACATGTCGGGAATAGTACAATCATGAAGCAATTATCAGCCAGAATTTTCCCTTTGTTTATTTCATTTACCTGTATCTCATCGAAGCAAAGAATGCTAGCTCCTACTTGGCGTGCTTGCTCATCAACAAGAAATTTATCAGCAACATCAGGAAGAATGTTTTTCATCTGTACCTCTTGCTTGTATTTTTCTTCTCCAGCCAACCACTCCTTCACTTTTGTATCAAATGGAAGATTCATAATCCAACCCGAAATGCTTGATTGTGAAGATTTCTCCCTCACTTGATTTTTCCATATCTTGTGCATATCTTCGTTAATTTTAAGCATAGCCTGCCATACAATGGAGTAAAATTGAAGACCAATACGAATCCTGAAAAAGGAGGGATGCCTCTCTGAAACGTTAAAGCTTAATACAATGGTTGGAAAGAAATTGTTACTGTATGTTCCAATGTTTCCAATTTTCCGAACGAGAATAACGCTCACCTCATGGAAATGGTACCTTTGTCGATGTTTAACAATTCCTTCAGTAGCATTGTAAAACATGTCCATGAGCATTGTCTTCCCTAGATTATTAGAAATTAATTCAGCAAATCAGAATTAAATTGATTCTAAGATTATAAGCATAAATCAGAACAATAGTCAGATTAGAAGCTTAAATCCCTATGAAGTGATAACAAATATCCAAGGTTGCCACATAAAATTTTATCACAGTCAGAACTTGCCACTTCCAACATTGCCATATATGTACAGTCCCCTAGGAGCTTGTGGAGCAGAAGGACAGCGACCTACAAGTGAATCCAACTTCTTCTCTCGGTTAAGGTATGAAACCCATTTTCCAACTCCGGGTTCAATATTTTCAGACTTTTTCCTAAGGAAAAATAAATAAATATTTGCAAAAGATCAAATTTTACAAAGTTCATCAAAACCAGAAGCCAAAATGGAGCTGCTGAAGATTTTAAGCTCAGTAATGTGACCGAGGAAAGAAGTGTGTCTAACCGAAACATCAATGTTTCAAAAAGTTTGCTTCGGCGCTTGTTTGCTGCATCACTCAGTTGTTTAGACTCAGCTTCCTCCATTAAAAGTCTGCGCCTCTCCCTCTCCCTATTCTGCTCCCAGTCAGCTAGTTTTACCTTAAAAGTAAGAAATTCAGAAAAAAAATCCTTAGTAATAGGTTTCGACCTATTTGTAAGAACAAAAGTATATTTGACATTCAAGCATCATAGTATTATCAAGTCCAATTAGTACATGATACTCTTCCATATCCTTTTCATATTGCTCCAACCTTCCAAGCAAACTCTCCAATTCGGAAGCCACTCTCTCTTGAAAAGGATCATGTTGTAGCTCCCCTCGCTCAACTAGAACCCTGTACTTATTTAATAGCCCTGAAAGAATGGATTTCATATTACAAGTCCAAAATACAACTGCGATTTACGAGAAATCCAGCACCTATCCAAAATCAACATGAATCATACAAGAACTCGCATATCTTATATCGCTCGGGAAAAATAACTAGTTAGAAGATCATCCACTTCCTACCCTGGCTTCCTTCCATCGGAAAACTAAAACAAAACAACCAGCAAGTTCAAATTCGAGGAAATGAGAACAATCAATGCAATGCTTAAACGTCAAATGACCGTACCATAACGAACAGAAATCAAACTAAATGAGCATCACCGATCAAAGAAATACAAGACATGACGCGAGAAATTCAGCCTTTCATAAATCATTAACCAGTAACCACCACAAGATACACCACTGTGCATAAGCAAGAGAATGAACTTTCACACGCATACACTACAATATGCAAATATCTAAAGCGAATGCCAATGTGAGAGAGACCTGTAGGCTTCGTAGATGAAGAGAGGAATCGAAGACGAAGTGGATCAACGCTGAACTTTGAAGATGAGGATTGTTGACGAGTGAACCTCAGCGACAGTAGGGAAGAAATTGATGAAGTTGAAATTCCTCCTTTCATCTTCGAATCGCAATTTCTTCTCCTTCGATTCGAAGTATGGCGTGTAGTTTTCCTGCAAGAAGAGAACGTTGGAATTCCCCGAAATCGAGAGCTCCAAATCGTTGATTTACCTGAAAACGGGAACGGAAATGGAAAGTGACGACGTGTTCTTCCCGCTAACCAGCCACATATAGACAAAAAAGTTACTTACCGCGCGCAGATGACGTGGATAGAAATCACACCGTTCAATAACAAAAAAACATGAGTTGGAGGATTCTTGAAAGGTGTGAGTAATTGGAACAAAAATAAGATCGTAAAACGTGAAAGCAACTCAATCGAGATATATAAGTTTTAAATTATGTTACATTGCAATCTCATTCCATTATTGATTACCGAACACCCTGAATAGTTTTGTTGGTAGTGATATTTAGGTCAAAGAGTTGGAGAGAATGGATATTAAAGTTGTGAACTCCACTATTTGTTTAGAGCAAAAAGTTTGTAGGCCACAACTAAAAAAATATGAATTTTATGTCTTTTTAAATCTTTTATAACGAGGGCTTCAAACACCTCTTAATTTTGCAACTCCTCAAAGTTCACAACTCCACTAGTTTGTCCAAACACTTTATGATATATTATTGTAATATATGTGTCCACACAATTCTTAATTTTGTTTTTTTTTTCTTTTATGTCAACCAATAGATGGAGGTAACAAATTTTAAATAGGAAGACTCGTATGACCTTTACGTTTCTTCAATAATAAATTTATAATTTGAGGAAGGAAAACGACCTTCAAAACAAAGAAAAAAGGAACACGGATGTTGTGTAACTCTCATGCTTAAGTTAACATTTAACAAAAGGTAAAGCTATTAAGAGGAAGTGTCCTCTTATTAACATAGGAACAAACCATAGGGTTCCTATTCCAAATGGTACTTAAAATGCTTATTTGGGTTGATCAAATAGCTTCCGATGGTTGCCCATAAGAAGTGGGCCTCCACGAAGGGCGAGAGGTGGCCTTGGCCTTCAAGGCCAATGCAGGCTTGTTAGGTTATTCAACTCAATCACCTTTCTTTCCCTTATTTTCTCTTTCCTCGGTCCTTCTTCTGCATTCTTTCGATCTTCGCATGACTATTACATTCTAAGCTTAACCTTGACTTTATGTTCTATTTGAGCCGGTAACTTTTGGTCCAAAATGACTCATAACGTATTTCGATAATTCCATTCATTATAAACTACAAGGAGATAAATCGTAATAGAATTCGCTCATAGGATCTATATTTTAGATTAAAAAACTACTTAGCTGTGTTTTAAACTATATCTATCTTTAGCAACCACTAATTTTTCATCCACAGTTTGTGCATGACAAACTATTTTTACTTTCTTTAAAATATATTTTTTTACTGTTTTTTAGTTCAAATAGACCGTATAAAGATAATTGCAACGAGAATATAATTAAGTATTGTTATTCACTCATTCTAAATGGAGTACTATTAACTACTAATTTGGTTAGAGGTTTATGGCCATTTTTTGCTCCAATGGCCAATCATTTGGTGCAATCATGTAGTGTTCCATTTAGCTTTTTTTTTTTTTTTTTTTTTTTTTTTGCTACTACTAGATTGAACTAATAACAATAATTAAAAATCTAAAGAATCAATAATTAATATTATTGGCTAAATTAATAATAAAAAAATTAAGTACAAACAAATAGAAGTATAGACATTTCATATCTCAATTTAAAAGAAATAGTACATATTAATCATGTTGAAATTGAAATTAATATAAAACTTTTTCATACTTTTTTCATCTCTTATTTCTAATTGGACCTTTGGACATATTTTTCATTCTTCAATACTTGCTTGGATTAAGTAGTTCTCAGATCGAGGAGAACGGGTTGATGATTGAGAAGATTCGACGACTGACTTCTTCTTTTGACGTTGTTACTTTTCGATTTATGGTAGAGAATTTGGCGGTTCACACTTTGGCTCAAAGGAATTTCTCTAGGGTTCACTTCCGGTCAACGTCGTTCCCTGATTGGCTATTGGTTTATTGTAAGCATGATATTTCTTTGTTTTTACCTAGTCGGGTTGTACCTAGTTTCTATATGAGTTTATTGCGATCTATCACAGATAAAAAGTAAAATTTTTATATATTTATAAATAGTGTCAATAGTTTTGTCATTTTAACAAATTTCTCTGAGAAAAATAATTTAACTTTAGCTTTGATTTTAAATACTACGGTTGAAATTTTTTCAAAAGAATTAATTAGTCTCCCTTGCCTACTAAGCCTTAATTAACATGTTAGAACTTCGTTATCTCACACTCGCATATTGTTGAACTAAGAAGGAAAAAAATGACACTATACTTCATTTACTAACAAAAACGTATTAATATACTAATACAAAATCACGTCATTAATTTGTTAAAATTAGAGGACATCATTAAAAAATTGCTTTTAATAAAAAGTGATTCTAACCATTTTAGAGTCATGAATACTCTTAATGTCACGAGAAGTGTAACGGGGAGGGAGAATCAATTTTTGAATCAAAAGAATATACAAATAAGAAGAAAATAAAAGGGGTAAAGTGGTAATTTACTTTGTAGTGTATTATATTAGGTTTTAGCAATAAAGAATATTCCAATTTTCATGCTTTTAGAAAATAACAAAATAAAGTTAGACCAATATAGCAATTAAGGCATTTTCAAGTAACAAATTTACATATAAATTTAAAAACCTAGGCCAACATTTAACAACTATGACTAGATAAAACTATATAAACTTAACAAGTTTCATGACACAAGTTGATAAAATTAGGCGAGGTGGTCGTTTACTCGTATTAATTTATGTGAAAAATGTTAGACATAATTTAAAAGCTATGAATTTATTTGGTACTGAGATGATTAACGACAAACTCAACTTCGTAAATTTGGTTCAATTGTCGTATTGCAAATTTGGTTCCTCCAAACTACATTCAAAACCTTGCTACTTATTTCAAGAGTTTCATCGATATTAACATTGGTCTTTTATAAATGTATAGAAACTACCTTTGAGTGGAAATTCATTAGCATGTAATATATATATATTTTTAAATCAGGTATATATATATGGAAAAAAAAATTTAAATCACAAAACTTCTAAAAATATATATAAATATAGCAAAATGTCATATTGTGCCCATCACAATAGAAATAAACATAGACGGTAGTCTATCTTGGTCTATCATGAATCATCGTAGATAGACTATGATATTTTGATATAGTTTATAAATAGTTTAGTTCATTTTGTTATATTTGAAAATAGTCATCTATATATATTTACAACTACAACTTACAGCGTGATCTAAGTTTACTTAACTGGTACCTATATGTACTAGGAACCGAGGTAGGAATCAAGGTTATAAGTTCAAGTATCTCCACCGCACCTCGTATTAAAAAGAAGTTTCTTTTTTTTATTAATTTTTCGAAATTATTCTCATTGGTAATGTGAGGTCCACATGTATGGATGGAATGGAAAGCCCCAAAAACAAAAGAAGATCCAAGTTCTAGCCTTGTTAGGCAATCAATAGTCAGATCAGCAATGGTGTTCATCAGAACTATTAGATTACACATAACTTTATTGCTATCATATCTCCATAATCTAATCCAAAGTATTCATAAGACATTAACAAAATAACAATGGAATACAACTCCTAAAGTGAATAAACAACCACTGAACTGAACAGTCATTGAATTAACAAAAAAAAAAAAAGTTTCTAGAGAAAATTGAAATTGGGAAAAAGGGGAAGATGATGATACTGTGAAGAAAGCAAAAAAAAAAAAAAAAAAAAAAAAAAAAAGGAAAAAAATGGCATTTGAGATTCTCTAGTTCTACAGAACACATCAGAAGATTCATCAATGGCTGCAAGCATTGTAGTCATGAAACAGAAGCAAATCTCAAGGACCTAATAATATTACTAACAGTAATGGAGGATGATGAAATTCAGAAAAAAAAACAACCTGAATTTGAGTTGATGAAGAAGAAATCCCAAATTCCTCTGCTGACCCAATTGTTTATATCGATTCATCTCTTTGTTGTTGTTCTTCTTCTTCTTGATTTATTGCTATAATCTGTGTCCGTTTCAGATTTGAATTCAGTCCTCAGATTCGTTCTTCTTCCCCAATCCATCATTCTCCCTTTCCTCCAGCAATTTTCCGGTCTCTTCATCGGCCTCACCGGCTTTCTTTTGCGCCTCTTTCGCTTTCAGAGCCTGCAATTTCGAGTGATTGTAATATGCAACTCCGATGAAAGCCAATCCATAGCCAAACAAGTTGATCGGAGTCACAGTATCCTTAATCACCGACCATGAGAAAGCGATTAAGAGCCAATCCTTAACCACGCCGGCGACATTCATCGTTAGGGCAGAGGTTTTTCCGACGAGTAAGAACACAGCAAGATTTAGGGCAAATGCGCAGAAGGAATTAGTGCCAAAAATCACAAAATCAAAATGAAAACTAGATGTAGCCTTCAAAATTGGGAACTCAACGAAGATCCACGGCACTAACAAGAAAACAAAACAACAAGGCGCAACGTAATACAAAGAAGTGATGGGATTCAACGAAATTCCTTTAGATGTAAGCAAAATCTGGATCAAAACAAGTCGAGTCGCCTCGAATGCAACGGCACCGAGTTGCAAAGCTACACCCCAGGCATCAAATTTGGCTTCACCATAAGCAGCGATTCCAACACCAAACGAAATCGAAAGCATATTCACCATGGTTTCCGTCTTGAAACCTTCTTTCTTAAGAAGAACACCGATCGAATAAACAGCGACCGGCATCAGAGCTTTGAGCATCTGAATGAAGGAGACAGAGAGGTAAATGTAAGCGGAATTAGAAAGCCATAAAGAGAGAGAATAGAGAGCTCCGATTGGGACAACAGAGGAGAGATAGAGATCTCTAGACATTGAAACTGGTTCGACGAGCTTGAAGACGCGAATGAGGAGAAAAGCGAGAGAAGCACAAAAACCCATATGGATCATGGTTAGGGAAATCGGAAAAGGCCAATCATACATCTTCTTGTCGAGGATAAACTTATTGTAGACGATGACGGTGAAGCTGAGGAAGATCCATATGGCGACATAGGTGTAAGAGAGAATGATCTTCTTTAGAACACTGTCACTGAGAGAACCGCCTTTACCCATTTGAGAGAAAATGGAGATAGAACCAGAAGGTAATGAAGAATCAACAATGGCGGATTCTGAGAAAGGGACTGAGCTTGATTTGAGTACGGATCAGGGGAAGAAGAAGAAGAAGAAAGAGACAGAGAGGGAAAGGGAGAGAAATCTGGGAGAATAAATAATATTAATTTTTATAGATCCAATTCCGCTTTTATTATTATGTTTTTTTTAAAAAAAATAATTTATTTTATTTGTTTATTTTCTTATTGGGTTTTGGTGAAAAATGAAATAATAAATAAATTGTGGGGTCATAAATGGGAAGAAACTGTCGTATTTTGTTGTCTTGTGTCCAAATCCTTGAATCATTGAGGGACTGCCAAGTTTGAATTTCAAATTCAAACAAATATATTTGAGTCTATCTACTAATATTCATTTTCCTCATCTCCAATCATAATTTGCCACGTATTTTCTTCGTATTTTCTTACTTTTTTCCAAATATCTTTTAAATTCTTTTATGCAATTAGCATGAAATATATTTTCAAATTTTATAGGAAAAATGCTAATAGATAATCAAATATTTTTATCTAAAGAAAATAAAATATTGTTTTTTTAACAAAATATGAATACTAATAATATTGATTAAATTAGTTTTATTATTTTAATTTTATGTATGTTCTGTCCTTTGCATGTGTGTATATTATATATATATATCATATATGGAATGATAATTAATTATTTTTTTTAATATATGGATAATTTTTCTTTACAAAATTTTATTTCAGAAATAAATCAATAACAAATTAACTTTTTAAAAAAACTAAATTATTATTATTTAGATCATTTTAAAACTATATTAACAAATAACTGAGATTGCAAAAATTCAGTTAAGTTGTAATTTTCTATTAGTTTTTTACTGGGAATTGCTAATTTTTGTAATTGTTGTACAGTTGATAATCCAATTTTACGTCTCCCGAAAGTTTGGACATCGAAGTTTTATAATTAAAAGTTCGAGGGTATAATTGTAACTATTATTACAATTATCATTTAGGAAAAAATATCTTTCTGGTTTTTGAGTTTTTTATTTAGTTTCTATTAAGTCTCTAGGTTTCAAATTACTGCACATTTGGTTTTTAAGTTTTGAGTTTGATTTCAATTTAGTCTATAGACTTTACCATTGACATCTGAGTTTTGTTTCACTTTAGTCATAAATTTCAATATTTACACATTTAACCTCAAATTTTCACTAAATATTTATTTTCTGCTAGGGTTAATGTATGCTAATAAATTTAAAATAATTAAACAAATTATAATTAATTAAATTTTACTTTTTTATCACCTTTAAAATTAAATAAAAAATTTTACTTCACGATTATTTTAAATTAATTAATAAACATTGCCATCAATATTTTAAAATGAATATTTAACATTGACAAAAAAAAAAAAAGTGAATATGTAACTAAAAAATAAATATAACAATATAAAATCTTAAAACCCAGCGATCAAATTGAAACAAAACTAAAATCTTAAAGGTAAAATTGTAACATTTTAATACTTAGAACTAAATTGATGTCAAGATCAAAATTTAAGAACTAGATGTTTAACATTCTGAAACCTTTAGATCAAAAAAACCAAACCTAAAATCTAGGAACCGAAAAAGTAATTTTTTCAATTTGATATATTTTAAAATTAGAAATTAAAATAAAAATAGAAAAACTTTTTAGAGTTGAATTAAAGGGATATTGGCTTGTTCCATAAACTATGATAGAAAAAGATGTTAATAAACGAAAATTGGGAACATGTTGCGGATCTTGAAGTCAAAGGACTTCGCTTCATGTGTTGGAGATGGCTTTAATTTCATTATTATTATTATTATTTTAAATGTAGATAGCTTTAAATTGGGTTTTCCTTTTATTAATTTTTTTTTAAAAAAATATTAGATTAGATTTGATTGGGTGAATATATTATAAAAATAAGAAAAAAAAACTTTTATGTAAAATTTATTATTGAATGGAGTTAATTTTTTAATTTTCGACAAATTTATCAATTTAGACTCTTAATTAGAATTAAAGAGTTTCAAAGATAACTGTAACAAAATATCTAAACTGATCTACTTATAAAAATTCAAGAGTTTAATTGACTCGAATCATAAATTTCACAAGTTATCGATCGGACAAAAACTAAAAGTTAAAAGTAAATTGATACATTCACTAAAATTTAGAATTGAATTTGATACGATGATTTGGTCGTGATTTTAGTTAATACAACCGAATTTTAGGGATGTGAATACATACCTATACACATTATTCAACATGTTTAATAAACTTGAGGAATTAAAGAAAGACATAAATAGCATTTAAGAGGTGTACGTGGGTTTTTTTAATTACAATTAATTGCAAAATTGGACCATCTATTTAGAAAAAGGGAAAATAACACTAAAATTGAATATTACAATACGAAAAATGCGTATCCAAATCGTTTTTATTAACCCTTCACGAGGAACTAATAATTAAGATGATATTTTAAATAATAATAATAATAATGCTAATTAAAAATATATCTTGTCATATGTACATATGTCTAATTATTCTTTATGATCGTGGAGTTTGCGGTATTTTAAATTGAACTACGATTTTTTTCGATAAAATTTAATTTGATAACTATTTGATTTTATTTAAAATTTAAGTTAGTTAATTAAAGAGTTTGAGCGTATGAGTTTAATTACATATGGAGGTTATAATTACGTATTTATAGAGGAGGTTAACATAAGTATTATCATGTTCATGTTTGAAATCAAGTTATCTGATAACTGAATCGAATCCTATGTAGGATTTTTAGGCTCGAATGCGTGCCTATTAAAAAATTGGACTCATTGGTTTCAGTCCGAGTTCGAGGCTGAAACTAATGGAATGTTGGATCAATGATCTAACTCAATCCCAATGTTTGAATAGAGTTACTTGACTTCGACTATCGAAGCCAAGGAAAGTAGACTGAGCCTCAATGAAAAGGTTGAGTCCAAAGATTCACCTCCCTCCCTTAGCTCGTAATGACTATGTATTGTTTGAATTTAAATTATTTTTTCGGCCTTGTATTTGTAAAAAAAAAAAAAAAAAGGTTTTATTTTAGTTAAATTATAGTGAACCTTTTTTTTTCTAAATATTAAATTTACAACTCCTTTTTAACAAATAAAAAAGTTTAATATTTTTAGAGTTTGAAACAAAAATATACTTTTAAAAATGAAACAAAACTTTTCACCTTTTGTAAGTAATCATTTGGCTTCCATACGCAAAGACCAAAGTGGTGGCTTTGCTTGATGTGTTTGCAAATAAAAAGGAAACAACTCACGAGATAATTATATTATTATTATTATTATTATTATTATTAAATATGATAATTAGTTATATCTTAAATTATATTATTTAATTAGTGTATGACAAATAGTTCAAGGTTGGCCAAAACAAGACTTAAAGCTCATAAATGGACCTAAATCCAAGGGATATCGGGAAGAGGCATGGGAGAGCACAAGTCTAAAAGAAGAAATGTTAGCGCATCGAGGGTTTGGATGAACCAAAAGAGGCTATGAATATATACCAATCGAGTTGCATTTAGACTGATACCCTACAACTTCGAGTACTATAAGTATTTTTTACACTATCCTTCATACATAACTAGAGGTGTGTATCATACATCAAACTTATAAATAACACCATCGACCTTTTCAAATATTAGAAAATAAAATGTTTGACCTTACTTTTTATGTGCTTACCAGGGTGCAGTAGGTTTGACACTATATTATTACAAGGTGCAATAACCTTTTATACAAGTTATTCAAAGTATCTCGAGAGAGAAGCGGATCGATGATCTCGAAGATCCATAGCAAAATCCAACGTAGACTCGATGCGAGGGTCCACATAAACATTTGTGCTCAATAATAATAATAAAACGGTACAACTACAATTTCTATGGGAGGTTACATTTAATTTAATCTCTAAATTCAAAGAATTTATTTATATTCTTACAAGATACATTTACTCTTTTCATGCCACATGTCACCCTAAATCATTTATTGTTACCATAAGTAATATGTTGCCTTATATGTAAATGTCACATATTAATAAGAATAATAATTAAACAAAAGTGTGATAAAAGTAAACGAATCAAAATATTTATAAAATATATCAAAATTTTAAATTTTATTGATATAATATACACCGATAGATATTGATGGATTTTTCAATGTCTATTGTTGACATTGATAAGAATTGATAGAAGTTTATCAATGTCCACAGTGTCAACCATTGATAGAATCAAACATTTTGTTGTATTTTGTAAATACTTTCAATTTTTTTTTGTGTTATTTATATTTACGACGTTGACTTTTCATTAAATTAAATTAGTTCACTAATTTTCTATCATTATTACGATAAATTAGAAAAATAATAATTTTTAAATATAGTAAAAAAATTAAAACTATTTATAAAATACATCAAAATTTCTTTAATTCATTTATGATGGAATTAAAATTAAACTCAAAATTCATAAATAAATTACTAACATTTTTTCCCCTAAACATTATTAAAGTTTGCAGTTGGGTGTAATTATAAGCTTTAAGTAATTAAAAATTATAATGTCCTTTTAGTAAAAAATAAGCAAATAATAATGAATCCGTTGAAAATAAATTTTGAAGCAACAGCTCATTTTGTTGAACTCTTAATCCTTAATTTACTACTCCATGTTCCAAGGTGACAAACAATTTGATTTTAAATACTTATCGTGAAATATGTATATCCAGTAGTAGCGGTTTCATAAATTTTGTTGACGAATCTTTATAAGACAGTAAAAATAATGGACTTGAACTTGAGTTTAAAAGAAACTAGATGACAATTTTACCACTGGATCAGCTACTGGTATTTGTATTATTTTAATGTTATATATGTTGTATAAATAGCAGAGGAGAAGGGGGTTGGGCTTATACTAAATCTACGTTGTCTATATCTATACTATATACAAAAGCGAGTATGAGGACTCCTAGCCCCGAAGGACAAAATTTCAACTAAGTTTAATTTTCTATTCATGTCTAATACATTCTTGACACACATAATTTTTTATTTAATTTATTGCATAATTAAACGTATTTTTATGACCCATATACAAGGACAACGGAAATAAAAAAAAAGAGAGAAAAAAAATGACTCTAAAGAATTGCGTGTAGACGAATAAAAACTTAGGTATAATAAGGAGACAGATCAAATAATCATATCGAATATCAATTTCAATAGTTGAAATGACTTTGTTTTATAGTAATATAAAAATGTTTTGAAGTTGAGGGGATCGAGCTTAAGCTCTTCGACCTATTATAAATCAGTGTCGACACAAAAAAAACAACAATTATAGGTTATATATCAATTTAATTATTTATGTAATTCCTTTTTATGACAAATATTATTGAAGTAGTAAATTATATATATATTTTTTTCTTTTTTGAGCAACACAAGTGTGTCGGTATTACTATTTTTTCGGATAATTGACAAAATATTTACCCTTCAGGACATAAATTGTGTGTAGTGGTTTTTTGTCATTAAGTGTAAATATTTGGTTTGTTATTTTATTCTTGAAAATACCCCTATTACTACTAAGTGTTTTTTATTAATTAATAATTTCAACGTCATTAAACATTTAGCGTTTGTAGTCCAACGGTTAGGATAATTGCCTTCCAAGCAATAGACCCGGGTTCGACTCCCGGCAAACGCAGTTTCTTTTATTTTTTCATATTTTTTAAATTTCTTTATTTCTCAAAATATATATATATATATATATAAATATTAAACGTATTTACTTATTTAAACTAATTTTAATTTTATTTAAATTTTGTTTTCATAAATGTTAATGAAATCAACGCTTTATCATCAATATTTCTTTCAAATTTTTTATAAAATCAAGATCTTGATATTTTTGTTGACGTCGATATTTTAAACCTTGGTAATAGTTTTACAGGAAATATTTAATTTTGAAAGTGAGAAATAATATAAAATCACTAAGGTGGAATTAACAAATACATTTATCACTTTTTTTTTTTCTAATTTCTTCATCTTAAATCAGAGTATTGTTGTAGGTTCATTTTTTTCTCGGGAAAATGGTCAAAAATAGCAAAATTAAATAAAATATTTAAACTTCATAGAAAAATTAAGTGCAATAGATTTTTGTGTTTTAGTGATTTTTTTTATGAAGTGTAAATAGTTTCTCTTGTTATTTTTGTAAAAAACCCTTTTTATTTCTATTTATCTTTTATAACGGTATGATTTATGAAGTTCTAAACCTAAAAAAACTTTAAATAAACAAAATCAATTTTTTCGATGACGATATCTTTCAAAAAAGAAAAATTAGTTCAACATATTCATGATAAAAATTATTGTTAGAATATCGACATTAATATGCCATATTTTTTACTAATTAAACAAGATAAATAGAAATCGTTGACAATATTTTTTGAATTTTTTTAATTAAATAATATGCATGGTTGTTTTCAACTGTTGATTTGATTTGAATACATTTTTTGTGTTAGTTGAGTTATACATAGCGTTCATTTTGAACTACGGGTTTATTGGTCCAAAATATGTGTTTTATGTTAGATTTTTAAAAATATATTACTCTAAGTTATTTTTATTTTTGTTAATCAATAGATTTTATAGTAATTTTAATATTGATGATAATGGCCAAAATTTACAAATATAGAGATGGCTTCATAAGTTAAAAGTCTAACACCAAAATTATGTTTAAGATTTCAAACTTTTAACTATTTTTAACAATAATATATATATTAATTAGGAAAATCATTATAAATAAGAAAAATGTTGAAAAATATTAACAAAATATAGCAAAATTTTAGATTCTGTCATTGATATAACTAAAATTTTGCTATATTATGTTAATATTTTGGTTTATTTTGCTATATTTGAAAATATCCTATTAAATGTTGTAATTGTTTCTTTAAATAATTTTTTTTAACACAACTAGACTTATGAAAATTTTCACCTTATTGTTAATTTTGCTCTCACATAGTTTGATCATACCTAAGATTCATTGATATTTTAGTTGACATTAAAAAATAGCCCATAATAAATATTTAGTTGAATTACATTTTTAAAGTTACTCAATTAATTTTCATTTTAACATGGTCTTTAATAACTAGCGGGTTTAATTAAATGGAAAATAGTTCATTTGACATATGTAAAAAAATTTATGGTTCGAATCTCCCACTTTTTCTCGTGTACAAACGGATGAAAAAAAACTCTAATAAATAAAGTTTGTTTATTTATTAGTACAGGAAAGTTTATTGTTGTATAAATGTTTTCAATTTGAGTTTTTGATTAATTTTTATTAATGAAAATAATTAGTGGGCGTTTTAAAGAAATACAAATTTGAAAATATTGGTGAAAATTAATACGAACAGAGTTTTTTTTTTTTTTTTTCCAGTTAATTGTGGGCACATGTGTGTATACGTAAATGCCGCACATGGATGTAAAAATATTAAGTCTATTGAATTTTATTTTATTTATTTTATCGTTGACGTCAAAATATAAAAGATGAAACATTTTAACACGTTAAGTATCACTTCTTTTTTCTTAGGCCAATCCAAACATTTTTTTCTTTGGTTAATCCAAACGGCCCGAGATCGAGTACAACCATAGGACTAAAATGGTAGTTATACTTATTTATTTTCATAATATTGCCTGCTAAAAAACAATAAGCATAATATATATATATATATATATATTATAAGATATTTTTTAAAGTATAATCCATTAGACAGCCAACCGTTCAAAATTTCAATGGCGTCTTCGTCTTTCTCAGCCTCCGCAAATTGCTTCAGTTCGAGAACTACACTACCAGGTAACTCAAAATCCTTTTAATTCTTTTAAAAATTCTTATTAAACTACAAAAATCACTTCCAATTTCTCAATCTTCTCTCGAATTTCACAGCAATTAGAGATTGTAGTAATCAAAAGCTCAACCTAATTAACAATGGCTTCCATGATTATTCTTCCCCTGCTCGATTTCCTCATCTAATTCTCAAGGTTCTGCTTCTTCTCGAATCTCGATCGTCTTCACCTGTTTGATTTATTTTATTTTATTTTATTTGAAATGTGTGTTTTTCTGATCGATTAGGCTGCGAAGAATGATCGGAATACCAAACCTAATAGTGTGATTTGTGGCGATTGCGATGGAAATGGTGAGTCGATTTATGAGTTTGGTGTAAAGGAATTGGATATGACGGCTGATTGTTTTTGTAAAATTGAATGAAAATAGGTGCTGTTCTTTGCTCACAATGTAAAGGAAATGGAGTTAATGCCGTTGATTTCTTCAATGGACAGTTCAAAGCCGGTGAATCTTGCTGGCTGTGCGGGTAAGTTCCGTTTCCAACCATTTTTGTACGGATGACTCAATACGCATAAAAACACTTCACATTTGCATTATTGCATTAGGGATGTCCAACTTTTCGTAAAAAAGTTACAGTACTAGTCGATTTTAATTTTGAATCATTAGTTGACCAACTATTATTTTAAAAAAATCTCGATTAGAATTAATATCTCTTAGGACGCTATACTATTATGCATTAATGCTTAAAAAATGGATCATCCATACAAAAACACTTGTTCAGTTCGAGTCATGTATTGATGACCTTAAAATGCATTTTGAAAATATGTTTTCAATTATTTATGGGAGATTTTTGTAGAAAAGGGCACACATTTCATGATCAAAATGTCATTTTTAATCAAAGTTTTTTAAACAATGAAAAATAATATCTTGTTGATATCACAAGCTACTTCCCATTGTTTTTTTAACGAGAGAGAGAGCAAGGAGAAGTAAGTGTGAGCGAGAGAGTGAAGCTGGAAGAGCTATAACGTGTGAGAGTACGATAGTATTGGATTAGCCGAGTGAGTATAAACAGGAGGAGGAAGGAGGAATGTGAGTGCAAAAGAGTGATGCAAGAAAAAGGTTATACATCCAAATCCGAGTCGAAACAACATTTCAATCCTAAATTTGGATCATCAGATATTATTTGAGTCCAATTTTGAATGTGTGTTGATCAATGGGTTTGTGATGCAGTGGGAGAAAAGAAATGTTGTGTGGGAATTGCAATGGGGCTGGCTTCATTGGAGGTTTCCTCAGCACTTATGATCAATAGAAATGCACTTATGTCTTTTAACGTTTCAAACAATGGACGAATGTATTAGATACAAAATTGAAAGTTTGATGATGCATTAGACACAAAATTTAAGTTTGAGTATAATAGAGTTGTTAAGTTTGAAAAAAAATATCGAATACAACAAGGATTTATTAGAGACAAATTTGAAAGTTTAGAGACATTTTCGACATTTTAAGGTTTAAGAACTTATTTGTTGCAAAATAAAAAGTTTTAACGGAATTTGGCAACAAACATAATCAATTAGTAACCATTTGGTTTCTAAAACTTAAGGTTGGTTTGGTAATTATTTGGTTTTTTGTTTTTGCTTTAAAAAATTGATCTTGGTAAACACACGTCCTCTCTCTAATTTTTCTAATTTTTTTATTTACTTCGTACCAATGTTTTAAAAATACCCAAAGTAAAATTTGAAAACTACAAAAAAAAAATATTAGGTTTTAATTTTTTTTTAATTTAGTTAAGAATTCAACTTTTGTACTTGCTTTAAAAAATATGCAAAATATTGTAAGAAATTGAGGAAAAATAGACTTAATTTTCAAAAATCAATTGATTGCTAAATGAGATTTAAGTTTCTAAACTCTACTTTCACCTCTTAATCTTTTCTTTATGCTTACGTTTTTACGTAGATTTTGAAAATTTGTTTTTGTTTTAGATTTTAACTAAGAACTCAAACGTTTATTTTTCTTAAAGAAGAGAAAATCACGATAAGAAAATTAAGAAAAAAACAACAAAAAAAATTAACAAAAAATGATTACCAAATAGAGGTTAAAGAATTAAAAACGATGAATTCATACTTTGATCATTAGTTTCCATCTTATAAACTTAGTTTATTAAATGCTAAATGCCTAAAAGTTTATAACATATAACGTTAATTCTGTTCTACATTTGCTAATAGCTCTTCATGAATTCACTCATCTGTTCTTGAAGTAAACGAGTTGGTTTAGATTCGGGATGGAATACATGATATACATGCGACTCGTCGACAGCTTCTATCAACTTAACCTCTTTTACGTTCATCTTTTGCAAGAATTTTGCATACAACTCTCCTCTTTCCTTCAAGAAATCCAAGCCAGCCACAAAAACCACCACATTAGGAAAGTCACTCCATTCTTCTTTAGTCATTTCATTATTCTCATAGTTACATCCAAAATAATCACGATCTTGACCTATCGGTATGCTCAATCTCCAAAACATGTCATTCGTTTCCACAAATCCTTCCGCTCCTCTTGATTTCTCGTTCTCGGTTCGCTTCTCGCTACCGAAATAAGGATGGATCAACAACAATCCTTTGATGGTCATGTTAGGAATGTTATTGCTCTTGATGGTTTTAATAGCAACATTATGGACAATGTTCCCTCCTGCACTATCTCCAGATAGAAAAACTCGAGAAAGATCGATATTTCGCAACCATGGCTCGAAACTTGCTTGATTGCTCAACCATTCAAGTGAGTTGCAACAATCTTCATAAGCCGCAGGAAGTCGATTCTCCGGTGCTAACCGATAATCGATGGATAAAATAACAGATTCAGATGCAATAGCTAAATCTGCAAGAAAGTTATGGTAACCAATCCAAGTAGTTGAGCCAATGCAAAAGCCACCACCATGAAAGTAAACCAAAATAGGAAGTTTCGTTGTGGAATTAGTAATATTTGGAAGAAACAACCTTCCAGTCACTAACTTTTTCGAGTCGATAACGACGTCCTTGAACTTATAATTTTTAGATGATTGATTATCAGATGAGACAACCACTTCGGGAATCAAACGTCGAACCGACCCATCAGAATATACTTCAAAGAAACCAGGTGCTTCTCCGATCAACGCCATTCGCCCAACTAGATGATGTTTGAGCTAAAAAAGAAAGTTTTGAGACTCTTGAATTGGAGTAATTGAGAGAGTTTGTGAGGGTTTATATATATATATATATATATATAAGGTGAGAGTTTGTAGTAATTGAAGAGGTAAAGACAATGTAGGTGGTTTGGCGTTTGGTCATGCAAATGGGATTTGATTTCATATTTGTTTAGTATAATAAGGAAGGCATAATTAGCTGTTTAGGGTTAGGTGGGGAATTTTCTTTTTGAGTGGTTAGACGGTAAGAGAAGGTTCAGAAGAAAACCGAAAATGTTAAAATACCATTTCGATCTCTGTATTTTTTAATAAAACATTTTTATAATGAGTAGCAATTTTAGAGATAATAATCAAAGTCTATCGATGACGAACTTCTATGGTTGATAACATACCATATTGCAATATGGTCTATCAGATGTTGATATATTTGCATTTTTTAAAAACCGTTGATATACATGTTTATACTTTGATTCTAATTGCTATATTTGCAAATGTCCTCTAATAAATCTTAAGCTTAGTTTTCAATACTAGTTTATTGTTTATTTTCTAAAAGCATTTTATCATCTATGACATTTTAATATAAATTTTGAAAATACATTTGCATATTATATTTTCTTGCATGAAAATTATTATTGAATCAAATTTGAAAATAATTAACTTTGAGAGACTAAATTTAAGATTTATTGAAAATACCAGAATAAAAATTGGACAATTGAAAGTAATGATACTGTAGTATAGGAACCAAAATTGTATTTTAAGCAGAATTTATTGTTGTTGTTTCATTATTTAAAAGATAAAAATGAATAATAAATAAAATAATAAACAATAAAATAAATAATAATAATCGCGCCAGGTAGGGGTCGAACCTACGACTTTCTGCTTAGGAAACAGACGCTCTATCCACTGAGCTACAGGCGCTGCCCATTGATTGAGGATTAAACTATTTTTGTTTAGGTAGTAATAGTAAATATATTTTAACGAAGAAGAATTTTTTTTTTTCGAAATAGTATTTACTATATTTAAATGTAAGTTATAAATAGCGGTACATACTATTGTTATAGAACTGCTCTTGAGTACATGCATCCCAAAAAAGTAACTTAATTCTTTTTTTTTTTTTTTTTTTTAGTTTAAAAATTATGCAGGTGGAGTATCAAATCATCAACTTTTGTGATGCTATTTTATAGACTAAGTTATGCTTGGATTTTAAAAATTTGAATTTACGAGAGAGATAAAAATGCATTCATCAAGTGATGTCGCATTGCCGGTATGAAAATGGAGTTAATTCACTTAGAACAAAAGTATATAAAGAAAAAGAAAGCAATTAAAAAGAGTTGATTACAAGTATAACACTAACATGTAGTGTTCCCAATATCACAAACCACACAATTTTGATTCCTTTTGCCAATAAACTTATGAAGAAGCATAAATGAGTCATGTTCAAAGCCATGAAAACACATCAATTGTTGAACTTCCACCCCTAATCTCATTCAGAACATTCAGTGCTGATAGCGTTAGCTTCATGTACATACTCTCCATGTACTCGATCTCCGCAAGATCTTCGGGAATGTTCAACACCTTTTCTTTACTCTCGGTCGCACTCGTTTTTGCCTCCGAGCAACCCCTTTTTTCCTCATTGATAGCAGCAGCTGACATGTCTTTCTTGAAGAAGAGAAGATCGAGCATAATCTCACATTCCTTCAACAGCTTGTCGAGCACATCGGTTGAGTAGAACGGTTGGCGCAACACCGTCTTGATGAATGGCACACGGATCAGCTCGCCGCTTCTCTTGTCGTACTTCTTTAGAATCTTGACCAATCCTGTTTAGTATGGGATTGAAAGAATGAACTTTTAGAGAATTGAAGAGTTTTAGAATGAATAAATATTGAATCATAAATGAAAATTGAGTTATGAAGATAGCAGAAATAATGGATTGTGTAAGTTGATATGGATGTACAAACAACTATTAGGAGATTTGACAGGAAGCACGTCGTCGTATATTTTTGTCGCCTTTTGTGCAAAATCCTAACGAACTAGAAGGGTTGAGCTTGATAGAGAGTTTGGAATGTGTTGTTTACCACAAGTCTTCACGTAGAAAACTTAGCCACGTTTGGGACTCTGAATTGGAAGTTGGTTCTTGTAAGGTTCATGGTTATTACAATCTCTGAGTTATAATAGTTTGTATTTTGTAACGTAGATGATTTTAATTTAGGTTGTAATAATTGGTGTTTGAAGTACAGACTATTTTTTAAGGTTTAAATTTTTCAAGTAAAATAGTCGACTTTTTAGTCAAATTTCAAAAAATAAAACAACTTTTTTTTTTTTTTTTAAGTTTTCAAAACTTGCCTTCGTTTTCTAAAACACTGATAAAAAGTAGATACCAACAAAAAAAGTGAAAATGATGGTTAGCAAACAAAGACATTAGTTTTCAAAATTTTATTAGGTGTTCTAAAGCACTCCTAAAAAGTATATAACAAAACAAAGAAATCGAACGATAGGAAGTACTGTTTTATAAGCTTGATTAAATAACAAAATAATTACCAAACAAGGCCTAAGATAAGTACCTTTTTGTTTATGTAATTTGGCCATAAATTCAAACGTTATCGTAAAAAATTATCGGTAATAAACCAAATAGTAATCAATCCGGTATCGATTGATGTTAACAACATAATAAGAGCAACAACATCCATTTTGTGGAAGCATATTTGGACAAGAAATGCAATTTATAAACAAAAAAAGCTATAAAAAGAAAAGAGAACAACACAACACAACAGCAACACCAACCTGTATAATTCAAAGCACTATAATTCTCTAACAAAACCATCTCTCCATGGAAGTCCACAATGTCTCTCCCTACTTTCATCAGCATCTCGTTCGAATTTCCGACCTTCGCAACCTTCTCCTGCAATAACTGCAAGCCCCCGACGACGTCGTAAAGCAGACGGGGGACGTAAACGTGTTGTGTATCTAAGAAAAGCAAAAAAAAAAAAAAAAAGAGAGAGAAAGTTTGGTGAATTACCCTCCACTTAATAACATAATACTCTTCCTTGGCTTCAAAGAATTGGTTAAACTTATCCAATTCTTCATGAAGCAGATTCAGAAAGATTTCCATAGAATTAGCTTCTCCATCTAACTTTAAGCGCTTAGGGTTTGTTCCATTGCCATTTTCATTTGGATACATCATTTTCAATTGCTTCTTCAATTCCTTATATGAAATGTATTCATCTCTCCATTCTGGCAATGTTGATTCTATCAAATTACACAGTATTTTCCAAAATTTCATCCTTTCACCTTCTTCCCCTCTCTTCTAACTCAACTCTATTTTTTTCAATTTTTTTTTTTTACATATTCATAGATTAAAAATCAAACAGATTTATAAACAAAAAGGAAAACCCCCCAAGTTTGATTGCATAGTGAAAAATGGGGGATTC
This sequence comes from Cucumis cinereus, assembly GCA_037974625.1. Classification (NCBI taxonomy): domain Eukaryota; kingdom Viridiplantae; phylum Streptophyta; class Magnoliopsida; order Cucurbitales; family Cucurbitaceae; genus Cucumis; species Cucumis cinereus. The sequence continues at coordinate 3,203,618 of JBBPDJ010000017.1, forward strand.
TAAGAATATGCTGTTTATGTTGAAAATGAAAGGGATAGGGGAATTAACAAGAGCATATTGAGGCTGCCGAATCTTGAATGATGACTTTTTTTTTTTTTTTTTTTTTTGGGTAAAAATAAGAACACAAAATGTTGATTTCAAGAGTGAAGACAAGAATATATATATATAAAAAAGGAGAAAGAAACAAAGAGATGAACACAAAAGAGGTGAAAATGAAAAGAAATTATACCATTGATGATTCTTCCTTTAAAGTTTGAGTTGGAGTTTTGTGAAGAAGCTGCCAATAAAAACCTAATCACCACCATCATCTCTCCTTTTTCTTTATGTGGGTGGGTGTGTCTTGTATTTTTCTCCAATAATAGTACAAGGCTTGGAAACTAAGTTCGAGTAAGTGGTAATCGACTAAGATCGAAAGTTTGATTCTACATCTCCGTAGTTGTACTAAAAAGGTTGGAATATAAAGATTTAGCGTACAACGTGAAGCGAATGAGTACAAGTTAATTGGACTTATTTTAGCTCTTTTATTTGAGCACAACGACATGTTATCATAACATGGAGGTAAAATAACTTTAAAATATTAATCGTGCACAACATGAGCATAGCTACTCAACGATGATTGACATTACAAAAGTGGAAATGATAATAAGACGTTCAAGTCATGAAAAAGGAGCGTGTACTTTCACTAAGTATATCAACTAAACTTGATCATAATCTTGAAATAAATAGAAAGATAAACGTATCCGCAACGAGACAACAATCTAACCCTACTAAAATTTGATTACATTTTACATACTAAATAGAAAGATTACCATAATTAGAACTCATCCCCTTCAAAGTTCTATTACTATTGCTCAAATGGCCACTAGATCGGTTGAGCTCATACATCAACTACAAATTTACTCCACAATTCCACTGCAATCTACCATAACATACAAATGGGGCATTTGTGAATAATCAAACCCTAATCTAAAACTAATTTTGAGTGATTAAAGACGTATTCATATCGTATTTGATAAAAGTGATTTTGAAATATAACTATTTCAAAATCACTCCTTCAGTAGTAATCTGTTGTATTCTCAAGTTTCCTACCAAGTATGAAAATCTTGATCAAAGCAATATCTCCAGTTCTTTACACAGCTTCAAGTTCTAACTTACAGACCAAACAGTCCGAAAAAGAAGAGTATGAGAGCCAAATAAAATAGATAGCAAAGTAAACTTATCAATCATGATGAAAATTCCACAGAGCTTGGAACAATTCTTTGGCATAAGTTGAGTAAAATAGATGAAAGCAGCAACCAACAAGATAGTGTGCATCCGTTTCATTGATCAAAACTCATTGGGAGGTTTTAACCTTATCAGCCTCTTGATCCTGTCTTTCTCCGTGTTCTCCAAGATGCCCTTCACAAACATTATATCAGATCAGTAAGACCACAAGTGCAGTCAAAATAAACCTAGATCGAAATCCAAGGATCGAATTGCGACAGAAGCACAGTGCCATTTTTTTTTTCTGCAGACAGTTTGTTCTCTCAAAGGCAATTGGCAAAGAAATTTCTTGAATTGAAGTTCTTTCTAAGTTTTTAGTACGTCTGTCACTATATCTGGCTGGATTAGACCTAGAAGAAAGATTCTGAGTGAGGGAGAAAAGAAGGGGCATACCGTCCAGACAATTTCATCAAGACACAAACAAATCTTTCCATATTTGTCGAGAAACAAGCGTTCAGTTGGAGTTTTGCCACAGGCATCCTTTATCGCTGATGTTATTACAAAGATCACTTCTGCCACTTGAAGAAGTGAAAATGAAATTAATGCAGAGGGTACATAGCAAAATAATAATAATAATAACAATAACCGGTTGGGAAGTGAATTGACCAAAGAAAATGGAAGAATTGGCATTTACTTACAAGCTAATTCATCATATTCATCCTTCCCGACAACATAAACTGCAACATCGCCAAGCACAGTGTAAACAATATATACAGACCTGTTACACAAAGTTAGCTTAGATAGATTCAACAGGTAAAACCAGCTACAGTTTACAAAAAGGGAAAACAAAAAACAAGAAGAAGAACAAGAACAAACACACTCGAGTAGTGCCCACAAAATAGAAAGGGGCTGATTGATGTAATGTATGAGTGTATCATAATGGCTAACCTTGTTCTTTAAGATTCCCTTGTAAGCAAAGCAGTCTACTGATGACAGGAGGGGGGGTTATCGAAGTGAATGTCCATACTTGGATAGGGAAGTATTTTATTTAGCAGACAACAGTTAAATTTTAGAACATTGCGGGGTTAGAGCTAGGAACACAACCCTCGTTTCTTTTGTACTAGTCATTGCAGAAGAAGCTAATTCATTGTTATTAATTCATTGTTCACAATGAAAACTTGGGTTATCAAATATATAAATATAATACTATAATTATTATTATTATTATAAATATTTAAATTTATTTTCAAGACCTCACTTTGTGGGTTGGAGTGGAGGCAATTCCTACGTAAACCAAGAGGCTTTGGAAATAAAACATGCCTCGAACAGTCAGTTATTGAGAAGCCATTGGTTGGCAGGGAGGATACCCCTTTTTTTTTAGATAGAAAATCAGTGATTACATTGAGATTTCATTGATAAATGAAATGAAAAGTCCACCAATTGTTGATACCATTGATGTTATACATTAGAGCAAGGAAGTTGGCTCATGTCCCAATTGATTGATGTTTTATGTTTGTGAGTGACCCTCAACTTACTTGATCCTAAAACATTTAGATGTTAGGAAAACTCGTGGGATATTAAATTCTAAGGAGGTGTCCATCAATAATTAAACTCATTCCCTCTTAGTCCTTATCAAATCTAAACCTTTTATTTTCCAATAGGTCAACTCATGTTGATTGTCCCAATTGATTATATTATGCACGATCAAGGGCACCAAATCATTTTCAATGCGTTCTTCAAAGAATGGACAAATCCTTAGTACATTTGATTTATATAAATGTTGCCACTTGAATACCAAAGACTTCATCATTCATATCAGCTTGTACGCCCTTGCAGTTTCTTCCGGTCTATCAACTGTTTAAAATAAGGAAATTTTGGTTCTAGGAAACAGTTTCTCAATGTGATTTTTGGTTAGTTTACTTCGAAACATTAAATATACTTCTTCTATTCTTTTTTATCTTAAGGAAGGATCGTGGTTTTTTATGTTGCAGTATTAACATGCAAAACTAAAGTAAATATGACAATTTATATATAATTGCATACAATGAACTTCACAAGAAGCACAATAGTAATACACGATGACAATAATCACGCAAATAAAACCTATCTATTTCCCTTGTGCATATGAAAATGTTAATGGTCAAGTTCTTATATTCAGATGAAATCAAAACACTAAGGAGGTGTTTGGTGGATCGTAATGGAATGGAGTTTTACTATAATGTAATAACAAACTCATGTTTGGGTTGAGCGTTCTAGGCTTGATTTGTAATCTACAACTCATTCCATTTCACCAATTTTCAATCAAATCCTCTTTTTCATTGTTTTCACACCTAGCGATCTCATTTCCATTCCGTCTTCAATTACTCACGTTTTCCAACACTCCTCTGATTCCTAGCCTGATTACATTCTTGCTCTCTTTTCACACTAGGTTGGAGAAGATTAAGAGTGTGTTTGGATTGATTTCCAAAGTGTTTACAATTGCATAAAAAGTGTTTATAAACACTTAAAAAATCAATCTAAACAGGCACTAAAAAAATCGGTACTACACATGCTGATTATGAAGGAAGATCCATTGAAATGAAAACTCTTCTCAAGTGTAGCAAAAATTAGTTTTCAAGTATAATGTATCACTGCGAATTACGTACAATTGCTTCAAAAGAACTCATTAGAAGATTTCACTCACTTGTGTGAAGCAACATATAGCTCTTCATTTTTCGCACCTTTGAGATTATCCGCTCCCAGCTTCACTAAAAATGATCGCCAATGCAATCGCTCCTCTGCCGGAACTCCATGAAACCTAATAAATAAACAAAAATCACGATCAACCATTCAATCGCAAAAAAAATTGAGTACGCAAGACACTCTTATCCACCTTATCCATCATTATCTCACTCCTAAACACCTCTTCTCAATCTAATTTAAAGGCTAATTAGAGAACATCTGAAACTAATCGCACATTTCACACAATCATTCAAAGAAATCACCACAGAAAACTACAACAAAGCGATTAATAACAAAAACAAAACCATCTAATTCACATTTTATCGCTACGCAGATCAGAAAGATGAAAATCACCGATCGAGCCAAACAGCGTAAGGGAAAAGAAAATGGTACCGTTCGACGAGAATGTTGCCGACGGAGTTGGCGATCAGCACAGCCAGCAACATGCCTGATCTTTCGCCGTCAGATATCAACTCTCCGATCGGAATGTCGGATGGAAAAAATCTCGCTGAGGGCTTTTGGCCACCGGGAAAATTCAGATTTTCTCTCGAACCTGCTTTTTCTTTTTTTTTTCCCTTCTAAGGCACAAATTAGGACTTGTTTGGAAACAGAGATAGTGGAACCTGATTTGAGAACTATCATTGCTTATCCGCGTCGAGTCAATATAATCATGTCTATGACACATGGGTTGGGTTAGAAAGTTTAGGGCGTATGATTTAGAAAGTTGTTTTGAACCGTCGAGTTGTTAATTAAAATAGGATTTTCAACTCAACCCAATTTAAATTGGAGTTAGGTTGTTGAATTATTTATTTATTTATTATTTTTTAAGTATGTTTTTTTATTAACTTAAAATACTTAAATTTATCTATAACACATATTAATAGCTAAAATTTCATAAAACTCAAATGTTACATATCAAAATTCAACATATCTATTACAAACATCTAACACTATGTATTAATTATAATATTTATAAGTTGTAATATATATA
>JBBPDJ010000017.1:3208632-3235482 GCA_037974625.1 Cucumis cinereus
TTAATAGTATTAGAAATTTGGGTTTGGGTTTTATTATATCTTGTAATATTGAATCCTTTTGAGTTATATATTGCCACTAAATTTACAATTCTAATTTAACTATAAATCTGCCAACCGAGCATTAGTGAAGGTATTAATAACCTTTGTCATAGGTCAATTTAAATTTCACTTGAGTTATCTCTTAGGTATCAATATAAAGAATTTAGTATAAGCTTAAGTGTGCGAGCTTCCAACTTTATGCTTTTTATAATATATATATATATATATATATATATATAACTAACTGAATAATACAAAAATTAATAGTGAGTCAATTGGTTAAATTGTCTTCTAGCTCCTCTAAATCCAGGTTCAACTTCAAGAATTTGTTGTGAATTTGGTTTAACTTCAAGAATGTGTTGTGAAGTAGTGAAGTTTGTATTTGAGTCGAAGGAAATGTGGTCGATCTCCGAGTCATTTGAAGATATTTCATTTTCGCAGCTTTTACCCTAATCTTTTGTACTTTGTATGTGCAATATGGTATTGGTAAAAAGGGTAGAGAGAGGTTGATGTGTAATATATGGTTTCACTCATTTTGCGACTACAACCCTTTATTTATGTATTCTTTCGTGAACCGTCGATTTTCAAGGTCTTCCCAAACTCTTCACTCTTTGTATTAATCACTTTTTTGTCAACTACTTCATCATTTAAACATTTCAACAACTACTTTTATCTTTAAATCTCAATTATTATAATTTACATCACTTTTGGAGTGATGAAAAACGTGTTACGAAGTAATTTTGAACATAACAAAAATGTCTATAGCTATTTCAAAATCACTCTCAAACATATTATGAGGTGAGATCAGGATTCGAACCTCTCACCACTAAAATAGAAGATTATGTCAATTACTGTTGAGCTAAGTTCGTTTTGATCACGTGAGATCCTTCTTATTAGCAACATATTATCTCTGAAAATATATTTATATATTGAAATTGTAGCAAAGACTTTTGAAGGGGAATTGGGATATAGCATAATTAATTGGTGGAAAGGAACATAACTACATGTCTAGGAATCCCATATGGAGTGTATTATGATATGATATCAACATCTTTGAAATATGATGAACTACAATCAATTTCCAACCCCACCAAAAAAAAAAAAAAAAGTATTATTATTTTTCATAATAATAATAATTAATTTTGTCAACTCTACTCAGTTCTATAAGTAATTGACCTCACTCAACCACTTATTCCATAATTGTGTCTATTTATAATTAATTCACTTTTTTAGATTTCTTTTATAAATTTAAATTTTTCAACAAAGTTTATAATTTGGTTCAAATCCGAGGGTGTTGATTTGAATTTTAGTCGTACTGATCGACATTGTGTATCTTAACTAGTTGAGCTAAGTGTTTTTTTACTAGAAAATTGCTAGTTAACGTTTTCTTGTCCAAAACTCTTCATTGAAAAAGTTTAGGGTGTTCGTGGGTCGGATTGAAGGACTGTTGTGTGGATAGTCGTAGTATATACAATGGATATTTTTGTTGGATATATGAGAGAAATAAAACTATACAATTTTCTGTCAAACCTCAAACCCTAAACCCTAAACCCAAGTACCATGTAGAATTTAAGAAATTCATATCTACTAGGTATTAAAATGGTCATGGTAAGCTACACATTTGATAACCCAAAGAAAATAGTCTAAGGATCAAAATGTATGTATGTATGCATGTATGTGTGCGTGTATACGTACATATATTAATTGAAAATTGGGCTTACATTTCTATTTTGTTATTACAATTATTTCGGTTAAAGTAGTTGCACGACGAAGCCATGATTCTTAAATATATAATATATTTGACAGACAATCACAAATTAGAATAACATTACACATCAAGATGTTGCGTCCTTTTGTGTATGCTTGAATGGAACATCACACTACTTGTTCTTAAAAATTCATAAATTACTGTTTTATCTTTTTCTTCGACTAGTTACAACTATTTAAATAACAAAGAAAATCTATTTGATCAATTAATATTATTTCTACACCATTTTTTTTGTATGTGTATTATATTAAAACTATAAATTTCACTTGCATCATATGTACTATATATGAGTAAATTAAACGGAAGTCTCACATTGAATAAGTAATTTGATTTGTTAACGAAAATAATTCAACTGATATAAAACTTGTACTATCAATTTAGTTGAAGACAAAAGTTCAATTCTTCCGACCACAATATTTTCAAGGAAAAAACAACATGTTATATATATTTCAACGTTATGTTTAAAGGACAAAATTACTATTATAATTATAGATTAAAGATCACTATTAACCCGACTTCTATGTTCGAGAAACTAGATACAAAAATCAATGATATATTCAATAGAAGTATTGAGAAAAATAAAAAGATACCGAATAGGTTAGAAATTTATAAGACAAATTTAAAAATGATCAACTATATAAAATACTACCGATTAACTATCACATCAATGTTCGTATCGAAAAAACTCATTTTTTCAAAATATTTTGAAGATAAAAATGATTTTTCTATAAGAAAAAAATACTAATAGAAATATACTCTAAAATTGCATTAAAAACACTTTTTACAATATCAAATTATAAATAATAATAATTTTTATTTTTATTTTAAAAAGTAATAGAGAAGTTTTAAATGAGAATTATTGAATTACTAGAACGTTAGCGTATGTGCCGCGAATTGAAAAGTGTGGGCAAAATGGTCAAACCCCACCACCAAAGGAACATCTTTAGCCATCCATTTCTCCTTCCGATTTTGTGGTTCCAATTGCATTTTGAGCATAAAAAGTCTTTTTAAAGTTCAACTACATTTTAAATTTGGAGATTCAAACATTTAATTTTTTTTTTTAGAATATATATTTTTATTTATGTTCTAGATTGTCGATTGTATAAAATATTACTTCTTACTTTATGGGATAATTTGGACGAAAAGTCAAGATGAGAATTTTTTTAATAAAGCAATAGGGAGTTAGAACAAGCTCGGCCCGCATCATCCTGCTCAGACTTGGCCTAGTTGAGGTTGTGGTTAAAGAAATAGTTGCAATTTGGTTAGACCCGACCCGAGTCAGGCCCGGGCTCATAAGAATGCCTCCCTACTGAGGCCAAGCCTAAAAAAACAGTTGTAATCTGGCTTGGCCCAACCCAAGAGAGCACGATCTCAAAAGAATGCTAAAAAAACCAACATTGTCTTCCTATTCCAAGGAGCAATGGGAGTAGAAAACCCTGTAAAATATGTGATCCAAGCATAGGAGAAGTAACTGAGTAGTTCTGATTTCTTTTCAACATATAGTTCTAATACTGACTAAGCCATCAGAGCATTTTTTTTTGTTTTACAAGTCTTCTCCTTCCTAAACAACAAATTTATTGTGGATGTCCTAAGATAACCGTCGACGGAAGTGGTATGTCCAGACCACATTCTTTCGATGCATTTTTTTATACGGATTGTTTTTACTTGTAGTGTGTGTTTTTCCTTTGCCAAAATTTGGCATCAACACTTTAAAATAAGATTGTTTAAAAAAATCTATTACTTTTATTATTGATAGACTCTAACAAATTTTGTTATATTTATAATTTTTAAAAATTTTGTTATATATAATAATATTTTAAATCTAATTATTATATTTACAACAATTCAAGACGTTTTCTTGAGAAAATTTTATACAAGAGTAATATCGTTATTATAAATCTTATTATTAATATTTAAGAAAAACCGTTGAAATTACTTTCTTAGCCAATTAGCTTTGGGCAGAATTGATTGCATGTCATGTGACTAGCATAAATTATAAAAGACAAAATCATAAACAAAGAATCAAACTAAATTGCAAATGTTTCCATTTTCCAATTATTAGAATACATAATAATTATTATTATTATTATTAAAATGATAAAAATAAAAATGTTCAATTTAAAATGTGAAAGATGGGATGACGCAATATTTATTTTAGTTATGATTGTTTTTTCTTTAAATCTTATTTTAACTCTCTACTTTATATTAAGTTATATTTCTATAAATCCAAGGTTCTTTCTTTAATTAATAAATAAAGCATCCTCTAGTAACAATTCTGTTTTTTATTTTTTATTTTTGAAAATTAAACCTATTTTTTTCTTTGCATTTTTCTTAAATAAAAATAATTGAATTCTTAATCATATTTAAATAAAGAGTTTTTAAAGTTATTTTTTTAGTTTTTAAATATAATTTTTCGGCTTGCTTATCGAAGTTAGGTCACCATAATGACAATCTTTATTTAGGATATTTGAGTCAACTAAGACACTTTTTGTGGGATCTAACATTTATACTTATTAGCACAATATAGTCGTTCTCATTGTATCCATTTTTGGAGCAACCTTATATAAAACCAATTATACTCGAAATAATATGATTGTGAATGTTCAACAAATTAGGTTGCATTTTTATGAAATCTTTACATAGAAGAACGTATTTGTCAAATCATATGCATGTAATTACATATAAACATATTAACGATCAAGAAATTTGTTGTTTGATTCTCTTCGCTTCTATTATACTCAATGAATAAATATATATAGTCTCTGATACTTTGACTTTTATATTTTTGGATCCTTAAACTTCATTTTCTCACCAAATTATTTTCCAATCAAATTTCCGATAAACAAATAGACTATATATATATATATATATATATATATATATATATATAAACACCAAAATGTTAAAATAACTAAAATTTGTTGATCAAGTATATATTAATAACAATATTTTTATAAAAAATACATTATTCACAAAAAACAACTTCATTTACTTTATTAGATTTTTGGCAAAAGTGGGAGAGGAAAAATAGTCCTATCTACCAAAAATAACTTTTAAAATACGAGCTATAGATAAAGTATCATTACCATTTTAAAAGTTGGACAATTTGATCTTTCACACCATATCGATTGAAATAAAAATAAAAATTAATATCAATAATACAAATATATATTTTACACCATTTTGTATTAAAAGAAATCAGAAAAAAATGGGAAAAAAAAAATCAAACATAATATATAAAATATGAAAATACAATGATAGTGAAAAAGTCTCATCATCTGCAAACTTTTGCCCTTTATAATTATATATATAAATATATATATTTTTTCAAATATATATAAATTACAAAAGATGACATAAAACAGTAACTTATCTATATGCAAAAGCTCCCCCTCTATACAGATTTTGAGCTTCCCAAGTCCCATAAACAGCTTTATATAAGCTGAGAGTAACAGAAAATAGGAATAAAAACATATATATATAATATGTATATATACACACACATACACAGTCAGACACAGATTAATATTAAGCCTCTTTGTTTTAATCTAATGGGTGTTATTTTTTATTTTTTAAATGTTTGGAGTAGAGTTTTGTGTTGAGATCTTGTACTTAGCTGGAGGTTGAAGGAAGAGGGCAGTTCCAATTGAGTAACTCTTCAATCATTTGCATTGCAATTCTGTCTTCTTCATCAATTGCATTTTGGTGGCCCTCGCCATCGGCTTCTTGGCTTGTCGATTCAGGCGACGGTACCTCTTTCTTCCCTAGCTCAATCCTCATGACCCAATTGGAAGTGGCTCGAGTGCCTGCACGTTTCTGCCATACACCAATGTGAGCGTTGTCACAGTCGAGCCGTAGACATGTCAAGGAAGGAGATGGGTTCTTGCAGCACTTTCGGAGCTTTGTGCTGAGTAGCTCCGAAAGTGCTTTTGGAGACATTGGAGAAGAACCATGGCCATGGCTGGCTACTTCAGATTGGTCTTTTGATGCAGGGAAATTGGTCTTGGCGTTTTGGCCATTCATTAAAATGGCTGCTTGATCGTACGCTCGCGCTGCATCCTCGGCTGTGTCGAATGTCCCTAGCCACACCCTTCTCTTCCTACAAAAAAATAATCAAATGAACAATATAAGAATGTGGGATCAATGTGCAGTGTAGAGCAGAAATAAGAAGCAAATCAACAAACAGGTTGAAGGCATAAGAAAGAAAATGGGAAAATTCACTTTTTCATAACTTCATTCGAACAAACAAACACGAGCAATACATACATTTACAGCAGAGAAATACACAACAAATAATTCAGTTCACAAATCTACAGCTTCTTTCAGGCAAATCATCAAACACAGTACGGACAACCAAAAAAAGAACATGGGGTTTCAGAGCACATTTGAACCAACAAACACAAGCCAAATAACCCACATACATACAACAATTTGGTTGTACAAATCTGCAAAAATATCCGCCGCCATAGTCGCCAAGTTTCTTTCAGGCAAATCAACAAACAGGTTATGGGCAGGAGACAGAAAATGAGAGTGACAAATCATCTTACAACCAATGGCACATGTATTTATAGCAGAAGAACAAACAAGATAATAAAAGAGGGAATTTTACAGCAATGGATGGCGAATTTCTGACACCCAAGAGCCCCACTGCCGCTGCCTGACTCCTCTGAACTTCCTTGAATAAACCATAACTCTAGAGAGAGATTCAGAGCCTTCAACAAGAGAGAGGGAAAAAACAGGTGAGAGAGTAGGAAAAACGTACAGAGAGTAATAATTTCAACCATTTATATAGAATTGTCGGTGGGAAATTGGAAAGTCACTGAAGAATAAGAAGAATAAGGAGAAGTAGAAGAAGAAGAAGAGTACTTTTTTAATGGGGTTGGCCATTAAAAACTTTCACCTGCTCAACCATGAAAGATCTACACAAAGACGCAGCTTCTTAACAACCAAAATTAAATGAGAGTCCTCCAAATTACAATTTCTCTCTCCCATTCTGCAACTATTTAATTTATTCTTCTTCTTCTTCTTCTAGTGTAATGGCGGATGGAAATGGAATGGAACTTCAAATTTGGGTGCTACCCAAAAAGTAAAAAAATTGATTAAATTATAGAAATGAGAGGTTTGTGTGAATGGGGAAAAAGGGAAGAAGAAATTTGGAGGTTTAGATCATAAATCCGCTATTTATGATTGTAGTGAGGAAGATGGAGTGTTTGAATTGAATAACACCCTGTTTCGCTAATTACACATTATCAAACAAAAATTCATTATTTATTTTCCCCTTATTCTAATTATTATTATTATAAATTGCCATTTTTAGTTAAAAAATTATTTTAAATAACAAAACTTTTTAAAACATCTACAAATATAATAAAAATATTATAATTTATCTGTGTCAGATTAAGACAGTCTACGATTCGTGTGTATCCTAATATAAATAGATCAGGTCATGTCAAAAGAGATTAGAACAACTGTATGAGGACAAGAGGTCTTGGGTCTATCATAGTCTATCTAGTTTTATCGCAGTCCATTGTAAATAGACGATGATATTTTGCTATGTTTTGTAAATATTTTGGTCCATTTTGCTATATTTTCAAATAACTCTTTCAGATTATGTCTATTTTAAATAACAAAACGAAAAAAAATATTTACAAATATAGCAAAATTTCATTGTTTATTAATTATAGACATTGAGAAACGTCTATCAATGTTTGTCACTGTTCAATAATGATATATAGGTAATTTACCAGTGTCTATTGATAGACATTGATGTTTTGATTTATTTGTAAATAGTTCGATTCATTTTGCTATGTTTGAAAAACTACATTTTAATTTGAGTATTGTTGAATAAGAAATTTTGGACCAATCACAAATTGTCACGTCATTTCTCAAATTAATAATGAGGCTCCAAATAGTTGAATTTAGAATCATTAAAAGTTGAAATGTGTCTCAAATTGAAATTGAAGACATAAATTGGCTAATCCTCATGATCCAAGTGTTTTCATTTCGATAGTTGGATTAAATAAAATTAGTTAGTCCAATTTGATATTTTTGTTTGGGTTAAAGACTAATTGAGATCAAAATAGCCTCAATTTAGCCCAAATACTAAATAAGACCAAAATCCAATTGGTTATACCTAAGGGTCAGGTCCATGAACCAACTAAGTTCAAAACCACAAAGCCCACTCGAGAATCCTTTAAATAGGGGAGTTCTCTCATTTGCAAGAATTCAAAATTTTAAACTTCTTAAAGTCTAGAGAGAATTTTTCTAACAATAAGAAGACTTCTTAGCTTCCGAAGCTAAACGTACATTTATCATGTTTCTTCGGAAATCTCGTACAAACAGGTACTTTTCAAAAATTTGGAATTAGTTTGTTGAGGAGTTATTTTTTTAAAAATGCAATCCCTAAGTTTATACATGATTTTCTTCAGAAATTATAAAAAAAAAAAAATTTGCATAATTTCTTTACTTACATTGAAAATGAAAATGATATTATTATTAAACCAATTTTTAATAATTAAATTTCGAAGATTATAATTAAGCTCTCTAAAAATATAGGGACCAAAATGAAATTGAATTCAACAACTATAACTAAACTTGGCAATTAAATTTGTATTTTTTTTAATTTTTCCATGGGATTTCAAGTTCTATAAGCAAGCCTTTTCTATTGTTGTATTATAATTCTTAAATTTTGGAAGAGGTAAAACTTTTAATTTCATCAAATTATAACTCAAATATAAACAATCGCATCAATTTTGACATCTCGATCGATAATATATGTTTTAACCAGTTGAACTATGTTTAGGCTAATATCTTTATTATTTAAAAAAAAAAAAAACTTTGCTCTTTCATTATCTTAAATTACAAAATTAGGGCACGTTAAATCTTTCGAAAAAAATAGTGAAAAATATATTTGTTATTAGCTTTTGTCCTAAATCATTGATATAAGTTATATTTGATAGCCGCTATCAATGATAGCAACTGACAGTGCATTTCTCAAATTGAAAGCTATCAACTTATAGAAGTTATCATTTACTATCACTGATAGTTGTTATCAATTATAGCTTTCAATTTGTGAAATCTAGGAATAACACTCGTAACGGTGACAAATAACTTTCCTTGGTAGTAGTTATCGGTGATATTATTCACTGATAGTAGCTACTAGTGATAGCTTTCAACGTGAAAAAAGCGAGAAGAGGTGTGTGAAACAATCATTTCTTAAATTGAAAGTTATTACTGGTAACTTTGAGAAATTAAAAAGGACGCACTCAAAATGGTGAATGCACGTAGATCTTTTAGTCGATTACTAATTTTTGTGCTAAATATATAATTATTTTATTATTGTGCTATATATTTTATTATTTTTTTTACTTCAAGTGGACCTATTTTAATATCCATTTTCTTTTCACTTTAGTTGGAATTGAGATTCTAAGATTCACAAACAAATGCATAAAAGTGGGCTTTTTGAAAAGAATCATAGTCTTTTGGTTCAGCCCAACAAGGCCCGTTGTTAACCAAACTCATATTAGCCCACATTCCCTAAACCCTCCCATTTACCTATCTTCGATCATAATTAAGGGATAGAGAAAAGAAAAATTCGGAAGAATGGCAAATTTTAGAGTTCGATTCTAAAAAATGTCAAAAAACGAAAAATGTTAAGAATTACGGCAAACCATACCAATCTCACGTACAAGGTGCGGATTTATTTAAAAAATACTCTCAAAATAAAATCTTCGGTTTTGGATCCCAAAATATATTTAGATTTAGCTACATAAAAATACAGCGATATGTATATGTACATATACATACATATACATATACATATACATATGTATATGTATATGTAAAAACTTATAATTGCATCAATTAAACCCTAAGCTTGCATAAGGAGTCAATTTAGACTTTTAGTCATAATTTTATTGAAAATCGTCTATGCATTTACTCCAATCGTTCATTTTGTAAAACTAACATTTGAAAAAGTCTGTACATATTTGAGAATTAATGCATGGATGATTTTCAACGGTAATCGTACTAAATTGACTAGCTTATGAATTTTGCAGAAGGGATTAAATTAATATACTTACGAAAGTTTAAGGTTTAAAAATTGATAACACTATTAGCTTGAGGTTTTAATCGATACAATCTCAAAATTTAGTAATATAAATTGATATTTGACGTCGTAAGATATTCATCGTTGTTTTAAATATGTTATCTACTTAGAAATCTTATATTGAAGGTAAATTATTTATTGGCAATATAACAAAATAAAAAAATAAAATAAGTTTGAATGCTAAAAACACACCATTGCCAAAATAGAATAAATATTTGAATTTTAAAATAACAAAAGATATATAGATTGGGCTTCAATCAATCCAACTCCCAAGAGTTGTAGTGCATGATTTAATTAGGCTAAGACAAATTAAAAAAATCGATCAAACCGATGTTGATCATCTGACGACTTTCTATCGACTATCAATATTTGATATTTTAATTACTCGTTATTAAAAGTATTAAATTTCTGTCAACATGTCGATATTTTTATCGATATTTTTTCTAAACTATGAGTTTGATATTGACGATGTAAAGAGTAAATTGACATTTTTATTATATTTTACAAAATATCCGCCAAATATAAAAAAGTAACATCAAAATATCAATTTGCTAAAGAAAATGGAAACTTTATTTATTAATCAATTTCTTTTTCAAACAAATTTGCTTCTATCAATATCTAAATTTTAAACCATCCTCTTAAAAAACTATTTGATTTTTAAAAAATGAAAATAAAGATAACAATTTATTATTATTATTATTCATGATGAGATGTTATAATTTAGAAGAAATGTGAAAAATGTGGGGGTGGCTGCTGCTTGAATTATTTATTTATTTATTTATTTTAATTCATTTGTTGTAACACGTGATATTGAACCATAGATGCTCGAGCGAACGATAGCTAATATCTTTAAACGCATGTTTTCATTTAAAAAAAGTAAGAAATATATATTTTTTATCCTTATACTTTAAAATTTATTTCATTTTAGTTATTGTACTTTCAATAAAAATTCGATTCAGTTCCTCAAAATTTTAAGTTTGATCGAAATTGGTTGAATGATAATATACAACAAGATTATAACATCTAGTGAAAAAGTTCTCTAAACAAATCAAGAATAAACTAGGAGTGGAAGCTAAATTTAAGATTAATTGAAAATAATAAATTGCTTTTATTATTATTATTTTTAAATATGATTAATATAAAACTTAAAAAGTAGATGAAATAAAGAAATTATGGTAATGATTTTTTTAGAATCATATATTCTATTAATATTTTTGTTAGTGGATGGTGCAATAAAAAAACGTGGGAGAATGCTTATATGCACGTGCTTTAAAAAATTGAAAAGAACAACAAAATCAAAACGTGGGAATATGGTTATTAAATAATAATAGTTATATGACAAAAAAAAACAAGACCTGGCCAGCGAAATGTAAAAAGGTTAGATATATCGATCGTTCAAATTTAAGAGAGAGCATGTTAATTATTCATGAGTTGAATTGGATTTGACAAAGTAAATAAATACTCGTAATTTTTTTGTTGACCACTGTTTCTTGAAAAGACGGATGTTTGGTAGACTTTAATTTAAAATTTAATTAAGGTGTTTGGTAAATGAGTATAAAAATAGTTTAATAAATTGAAATGTTTTTCATTTATTAAAAGAAAATGAGATTAGCAAGAATAAATAAATAAAGGGATAATATGGTTAGGCAATTTACATGGCTATCCCCCACTTTGGGCTGGCTACC
Organism: Cucumis cinereus; assembly: GCA_037974625.1. Lineage (NCBI taxonomy): Eukaryota > Viridiplantae > Streptophyta > Magnoliopsida > Cucurbitales > Cucurbitaceae > Cucumis > Cucumis cinereus. The sequence goes on from JBBPDJ010000017.1 coordinate 3,220,232, forward strand.
ATAGCCCATAACATTGATCCAAGACAATGTCTTTTCCCCTAGGGGCCCACTTTGCCTTTTCTTTTCTTTTCTATTTCTTTTTTTTTCCGACTATTTTAAAATAATGATAAAAATGGGGTAAGATTTAAAAGAAAAATAAAAGTGGGGTAGTTAGCCAAAATAGAAATCGTGTACCTGGTTTACGACTTTCTTTTGTTCAGTTACGCTCCACGTAGAGCGTGGACTGGTTGACTGAATGAATGAAGTTGTTGACTCTGTCCACGACTTCCACAAAATTAAATAATAATAATATTTAAAACAATAATAGCAAATCTAAATTAAATTAAATTATTTAGATTTAATTTAGATTTAGATTTGTTATAACTATGAATAACTCTATTTAAGGAATAGTATGCATCGAAGAATCGTAATTATAGCAAATCTGTCATTAATGGATGATTTTGACACCCTAAAATGTCTACTTCGATTTGTATATATATCATTTTTCTTATATTCGAAAATTGACAATCATGCCACTAAACAAGGGTTACAAATTAGGTAATTATTTTTTTAAAAAAAGCATGAAAGTCGTTTTTTTATTTTTGAAAAATTGTCAATTATGTTACTAAACAAGTGCTACAAATTAGGCTAATTATATGTATATATAACAAAAATGTTTTTCTATTTTTTTAATTTTGGAAGTCGTGGACCCCGTCCATGACTTCCAACATGGCAGTGGTCAACACTGCCACGTTGACGTCGTTGACTTCGCGAACGCCACCTATACCGAAGTGTGTACCCCGTCCACGACTTCACTATCACCCTATCTTTGACATTTTTTTCACACACACCCTATTTTTGACATATTTTATTAAAAAACATTATTAAAAAAATATTTTTCTTCCATTATTTTTAGGATAAATTGCAAAAATCATCCTTAAACTAGATCTTGATCGATAGTTGCAATTATACCCTTATACTTTCAATTTTAAAAATTGAGCTATCATAGTTATTTAAGTGTTTAAATTTAGTTAGATTAATCTTTCAAACTTACATAATTGTACAAATTGTAACATTTTGTATAAATTAGAGGTTTCAGTTTTATAATAACAAGTCCAATATCCATAATTATTATGAGTTTGGGGGTGTAATTGCAACTACTGAGGTATACTTCAAGTTGGTTTTTGCAACTTGCCCTTTGTTTTATTTTGGAAATTATATTGTTTATTTATTTATTTATTTTGCAATATGCGAGAGATAATCAAACCTTTTGACTCGAAATTGATAATACAGGCACAATACCAGTTGAGATAGATTTAGGGTTTAGGATTATTCTTATATATTATAACATAAAAAACTTTAAGTTTTTCTCTAATATTAAAATTATTATACAAATCGTATCTTTTTATCTATTTATTTATTCATTTGGTGATATATGTAATGATTTGATCTCAAGTAGGTTATGATACAAATTAATTTGAAGTTAGACCAAACTTATGTTAAAATGATATGATATGTATTTAAATAAAGTTTGATAAACACATCAAGTTTTTAAATTTTAAAGATTGAAATGACATAATAAAATATTTAAAGCTTTAAATTTTTATTATTATTATTTTTAATTTGATTTCAAACCTCCAATCAATGACTTTAGATGCCAATTTTTGAATTTCATTGTACCACAAATTTTAGTAAGAGAGGAAAAAATTCAAACCTAACTATTTGTGTTAACGTATATAGACGTAGTGGTTAAAGGGTATTAGAATAAATTCATAACCAAACAAAAAAAAAATTATGTCGTGAGAGAACGCTCTTCAAAAGAACAAAAAGAAAAAAATGGTAATCAGAAGCTTCCTATCGCAATCTCGTTATATATACTTTTAGAAGTAAATAAGACAGTTAACTAATTCATTATAAAATACTGATTAATCTAAATTAACAAGTAATAAACATTAAACTTAATTATGCTAATTATTTTTAAATTATTTTAAATGGCTAAATTGTTGAAAATATTTTTAAATATGCATCAATTATTTTAAATGGCTAAATTGTTGAAAATATTTTTAAATATGACGCATTGTTAAAGAAAGGGGTGAGCATGCGTCAGTAGAAGTTGATTTTTTGACCAAACCACCATCGAAGCAACTATGGTCAGTTTAACTTTTTATTTTTTTTTTAAAATTTGTCAATTGAAATTTTTTTTCTGAATCTGACACTGACCAACCCCACTCATTCTTTGACTGTCGGTTCGAATTTTCGATCTATCATGCTCACCTTTAGTTACACTTTATCAACAAAAGACAGTGATAAACATTTGAGTTTTAGATAATTGTAGTCTATTGATTATATTACTAGTATTCAGTGATATTTTGCTATATTTATAAATATTTTGGTATATCGGAAAACAACCCAATTATTTTTTTATAATTCTCCTCAAATACCGACGATAATAAGAATTATTCATTGTGTATTGTATATAATTTCCTTTTGTTATATTTATTAATTAATATATATATATATATATAGTTTTGTATATTTAATATAAACGAGAAATTTCCAAGCCGTTAGGAGGAAAAACCGAAGAATTAATTAATTAATTAATGGGGCCCCGTTTCATGCGGTGTTTAAAAAGAAAAACGGGGCAGATGAATGAATCTGAATCCGCGTTGGGGTGAAATTACAATTAAGGAAAAGTCGGGGTTCGATTAACGATGATTCCAATGGGCTTTCTTTTCAAATTTCTTTTATTCTTCTTCTTTTTCTATTTTTTTAAATAATAAAACAATATCCAATCTAAAAAAATCTAAAAAATTCGCGATAGAATTTTATCGATGTTTATTGTTGATAGATTTTTAAATTTTACTATATTATTAATATTTTAGTTCATTTTATTATATTTGAAACAACATTACGCACAATTATTATTCATGTACGAATTATTTTTTAAATGTTTAGTAAATTATCATTTTAGTCGTATCTAAATCTAGATAATAAAACAATGACAAGTTGCAATTAGCTTTCAAACTTTCGATTGTAAGAATTGGACCCCGAGAATCCTACAAATGTTAAAATTGGACCATCAAACTTACGATAAAAGTATAAATTAGAACCCACATATATTAAAATTGAACTCTCGATCTTATACAAATGTTACAATTTATATAATTTTGCAAGTTTGAAGGTCCATTTTAACATTTATATAAATTTGAAATTGAAAGTTGAAGGGTATAATAATTGTAGCTTCTACCCTACTTTAGAAACAGTTTTGCACGCACGTACGTATGCACACACGCCGCTTAAATTCAATAAATCTTAAATTTAGTTTCTTCTATTAGTAGATTGTTGATTTTTCTATTACAAAAATAGTTTAACTTCATAGAAAACTCAATTGTAATAAATCGTTGATTTATTGAAAATATAAGAACTAAAATTTAGTGAACTTCAAAGTACAGGGACCGATGTGTAATTATAAAATGCTCGTACTTTTTTGCATGGTTGGGTATGATTTTTTTTTTTTTTTTTTGAAGATCTAATTTTCAACTTTTAAAGAGAAATATCATAATAATTGTAAGTTAAAATTTAGTACATATCCTACTCATAATTAATTTTTAAAAAACTCTCTTTTTTTTTTTTTGTTATATATTAGCATTTTTCTGTATATTTTGACAATATATTCACGTATTGTATTCACTTGCGAAAAAATGTTGTTATTGTGTGATAATTTTGAGAAAAAAAATGAACTGTAGAGTTATATATATATATATATATATATATATATATATATATATATATATATGAATAATGGAGATTTAATTTGAACCATAAATATATGGGATTATAGGGGGGAAATAAGTGTAAAAATGAGAGGAAACAAAGGTTAGTGGAGGAAAAGGGGAGCATTGAGTTGACACGTGTCTTTATTGAGTGTGTTTAATGGATATATTGTTTTAAGAAGCAAAATCATTGTGTAAACATTACAAATATTAGCTATTCATAATATATTATAGTCAAATCAATATATCATTACTTTATAGAATAAAATAATTATTTGTTTCTTTTTATCAAACTCGACTGAACCGAATGCAATCGGTTAGATATAAGAAGGGATTTAGTCAGTGCTAGTTTGAGAAAAAATCACACCAACAATACTTCAAAGACTCAAATCGATCTAAACATATACCAAACCGACCAGTGATAGTTTGATCAATAAATTGAACTCTGACCGATCAATGTTGAGTCCTGTTAGTACGTATAATTTCAAAATACAGATGGAAAAACTAGTTTTTTTTGCCTTATAAAATATAAATAAAATAAAATAAAATAAAATGATTCAAATATACCTCAACTTGAATATTTGATATTTCTTCATAATTACGTACAATGGACCTTTGCCAACTTGTAAGCACATCGCCCTAGGATGGTAGAAAATGGAACAAAAAACAACTCATACATTTTATTTTTATTTTATAAACAAAATTTTAGGATTTTAATTTTTTCCCCGAAGACATTTCGATATTTACGTCGATGTTTTTACATTTTTATATATAGGTTTAAGATCGACACGAAAGATAAATTGTGAAACTTTCATTATATTGTAGAAACGTCTACAAGACATAAAAGCAATGGATAAAATGTCAGTAACATAAATATAATAATAAATATATTTTTTTTCTTAGAAAAATCAATCGACCTCGATATTTTGATTGATATTTTCATAAAATTAAGACTTCTATCTTCACCATACCTAATTGTTATTTTTTTTAGGTTTAGTAGGGGTAAGGAATGTTCGTTAATTTTAAACATTTGAGTTGTCTGCATAATCATTCGGATAAGGTCCACTTTCAAGTTTGGTGGCAAGATTTCCTAGTTTGGACCCGTCAATTTTTTTAGACGAATTACTGTTGTTTTAATGTTTATTAGTTTTTTTTTTGTAGTTACATCGAAAGACCGGTTTAAGATCGATCGAAAGTATAGAAATTAAAATACGAACTAAAACCGAACAAACTCTAAAATACATTTATTTCAAACTTATTATTATTATTATTATCATTTACCATGTCCCAAGAAAAGAAAATTCAAACAAAATGAATGAAAGAAGACAAAAGCACTTTGTTCAAATTTCTGGGGTTGGAAGAACAAACAGTGTGAAAATTCCAACAAATTAAGGCTGTGTTTGGATCCCACACACATGCATGCCTCACCACAAGTGGTTATTTTTATTTTTATTATTTTTTAATTTTTAATTTCTTTTAATAATAATAATAATAAATTCAAGTACAAAATCCCCCAAATACAAAAATCTCAACTTGGGACCTGTTTGATTTGATCAATTAATTAATACAAATAAATAAATAAATAAATGGGAATTTTATAACCCATTTTTGTAGATTTGGAATAATGGATTTAAATTGATTTGAGATCAATGAAATATATAATAATAATTATTATTATTATTATTATGAATTAATGAACTTGTGCTGGCTTCTAAGCTTGATTAGCTGTAAAGGTTTAATTGATAATCAAGTTGCAAAATCTTCCCATGCCTTCATGGAATAATATGTGATATCTTTTCTTTTAACAAAACAAGTTAAAAGATATATATTTAAAATATTGATTCACCCTTCAGTGTCGCATCCAGGAACTTTAGGTGACGAGAGACTTTATAGTTTAATAAAAATAATTTCAAAAAAATTTTAAACAATGAAACTAGAGAAGGCTGGTAAGTAGTTTTACCACTAGCCTACCATCTGATATTGATATTTTTTTAGTTATATATATGTATATATATATATATATATATATATAAACCATAAAATTGAGAGAAACTCGAGCGTCTGGACGTATGTTAAATCTGCCGGTGTCTATAGATCGATGTTGAATTTATGAATATATAAAAATATGGATGAAAAATGTGTTGGTACTTTGCATGCAATGAACAAAAATAGAATATAAACGTTAGAAGAAAAGCGAAGGAGGTGTTGAACCGACCAAAAACTTTAAAACGGAATACGACAGAAAAAAGAAACGGAGTTTGAGTTAATACGGCACGGCACGGAAACTACTCATATATAACTGAGGTCCGACTACGAACCCGGGTTTAATTCATTGAATGGCGCGTGTACCTCAAACCCTTTTACTTTTTATTTTTTTATTTTTTAAATTTATTATCCTAAAAGTAAAATTAATTACGAATACATTATAAATATATATCATTCATAAAATAAACTATGTTCATTGAATAGTTTCATCCTCATCTTCATCAGTTGAATGGACCCAAATTGATGCTAAAGGTCAATTGCTATTTCGGAACATTGTAGAGATGGTAATTCAATATTCAATTTGACTAGAATAATGTTGTTGTGTCAAATAAATTAGTACAATACACAGGGATGAACACGATAGATCGAAAAATCGAGTCAATCGATCAAAACTGACCATTGATTAGTATGTACTCCTCTATAGTTGGGGTCACTTTGAATATTTACTAAGTCAACTATAGTCGGTTCAGTATCAGTTTGATTGGAAAATTGACTTCTACCAATTGATGCTCACCCTAACAATATGTCTGAATGTAGTTAAATGGATAAGATATTAATTACTATTATAAAAGTTGATAGGTTGATATTTTTATTATATATAATTATTAAACAAAAAATAATGAGATTTGAAAAATAAATTATGACATGTTTTTTCAAAAAATTAAATTATGTGCTTAATTATAAGTTAGATGATATGTTTTATAAAGTTTTTTTAAACTTGTTAAATAGGGTAATGATGTAATTTAAGCACAATATTTAATTTAATTGTGTTTTATAATAAGTTCATAAATTAAAAAAAAAAAGGGGGGGGGGGGGGGGCTAGAGATAGATTCTAAAACATTTGACATAAATCCAAAGGCTCGGCATTTTTTTTTTTTAAATTTTAAAAAAATGTTGTTTAGCAATTTAACTTAAGTCAAATGGCAATCATACTAAACTAGCAATTTAAACTAATCAATAATTTTTTTAAAACTAAAATTGGCAATTTTCTAAGGATAAAAACATAAATTAATTTTTTTTTATTAAAAGATGGGCGACAGAATCAGACCTCTCACTTCGAATTTAATAATGCAGACACTTTGTTAGTTGAGTTATCAATTATGCTTAGTTTAATATTGAAATTGTAAATTTTAGGACAAATTTCAAAAAGCATCTATTAAAAGTGATGATAGTTGCAATTACACTCTCAAACTTTCAATAATAACAATCGAGTCCCTAAACTTCTAAAAGTGTTAAAATTAGACCTTCGAACTTACAATAATTGTAAGAATTGAACCCACAAGTAATTAAAATTGAAGAGTAATATTGTTAATTAAAAAAAATATAAAAATATTTTTTTAAAAAAAGTTTAAATACCTCGTTTTGGTCTCCCTACTTTCAAAATATTTAGTTTGGTCTTTATACTCTCAAATTTGGTTCATTTTGAATCTTACTTAAAAAGAAATGTATGTTTTGATATTTTATTTTATTTTCTTACTTATTTGTAGAGATAAAAAACGATCGCTTTAAAAAACAATTTACAGATACCAAAATGAATCAAAGTTAGAAATACGAGACAAAAAAGAAACGGGATGAAGTTCGAGGTATTTATTATAAAATAAAAAAGTAGCCTATTTTAAATAAAAATACAATTATATAAATACACACATTGATACATTTAATGGAACCCTATTTGACAATTAATAACAAAAAAAAGAAAACAGGGTATGGTTTTAGGTTTGTGGTTTTTTTTTTTTAATAAATAAATAAATAAATATAATAAATAAATAAATAAAAATGATTTTTTATTTATTTGGTGGGAGAATATTACAATGAAACCCCACTTTGTGAACAAATACATTGCACTTGGGTTTTTATCAGGTGTATATGCATGTACCCAAACTTTCTTGAACTCACCATAAAGCCTTCTTCTAGACCGCTTCAACCTCCCAATTTTTCCTCACTTTTTTTTTCCTCTCTTCCTCCAATTTTTTTCCCTATCTGATAGGGTTTCAGCCATCTTCTTCGGTTCTCTCATGCATTATTCACAATCTCAATCTGAATTCGTCTTGATCTTCTTCTTGATCTTCGTTTCCTCTTCAATTTTTGCTCTCTTTCGAGGGTTTTTGGGTTCAATTCCGTCCATATTCCACCTCCCGAGGTTTTTTCAGCTATATTCATGTCGAAGCTCTTCGCCTTTTCCGGTATGTTGATGGGTTTTTTCTGAATTTTTGTTTCGTTTTGCCTACTGTGAATATGACTAGATTGGGTAGCTGGTTTAAGCGTCGTGTTTTGTATGGGTGTTGGATCATTATTTGGATGAAATTATGGATCGTAGGGAAAGATTTGGAATTATTGGTTTAGTTTTTGCGGTTTCTTGATTTGCCAGGTGGCGGATCATGTCTTGGTATGAATTGGGAGGGAATATGGATGTGGGTTTCTTCTCTTAGGATTGTTTTATGGTGTTGATTTATTGGCCGTTTTATTGTCTTGAACAGTCCATGCCAGATGTAAATTTCTTGAAGAGAGATATCATAGTTTGAAGATAGGTTTGCCTGTTAAGTATGTATGTGTTGATCCATCATTCCCATACAGATTTGGATTTGAAGTTTAGAAAAAGATAGCACATCAGTAATTAATATTGAAGGATTAAATATAGTTTTGCAGAGATTACTTCTTGTTTTTCTCTGTTGATGAATTTTTTATCATTTGATCTAGAAGTTGGAGGGGTATTTAGATCTGAGGATTTATTTGTGAAGTTGAATGATGTATCTAACTTGTAGTTCTTGTTGTTGAAATTTCAGGTAGTGAAGATTTTTTCCCTGGAGGGTCAATATACCCAAATCCCAAGGACTCAAGTTTATTCTTGTCCCTTCCTCACCACGTCGATGTCTATTTTCCTCCTCGCAAGAGGTCTCGCATCACTGCTCCATTTGTGTTTGGTGGAGAAGAAATTGAATCAAAAGCAAATGTTTCTATTGAGATTCTTCCGGATGAGTGCCTATTTGAGATTTTCAGACGATTGTCTGGTGGCAAAGAAAGGAGTGCCTGCGCAACCGTTTCTAAACGATGGCTTATGCTTTTGAGCAATATATATTCCCACGAATTGAAATCTGAGGATGAGGTGGCCTCAAAGGAGGTTGAAGACATTGAAATTGAGAGTGATGGATATCTCTCTAGGAGTTTGGAAGGGAAGAAGGCGACAGATCTCAGACTTGCTGCCATTTCGGTTGGAACTGCAAGTCGAGGGGGTTTAGGCAAGCTTGTGATTCGTGGAAATAATCATGTCAGTAAGGTTACAGACCTCGGACTTAAGGCAATAGCTCGTGGATGTGAAGCTCTAAGGGCTCTTTCTTTGTGGAATCTGTCTTCTATTAGAGATGAAGGTCTTTGTGAGATTGCCAAGGCGTCTCACCAGTTGGAGAAGCTTGATCTCTGTCGATGTCCTGCTGTATCTGACAAGGCTGTGGTTGAAATTGCGAGGAACTGCCCAAAGTTGACTGATATTACAATCGAATCTTGTGCGAAAATTGGAAATGAAAGTCTGCGGGCTATTGGGCAGTTCTGCCCCAAGCTGAAGTCTATTGTGATTAAAGATTGCCCACTCGTTGGAGACCAAGGAATTGCTAGTTTGTTGTCTTTGAACAGTTGTGCCTTGAATAAGGTGAAGCTTCAGGCGTTGAACGTTTCTGATGTGTCCCTTGCTGTTATTGGGCACTATGGCAAGGCAGTTACTGACCTTGTCCTTACCGATCTTAAGAATGTTAGTGAAAAAGGGTTCTGGGTCATGGGTAATGGTCATGGACTACAAAAATTGAAGTCATTCACAATTTCCTCCTGCAATGGAGTGACAGACATGGGCCTTGAATCTGTTGGAAAGGGCAGTCCAAATTTAAAGCAGTTCTGTCTAAGAAAGTGTTCGTTTTTATCTGATAATGGCCTGGTCTCTTTTGCAAAAGCTGCAAGGTCGCTAGAATGCTTGCAATTGGAAGAGTGCCACAGAATCACTCAGTTTGGATTCTTTGGTGTCGTTTTGAACTGCAGTGCAAGTTTGAAGGCTCTTTCTCTCATAAGCTGCTTGGGAATTAAAGACATTAACTCAGAATTGCCTATCCCAGCCTCTAGCGGATCCTTGCGGTCGTTGACCATCCGCAACTGCCATGGTTTTGGCAACAGAAACCTTGCTTTACTGGGCAAGCTATGCCCCCAATTGCAAAATGTGGATTTTAGTGGACTTGTTGGAATTGATGATTGTGGGTTTCTAGCATGGCTCCAAAACTGTCAGTCGGGTTTAGTGAAGATCAATGTTAGTGGTTGTGTCAACCTGACTGACAAAGTCATTTCATCCATAATCGAGCACCATGGTTGGACCCTTAAAATGCTTAATCTCGAAGGTTGTAAGAAGATCACTGATGCTAGCATGACTTCCATCGTAAACAACTGCCCATTACTCAGTGATCTCGATGTCTCAAAATGCTCGATCACAGATTCAGGAGTTGCATCTCTAGCTCATGCCAAGCAACTGAATCTGCAGATCTTTTCGATTTCTGGTTGCTCATTCGTGTCGGACAAAAGCTTGGCAGACTTAATAAATTTGGGTGAGACTCTTGTGGGTCTGAACATCCAGCATTGTAATGCTATCAGCAGTAGCACTGTTGATCTGCTTGTGGGGCAGCTCTGGAGATGTGACATTCTTTCATAAACTGATAAGCATACCAAAACTAAACGAAGAATTTAAACAATAACATGACCGCGAATGTCCATAGCTTTAGCCAGCTGTTCCGAGCAGGGTCCACTTCATAAACTTCTGGGGGTATATATATATTTACGAAGGAAGGATCATCCCAGTCCATGCAGCATTTTGGTACCTTTTTTGTAGGGTATATGGCCATCTCCCTCTCATTTTTTTTTTGCAGATCCCAGCGATCTGTTGCCTAGTAGAGGGGATGTACCTCTTTGGATGGCCAATTAATTTTCCCCGAGAACAAGGGTAGCAGAATCTTATCTACATGGCTGGGTATGAAGATGCCACGTTATAGGTCCAGTCCAAGCTTTTTTCCAGTTTGCTTGTTTGGTTTGTTTGTAGGAGTAAGTGTTGCATGTCATGGTTGTTTTGGGTTGTAGGTTTTTGGTGAAAGAGGGGGGTTTAGGGTTTAAAACTGTCAATGGGTAAAATGGCTGTGGTTGGTTTGGACAGCTAAAAAAAAAACTAAAATTGGTGCCTTGTGGTTTCCATGGGCTTTGGCCATCACAACCCTTTTGGGTTGTTTTTTTTCCTAAATGTTATTGTCAAGCCCTAGTGTTTGAGGTGCCTCTTTTCTTTTCATTTTACATGTAATAATAACTTCCACACCCACTCTGCCCCTTTTTCTTGTGTTCATCATAATTCAAGTTCAAAAATAACAAAAAAAAAAAAATAAAAATAAAAAGAAAAATCAAGTTTAGACTGTGAGTCAATGTTGAGACAATGATGGGTGTAATATGATGAATTACATAAGAGTCATATTCATATAGGGTTATGTTTAATGGTAGACTGTAAGTCATTCATAGGGTGTCTCAAACTTTATCTGTTTGCAATATTATGTGATTAAACCTTAATCTGGTTGGGATATACTCTGTTTTGACTCTCTAAGATATATTCTCAAAATTCTTTACATTTTTCTTTTTTTTCAAAATAACATGTTCTTAAAATAGAACATTTTGAAAAGTTAAATCGAACATATAGCGTTTAAGCTTGTTGTCGCTCGATTTTTGTAATCATTTTGTTTTTATGAAAATTAAACACATTTTCTTCCTATGTTTTACAATAAATTTGTATTTTTTTAGTTTTCTACAAAATTAGACAAAAAAAAAAAAAAAAAAATTAGAGGTAGAAGTGCTAAGTTTATTTATTTATTATTTTTTAACAATTACTATTGTTTTTTTTTAAAAAAAAAAGAATTGGGATTTCTTTAAAATTCAACTTTTCTACCTAAGATTGACACGGCCAAAAAAGTTGAAAATTGAAAGGAATAAAAACTAAAATCCAAAAGTAAATATAAAAAAATTTGAAAGGAATGAAAAACTAAAATCCAATAATAAAATTGTTACCCAAGTGTTTTTTAGTTTTTAAAATTGAACCTAATAAATTTCTATCTATGAATTAAGTTTTCAAAAATTTTAAATTGTCTCGATACTAAATTTAGAGATGTAAATGATGTCTATAAATTTAATTAAAAAAACTATGATCCCGACCTATTTTTTGTTTTTTATTTTTTTGAAAATTAAGATTATTTTCTTTTCATTTCATATAATGATTAGTATTATTATAACGGTTGAATTCCTTGTCAAATTTTAGAAACAAAAACAAGCTTTTAAAAACTATTTTATTTAGTTTTCAAAATTTGATTTTGTTTTTTAAATTATTGGCAAAAAGTAGATAACAAAGAAAAAACGTTCGGAGGTGGATATAATATCTATAGGTTTTAACTTTCAAAATAAAAACAAAAAGAAAGATGGTTACCAAACGAGGTCTAAATGACTAGTAAACTTAGTCTTAACGATATGAAAATATTCTCGAATCTTTCATAAAGAAGGTAAAGTAAAGTAAACAGCAACGATGAAGTTAAGTATTTAGCATTATATAATTACAATATTGAATTGTTAATTTAAAAGATTAGGTTTGATTTTGTGAACAAATTCATAATATGAAGTTATTAGTTAGTTTTCTCACATGAAATGGTTTCATAAAGCAAAATGGAAATTTAGGGTTTACATTAATGGACTTTGTATAATGGGTTGGTGTCTATCTACATTTTCCTATTTTCAATTATTTAAAGCTTAACATATAGGTGGGGCCACCTCCATTTTTTAATTACTTATTGAGATTTTTATTTTATTTAAAAAAAATAATTAATTGACATATCATCTGCCTCCTTTATTGCAAAGGAGCAAACATTGGATTTGACCCAATAATGGGACAGTTTCTGTTCATTTAATCTAATTTTTTAAGATTGGATGATTCTAACCTTCTTTTATCTTTTGATATAATTGTTAAATTAATATATAATGTATTTTCATATACCTCAAATTTTGATGTCTTTAATTAAAATGGTTTGTCACAACTAAGCCTTCAGAGAATAATGATAATAGTAACGCTTTTAGGGACAATAATCACGTATATAGTGACATTTTTAAAGAAGTGTAAATGTAACAATATTTATCTCTGATGGACTTCAACGCTGGTAGACTTCTACTAGCAATATGCCACTATCAAGTGTATAGTGACATTTTAAAGAAGTGCAAACGCAACAAAATTTGAATGTAAATATTTTGTGTTTAATTGTCATATCTGTAATGGTTGTTAGAGAAATTCGTCAATGATGAATTATATTTTTGTGGAGGATGGGTTTCTATCAAAATTGAATGTTTGGCTTATAAATAAAAGATATTAAGAAAGCAAATAAACCGTGTGAAAAAGAAAAAGAAAAAAAAAACTAGTAGATGTTTTATCTCCAAAAAAAAAAAAAAAAATAGATATTTAATTGAAAAGATATTTCGAACATTTTTTTTTAAATAAAGCCTTTTACTGGCCCGTTACAAATTTAAAAGAATAAAAATAGGATAAAATACTATTTTGGTAAGCGTTAAATTTCATTCAATTTTGTACTTTCATTTGTTAAATTTTAGATTTTGTAACTTCAATAAATCTTAAATTTAGTTTCAAATGTGTAATAGCATTTTGTGTTATTGTTATGAAAGTTAGGATTGCACTTTGTGTTTCCGTCGAACATATTTAAAGGACACTTAGTCCTCTAGCTAGGGTTGGTCGTTTAGATTGTTTTGAAAGCAACATTGTGTTACATTGTTGAGACTGCTTCAATTGTTTGTGTGAGCAGAGAGAGTGTTACATCTTGTGGAGATATAACCTACTTACTATTCATCCATCGTCATTTTTTGAGAAGGGGTTTTCAAAGCTTAGGGGGAGCCTAAGCCATTCAAGCAAAAGAGACTTTGAATTCAAAGTGAAAAGTACAATTCAAATGAAAAATAGTCTCATGTCTTGAGGGGAGCTTGAGGATTCTAGAGAGAGAGTCTTTGTTAGGGGGAGCCTGAGACATTCTTCGCTAATATGATAACTTAGGAAAAACCTTGGTGATTGATTGAGTGATAGAGTTGTTTGAGAGTCATGGTAAAGGTGTTATTATTAGACGTAGGTGGCTTACATCGAACTAGGTTTACCAATCTCAAGAGTCCATTCATCTCTAATTAACACTCTGTATAACCTATTTTATCGAATGTCGTAACCTTGTATTAACAAAAAAAATTAAATTAATATGGTACGTGTGGAAATACTATAAGCCAACTAAAAGGATCACACAAGTGAGCATCCGTATCGAATAATCTATCGCCTGTTTTTCTCTCAACCGAAAGCCAAAACCGATCGGAAACACAGCATTTCACTCAAAACCACTCACTCTCTGTTTTGTTTTGACTAATCACAGAGATGAACATTTTCGCCTTTCTCCGCCGTCTCCATCATCGGAGTCGAAATGCTTCCGTCAAGTCCTTCATCGATCATCGTCGGGATTTGATCTAGTTCCGACTGATCGGCTTCAGATCATCAAAGAGGTCGCAGTTCGACAAATTTGTGATGGAGGAGAAAGGGGCGTGTGGAGATTTTGAGGTGGAATCCGAGACGGAGGTTCGTGGCGGTGGTGAGAATTGGTCCGGTGAAGGGTATGGAGATTCAGGAGGGGGGGGGGGGGGAATGGAAGTATAGATGAGTATTAGGAGAGATGATGGAGGTAAGGGTTTAAGAATCATTGGTTAGGTTTTCTTTACAATTCAATTCAATTCAATTATTATTAATATGAAATGATTTGAAATGCAGTTATGTTTTTGGTATGCTAAGTTTCTGTGGGATAATGCTGGAGATGAAGATGAGTCTCAAGAAGAAGATGATGATCAAGTAGATATTAAGAGATCAAAATGCCTTCATTTTAAAAAGAATTGAGTACCAAATCGAACCAAATTTAATATTTCTGAGTAAAATAATTTATAGTAAAATTTATTCCATCAAGAAAATAAAATAGTATTTCTATTATAAATTTAGCCCTCATTAAACACAAAATTTAAATTAAATTTATATCTAATAAATCAATTTAGGTAAGCTCTCAGAAATGGGAAATATTATATAATGAAAAGGGGGGGGGGGGGGGGGGGGGGCAAAAAAAACAAATTAGAGAACAAAAAAAAGAAAAGGAAAAAGTAACA